>JBBBDQ010000515.1:3692500-4195000 GCA_037127315.1 Ascarosepion bandense
ATAGTCAGCCTTTGAACTTTTCAGTCCACATTCCTACCTGGAATGAAACAATATTTCATAATTAAAGCTATGCAACTTTTGGACAGTTGATTGAGAAGCGTGCGGCCGTTCGCTGTGAAGCGAAATTGGGCCATGCATATTCACGTGTCTAGGATGTTTCTTTTTCAATTGTTTCGTGCATACAATCAATTTAACCACAATAGGAAGTTTCTGTTATTGATTCCCCCGAGGCAAGAATGAATAAAAAATAATCCCTTGGAAATACCACCATACAGTAACCATTAAATTGTTATGTTGCTTTAATAAGAAAAGTTTAAATTAATGTATGCAAGATTTCACAGCTGTAGAAACACACCTTCATATTTAACTTATAAACTTTTCAGCCCACATTCGTATTTGGAGGAAACAATGCAGTTATTAATAAGAAGATTTGAAATTAATGCATGCAAAATTTTACATCTCTAGCATTACACCTTCATTGTCAACCTATGAACTTTTCAGCCAATACTCGTACCTGGAAAGAATCAATGCAGCTATTAATAAGAACATTTGAAATTGATGTACGTAAGATTTCACAACTCTAGGACCACTCCTTCATAGTCAGCCTATGAACTTTTTAATCCGCCATCGTGCCTAGAAAGTAACCATGTAGTTTTTAATAAGAATAGTTGACATCAATGTATGCAATATTTTACAGCTCTAGCACCACTCCTTCATAGTCAGCCCATGAACTTTTCAGCCCACTATCATACATTCAATAAGCGCATTCAAAGTCGCATGTACGGTTTGGCGGAGAGAGAATCGGTTTTTCTGATGGTAAATGATTATAATTGATCTGAAAGCTGCGACAACCCTAAATCCTACGTGCACCTACGGCATGCACTAGAAGTCATTATGATGTTTGTTAATCCATGCAGGCAAATATATATTAGCGTTCTAAGGCTATGGTCTTTTATTACGGATATCATGGCTAACCGCACCCGCAATGTTTATTTCCCGTGACAAGAGATGAAAATGGAACATTACCCAATCACGTCATAAAAGATAAAAGGTTACAGCTCCATAGAACGAAGACGAATAATCGTGGATTCTCACCAATCAATGGCGAAGAAGGCTGAATAAAAGCAACGGCTATCTGTTGATAGAAGTAGCTAGACAGAAATGCATTCGTGAATGGGCAAGAATATAAAGAAGGTAATTGATCCAATTTATAAGCAGCTGTTACCATCACGGGCAACAATCGAAGCTAGACGATACGATTGCGGGTTTACGATGAGGAGAGTCCGCTTCTTTTAGCGAAGTGTTCATTACATAAATTCACAAGTTGATAGAATTGTTAACAGCAGGGTAAAAAATTAAAAAAATATAAAAAATGATCGTTTAAAAATGATAAAATCACTTTGAATTCTACATAAGAATCTATTTTCTTTAATTCACCCCAAGTAAATTATGCCATTTATAGCTAATGTGTTATCGATAATGAGAGAACATGAACAAAAAACAAAAAGAAAAAGCAAAAACAAAAACACAACAACAACAAACAAACAATACAAAGAGATAATACGAGAAAAAACGAACACAAGATGTCGCATCAATAAAGGAACAGAAATTAAGAAGTTAGAAGATAACAATTGAAATTTCATTTGAATTTTTGAAGAGAGTTCCATAAGCGAGAGAAGACATTGTTAGCATAGGACTTATAATAATATGAGAAGAAGAGAACGTATTCAAGGAGAGAGAACAATAAATGAACTGGAATTAAAAAGATAGAATATAACAATTGATTTTTCATTTAAATTTTTGAAAATCAAAGCTGACTGGAAAGCAAGAAACCGGAAGAGATGCACACACACGAGAATTGCTAATGAAGAAACTTTTGGCGTTGTGTAATGATTAGCAAGTTCGTCTTGCTATATTATGTATGACTGAGTAGTGACTTCGATCCGGAGGTTCTATACAGTTGACCTTGTGCCATATCGAAACTACGCCTCTGCCTCAGAATCTGTATTATCTCCACTGGTTGGCGTCTGATGAGGCCAGGGTGTTGCATGTACTTTTACACGTTACATATATGTACAATAAATTATCCCACTGCAATTCTAATGTAAATTTGATAATTATTTTTGTTATTTTGTGGGGAGAGGCTGGCTTCGTAAATCACTTGGGTAAATTTACATTTATTAGTTCTATCTAAATTCTTTACAATCTGTCTAGTGTGGTAAAGAATGATATTACCTATGTTATGTATGCAAAAGTAACTAATTTTAATAGTATTTCTATAAAAGTTTTGCATTGGAGATTATTGGCATAAAATGTTAACTTACCAATTTCAGAAAGCATTTATTAATGCTAGATAGTCTACAGGATAGGGTGTGTTAAACCCTGTAACTTTTCCTTTTTCAATATCTACTCCTTGTTATAGATGACGCAGATGTAACAACGGGTTTTATATATATCAAATTTTCCTTAAAGCTGCTTTCTTGGAGTGATTTATTATATAGCTTTTTATTTTCATTGAAGATCTTAAGCTTAGAAGACAACCCTTAATTTTGGCATAAAGTGTTAAATATTTGTATTAGGGTAGTTGGAATTAACATTAGTATTGCTGGGGTATCATTTTCTTTAAGGTAAGATTTGTAAGAATTTTCATTTAGATTAAGGATGATGTCCAAATAATTGATTAGTTTTTAAGTTAGAAAAAATATTTAATTTTAGATCTTAGTAATTTAAATATTCTAATAATTTTTTTTATAGATCATAGTAGTCAAGAACCCATGAACATAAGACAGTCATCACAGTATAAGCCAATTTGTTCGGGATCTACAATTATACTTAAGGTATCTAAGATATAAATATCTACTAGCTAGCAACTTGGGCTGAATCATATGCACCCATAGAGACATCGAATTTATCATAGGGGTCTTTGGTCTAAGTGGAATGATTAAATGTTAGAATCGACTTCATGACTGCAAGAATAACCTTAATTTCTATCTCGGTGATCTCTACTTGGTTTTTAACGAAGTTAATACACAATCTAGGAGCTTTATACAGATAGAAGAATAGAAATCTACAATATCACATTTAAGAAAGGAAGTTTAATTTTCTTTAATGCTGGTAAGCTAATTAATGGTATCGAAAGAATCCTTACAGAGATTTTAGCGGTAAAAGAAACGCAGTTCCTCAGTTATTCTTTTGATAATTTCCCTAGAGATTAACTCTAAATCACTTTTAGCAGGACTAATTAATCTTGTTTGTAATTTGTTATTAAAGTTAGGTTTGTGATTTTTAAATAAAAAAGTAAGCGTATTTAGTAGAGATTTATTAATAGAGATTTATTCTACCTTACCTGCAATATTTAGCTCGATAACAAAATTGTCTGTACCACGGTCGATTTCTAAAATCATGTATCTTTCTAATTTACAAGTGATGTAAATATTATTATTTTTTAAAAAGCTTGAGGTAGTGGGTGAGTTTCGCATTTATATATATTTCCTAGATTTATCAGACTTAATTAAAATGTCATTGGAATTTCTAATAGTGTTAATTTAGATATTTTAAAAATAGTTTGATGACTTGTAAAATTTTCCTTCTGGCTATCTATCTATCTATCTATCTATCTATATATATATATATATATAAGCATATTTATAAAGGAAACTTTGTCTGTGTGTGTGTCTATGTGTGTGTGCGCGTGCGCGCGCGTGTGTCCGTTACCTATAGACTCCGAAACGGCTGAACCGATTTTCTTGAAAATTTACCCAATTGTACTATAAGCATCTGCGAGTGTTCTTGGCTAGGTGTGTCGAGGTACCCCCGATAAATATCGAAAATCGATAATCGAAAAAATCGGGTTATAGAAGGAGTGATCCGATTTCAATAAAATTTGATACACTCATAGAAAAAGACATAAGAAACGATATTCAGAAGTTTCAAGGTTGCAGTTCTTACAATAGTACAGAAAATCGATAATTTATATATATATATATATATATATATATATATATATATATATATATATATACATATATATATATATAAAAGGCAAGATGTTTGTGTGTGTGTCTGTTTATCTGCCTGTATGTCTGTATTTTTTCAGCTCTTTTATTTTAGTTTTGCTTCAGGTTTGGCTCTAAGCACGTATAATTGTAGTTCTGAGTCTCAGCCATGATGCCATTTACTCAGAGAACTTATTTAGCCTTCAAAATTCAGTTTACGACGAAAAATCTTATTTGACATCGATTCCAGGAAATCAAAATTTGACTTACATCCATTCATTTTTCTTTCAGTCTACGGTTTCGCTTTAACTGGAAACAACTATTGCTTTTAGTCTTTCGTGCCAACGTCCAAAGTGTCTGAGCTCCAGCACTATGGATTAGTTTTAAAGCTTTCATTACACCCGAGCAACGCCGGTCTATACTGCTAGTATGTATATATATATATATATATATATATATATATATATATATATATATGTGTGTGTGTATGTGTGTGTGTGTGTGTGAATAAAAATAACAAATGGAGCCTAATAGTCAAACTGAAATAAAACAGAATGCAACTTTGTCAGCAATATCATGAACGTCAAAATCTAGCGGAGACAGAAACTGAACTTATTGGCTTCAGTAGTCACTACACTAATAGCGTGAAAATCCAATATGAAAAAAGTGTTGGAAAAGGACAATCGAAATGGGACTCACTCAAGGAAGCGATAGTGACATTAGCAAACAACATTGCCCCAAAAGAAATCAGGCGTAGAAGAAAAAACGAGTGGATGACTGAAAATGTTATCAAGACATGGAATGGAGTACAGGGAACTACACAAGGAAATAAGGAGAAAATGCAGGCAGGCTAAAGAGGAATGGCTCAATGACAAATGTGCAGAGGTAGAAAGACTGAGCAGGCATAATAAAGCAAACATGCATAAAGAAATAAAAGAACTGACAAGAAAATAAAGTTGCTCTTCATCAGGATGTATAAAATCCAAGGATGAAATAATCATATTGGGGAACGAGGAAATACTGCAACGGTGGAAGGAATATATAAAAGATTTTTCCACAACAAGAGAGAGCAACTGATAATCCACAAAGATGTGGACAGACCAGAAATATTAAAGTCTGAAGTGGAATCTGCAATAGCCAAACTGAACAGAAACAAAGCAGCGGGACCAGACGGCATAGTCATAGAGCTGCTGATAGCTCTGGAAGAATTTAGTATAGAGAAAAGTACAGAAATGATAAATGAAATTTATAATAGTGGTGTAATACCAGATGACCTCAGCAAGTCGAGCTTCATAGCGCTGCCTAAGAAGCCAGGAGCAAACGAGTGCGAATTCCACAGAACCATCAGTTTAATGAGCCATGTAACAAATCTGATCGTCCGAATCCTGATGAATAGAGCGAGAAGCAGATCAAACCAGAGATAGAACAAAAACAGTGCGGTTTTGTCAAAGACAGTGGAACAAGTAACACCATATTTATGATTAGGATGCTCCTTAAAAAGACAATACAAAGGAAGAAGGACTTATACCTATGTTTTATTGATTATGCAAAGGCGTTTGACAAAATACGCCACAAAGAATTGATGGAGATGCTTGGCAGCCCCGACATATTTGAGAAAGACCTAAGAGTAATCAAGAATCTCTACTGGCAACAAACTGCCTGCATACGGACAGGCAACGAATTCAGCAATTATACTAAGATTGTAAGGGTCGTCTTTTCACCGGATCTATTATACAGCGAGACTATTCTGAGAACCCTAGAAGTTATGCCAGGATTCGTCATCGGAGGCCACAATTTAAACAATATAAGGTACGCAGATGATACAGTGCTGATAGCAGACACAGAAAGAAAACTACAAAACCTCCTACAGAAGGTAGCTGAAGAGAGTGACAAGAAAGGACTACAAGTAAACTGCAAGAAAATCGAATGCATGGTCATCCGCAAAAAGGGCAGCCTAAAATGCCAATTACAGGTGAGGGACTCTAAAATCAAGCAGGTACAGCAATTTAAATACCTAGGAAGTGTTCTAACAGAAGACGGAAAGTGCAACACTGAGATCCGAAGGCGAATTGGCATGGCGAAAGAAACATTCCAGAAGTTGAGTAAAGTATTAAGAAACAAGACAGTTTTATTAGAAACATAGAGGAGAGTACTGGATTGCTATGTGATGTCGGTTTTTCAATATGGCAGTGAATGTTGGAAAATATCTTCGAAGATGAAGGAAAAACTTGAAGCAGCTGAAATGCGGTTCTAAAGAAGGATGCTGTGGATATCATAGACTGAGCATGTGAGCAATGACAAGGTTTTGGAAAGGATGGAGACGAAAAGGAAATTAATACTGAGCATCAGGAAGAGACGACTAAAGTTCCTGGGACATGCAATGTGGAAGGAGGGCTTGGAGAACCTGATACTAACAGGCCAGATAGAGGAAAAAAGAGACAGAGGAAAGCAGCGGATAACATATTTGAAAACCTGATCAAGTGGATGATGGAACGCGGGTTGTATGGTGAAACAGTAGAATGCGTGCTAAGAGCCACCAGAGACAGGGAGATGTGAAAGGCCATGATCACCTACGTCCTGCACATGGCACATAAAAGAAAAGGACATGACATATAAAAGAAAAAGAAGTCACAGAATAGGTGGCACAGAAATCCGAAGGCGTTTTGGAATGTTGATTAATTTGTTTTATATTTTGAATTTTGTAGGTTATTTAAAGCCATAAAATGTTTTTTTCTTTTTTAGAGATAATAGTTATTTAATGATAGAAGTCCTACTCCTACTAATTAAACATATTTTCGCGAAAATGAATATCGGGAACTCGACTGGATTTCAAGCTCTCCTCTTAGAGTCGTTATCCGTTACACCTCTGATACATACCAGCTTGCAGCACAAAGTATTCCCCAGAGGCCATTCATCTAGATTCTGACCAGGGTTGGCGTTGCTTAAGGTAATATCATGTTGAAATGTGATATGGCCGTCAGCCATTTGGAATAGTGAAAAATGTCTCCCAGAAACCGATGAAAGTGTTATAAGAAGAAAATATCCTTAGAAACTAAGAGATATTGGTTTCCTTCTATGTAAGATATAATCTCTTACATGGCAGATAATGATGATCAATCTCCTTATGTATAAAGAATAGATTTCCAGTGGCAAGTGATGTACAAATATTGAAAATAAAATAGACAGCAAATAGTAGCAATGCATAAATATTATACCGAGCCGTTATCCTGTACACAACCCACGCATTAAAGCTTACAGCACCTGGTATTCCAAAGCGGTTACCCATTTAGGTTCTGAGAAGGCTCCACGTGGCTTATCTTGGGTAATTGTACAGGAACCGGTAATTATACCGGTTATATAGCCTTCAGTAATTAAGGGAAAACAAATTAAATACCTGAGGTTTAAATAAGACGGGCTTCTCTAAAGTCCTCTTTAAAGATGTTCAAATCATTTGCATCTGACGGAATGCACTTGATTTTAAGTGAATAATTATAGAAAAGATGGAAAGTGAAATACAGAGTGAAGAGAGAACGAGAATAAGGGATAGAGAGAAAGAAGAAAGAGGATGGAGAGAAGGAAGAGAGAAAGAAAGAAAGAAAAGGTGAAATATAAAGAGAGAAGAAGGGAGCGATGGAGAGAGAAAGAAAAACAGAAATTGATCAAATGAAAGTAGCTATACATGTGGTGGGGGTAGTTTTCCGTTTTCTCTTCTATTAATAAAATCTTCTAAATCATTTTTTCACCCCAAGCAAGGAAGAAAAAGGAACGGGATTCTGACCAGGCTCGACGTCGTTTACTGTAATATCATGTTTAAATATAGCTGTAAGCCATTTTGAATAGTGAAAGATCTCTTCCAGAAACTGAGCCGTTATCCTGTACACCATCCACACATTAACGCTTACAGCTCCTGGTATTATTAAATGGTCAACCATCTAGGTTTTGAACAGGTTCGACATTGCTTAACTTGGGTGATTGTACGAGAACCGGTATTTAAGCGTCATATGGCCTTCAATAATCAGGGGAAAAACAAATTAAATAACTGAGGTTTAAATAAGACTAGTTTCTCTAAAATCTTCTCTAAAGATGCTTAAATCATTTGCATCTGATGGGATGCAGGTGATCTCAAAGGAATGATTAAAGGAGAGAGGGAGAGGGACGAAGAAGGAAATAAAGAGGGAAGGGGAAAATGCAAAAAAGATGGAGATAGAAAGAGAGAGAGAGCAAGAGAAAAGGGATAGTAAAATAGAGAGAGGGTGGAAGAGAGAGTGAGGGATAGAGGGAGGTAGACAGAGATATAACGGGGGAGATATCAAGAAAAAGAAAGAGAAAGAAAAAAGGAGACAATGAGAGAAAAGAAGTAAAATGAAAGAGAGTGTAAGGGAGAAAGAGAGAGAGAGAGAGAGAGGTATGGAGTGAAATAAAGAGTGAGATAAATAATAAACTTAAAGTAGCTATACATATGGAAGAGAGCAGCTCTATTATTATTATTATTATTAAGAAAATTGTCTTTCTATTAATATAACATATCAAATCATTTTTAATCATTTCATCCAAACCAAAAAGGATTCTTTTTACGGCTTATCAACTTTTTCCAGGTTATTTAAAGTCAGAAAATATTTCAGAATTTGGGGAGTAGGGGGGGGACAATAATGATGTGGTGATATATATATCTTACTAATTAACACATATTTAACGGAGAAGAGAGAAAATTCATACGTTTTCGAACGGATTTTGCGCGTCAGTAACTATAAGGAAACCGATTTGAATTGGAACCATCGGTTGGTTCCTCGATGCCTAATTCCGTGGCTTTACCCATTCCACAACTCGCACATCAAAGATAGATTAAAGAAAGGAATCTGCGTTGTGCAAGATTAAAGACAGAATACAGTCCATCAGGTCCGTCTTGTGCCAGGTTAAAGAACAAATGCACAGATGGGAATCTACCTTTTGCCAGAATAAAGAACGAAAACTATCATTAGGGTCTTCTTTGTTCCATATTAACGAAAAAATGCAGTCAATATGAGTCAGCCTTGTGCTAGATTAAAGTTAGGATATTCATGGAAATATGTCGTATGCCGGATCAATTAACGTAAGCAGTCGTGGGAGTCTGCCTTGTGACAGATTAAAGAAAGAATAAAGTAGTTGAATTCTGCCGTTGGCTAGATTAAAGAATGAATATTAATGGGAACCTGGCCTTTGCCAGATGAAATAAGAAACGCAGTCGTGTGAGTCTGCCTTGTGCTATATGGAATAAAGCATACAGTAATTGAGGTCTACCTTCTGCCAGATTAAAGAAAAACTACAGACATCGGGTTTGCTATGTGCCAAATTAAAGAACGAATACAAAGAACTATGTCTTGTGCAAGATAAAAGAAGGAATACAGTCATTGTTGTCTGTATATTTTTTAATCGTATCACTCCGAGCAAGGCGGTAACGCCACTGATGTGCAGGGGGCTACGTAATAGTGAGAAGATTGGAAAAGAGAAAGCCGGAAACCACATCCTAAACAGGGAACAAGGGATTAACCTCTTAACCTGTTCAATAGACATTGGTGGAGTGTGAACCGGGCGATAGATAGATCTATCTACTCCAATTGAAAAAAAAAGTGAGAAGATTGGAAAAGAGAAAGCCGGAAACCTCATCCTAAACAGGGAACAAGGGATTAACCTCTTAACCTGTTCAATAGACATTGGTGGAGTGTGAACCGGGCGATAGATAGATCTATCTACTCCAATTGAAAAAAAAAGTGAGAAGATTGGAAAAGAGAAAGCCGGAAACCTCATCCTAAACAGGGAACAAGGGATTAACCTCTTAACCTGTTCAATAGACATTGGTGGAGTGTGAACCGGGCGATAGATAGATCTATCTACTCCAATTGAAAAAAAAAGTGAAGATTTAAAAGAGAAAGCCGGAAACCTCATCCTAAACAGGGAACAAGGGATGAGCCTCTTAACCTTGAACAGGTTAAGAGGCTTAATAGACATTGTGCCATAATAAAGAATGAAATCAATCATGGGAGTCTGCCTCGTGCCTAATCAAAGAAAATAGTCACTGTGAGTCTACCTTGTAGGCCACCAGTTTAAAGAAGGAATATTGTCTGTTTTGTGCCAGATTAAAGAATGCATGCAGCTATTAGAGTCTGTATTTTACCAGATTAATTAAAAATATTCATGGGAATCTGCCTTGTGCCAGATCGAATAACGAATGCAGTTTTAAGTCTCTGTATTGTTCACAGATTACAGAACGAATAAAGTCATGGGAGTTTGCCTTGTTCCTGATTAAAGAATAAATACAGTCATTGAAGATTAACGTAGTATGTTGTTTAGCATGGCTATATCTTGAAAAAACTTTATTCTATCGCCATTCAATTCTCAGTGACACGGAATCGTTACATTGTGTCAGACTAAAGAAACTATACAAAATGAAAATGAAATATGGAATGTTATCTTCATACAATATTTCGAAAGACAATCACTCGAAAGAATTTGCTATTCCCGTCAATTGATCCAACTGCGTGGCTCTGTACTCTGGCCTTGTTTCAGAGTAATGTAATCTTAATAACTTCGAATATATCCCATAAACGCTAACGTGGTCGTTACTAAAAGCACGGAAGACATTTGGTAATGGAGGTCATTGCGAATGTGCTTAAAATGATGCGAAACATTTACTTTCGTCTTCTTTTCCTAGTCTCTATTCATTTGGCTTTCTGCTATTTGCAGTTATAAGGTAGCTTTCAGGAGATCATTCATTTTTACCTACAGAGTTAAATAACCCGTTTACAAATGGTAACTAATAGAGTTGTAAAACGTTTTTGGCCAATATTAATGCACCCATTTTTCAAAGATGCTTCTTGGTGAGTCGACATTTCTTTTGAATGAGGTTAGCTCCCCTACAACACTTCTGATTTAATAACGTCTTTACAAATGGATTTCATTCAATCTCCAATGAAAGAAGTGAGTAAACTCGGATTTTTAAACGTATATTTAGTTTCCTTTCTATCTTCATACTAGAGGTGTTAATCGGCAGTGGGTGATATGCTTACCCAAATTAATGCGTTCCGATTCGGAACGACGATACATTTGCTTGCGTATCCGACCAGTGAGGAAAAACGTTTACTTTTTGCAAAACATTTTTTCCGATTTGAGCTCATAAAAACCACCCCATTCATTAGCTTCGTACTTTTTATGGGTGCATAGTAGAGTGATTAGAACGTTCGACTTCTGACCATGAGGCCCGAGTTCGTATCTCACCATGGTCGATTTGTCAAGAAGGTCACTTCTTGATATCAGTCTGGAGGAATCGATTGCAGCGTGCTGCACTTGTGAAAAGTGCATTAAATCCATAACACAATTTGAACCAACCTTTAAGTGAAATTGGGTAGATGGGATCTTTTGGGGCTCGTCGATGGTTGTACTAGCTCGAAGTCACAAGTCATCGTGACCGAGGTTTTGAATGTCTAGCTCTGTTCAAACTGTTTTTCCCGCTAGATAACGCACTTTTTTCCTGAAAGATTTGCTCAGCATAATTGCAGTATAAATCACAGGTGTGCTTTGTGGGTGTTGAACAAACACAAATCTACTTAAGTAGGTGTCTGCAACGGAGATTAACTAGCCGCCGTAGTAGACGCAGATGCATAAAACAAATAAGCAAACAACCTAGGCACCCCATTGCGCCCCATGGGTTAAAGAACAAATGGCGCGTGAAACAGATTTATCAAAACTTATTTTTTCCCGCAGACATAAACTGGTAGAATTATGATAACAGTTTGTTCACTGGTCGTTCGAGAACATTTTTCTCCCTAGAATTTATCTTACCCATTTATAATTGCTCCAAGCACTGAATATTACTACCACACCTGGTCAGGTGCACCTGTCATGTATTTGGAGGTTCTTGATATGATCGAAAGAAGAATATGCAATGTGATGAATCCTGACCAGCCATCTAGTCTTCAGTCACTTTCTCACATCCGTAATGTGTCTTTTCTGTGCGTTTTTTAATAAATACTTTCATAGAACTTTTCCTCTATGGTATCAACACTTTATGAAATTAGCTCAGTCAGTAAGATAAGTGTCATACGTGATACATGCTGAAGCGAACATGTCCCGAACGGACATAACTGACTCGATAGAATATTTTCCTGCAGTAGGCTACCATTACTTTTTGCGGTAGACTGGTTGCCAACCAAAGCTATAGAACACAATCTGTCCTGCAATTCAACCCATAGCTGGAGGAAGAGGCAGATTATTACATTTACAAAGGGTATTTGCGTGTAAGTAAATGAAACGAATTCAACTAAAATTCGAACACGGTTCTCCGATTTCTCATTTAAAGCCGAGATCCACTGCACCACAATATCTCATAATTTTACATGTGGAATGGCTAGATGTAACCGTAAGTTTTATGCTAGTAGATTCTTGTATCCCACTTCTCATATGTGGAATGCTTTTAAGGGTTCTTGCTTCTTAGTCAACTTTAATTTCTAAAAATTTAAATGTAATTCGTTATCTTCTATCTTCCCTGTTCTTTTATTGTTCTCCCTCCATGATAGAGTTTTTTAATCATATTTTCAAAAACTCAGTAAACCCGTAGCGTCTTAGTAGCTTTATTGCATTGGGGATAAAATGATTAAAAAATATTTCGTCATTGCTCACGCGTTCAGTATCCTCAGCATCCTTCTGTAGAGCCACATTTTGGTTGCCTCAAGTTTCATCTTCATTAGCATTGATTTATTATAAAAGTATAAATATACACATATATTACATACTCATGTTTCGATTATACCAAGAACCTCTAAATATATGGCAAGAGCACCTGGTCAGGTGTGATAGCAGGTGGCCGGGGGTGGACACGTGGCCTAGTGATTAGAATGTTCGCTTTCCGACTATAGGATCCGGGTTCAAGTCATGGTCGATTTATCAGGAATGTAGCTTCTCGAGGCACATTTATAAAATGCCCGAAAACGATACCACGGCTTATAAGTAAAATTAGGTCTATTTGTGTATCGTCATGGTTGTAGTAGTAGGAAGTAAGAAGTTTTCAGCGTGCTGGCCTTATTCAGACTGTTGATCACGCCAGGTAATGGGCTCTCTCTCAGAAACTTTTACTAAGGTCTGCTCAGTATAGTTGCAGAGTGAACCACAAATGTGATCTCTGGATGTTGAACAACCACAAATGCACCTGAGCAGACGTCTGAAACAGTCGTCCATGTAGCCAAAAATACTCAGATACAAACAGACAGCTATTATCATTACACACACAATAAATTATGCATTTATTTAAATAAATCCTTTTGTGTGGGCGCAAGACGATGATTAAGAAAATTTACATTTAACTTGACGGCGAGAAACTGAATATGAAAAAGAAACCGAGAAAATATTCTAAATCCAATATTTGTGTGTGCATTAACGCACCCCGATATCTCTCACTCTCTCACTCTCTTTTTACTCTCTCTCTCTCTCTCTCTCTCTCTCTATATATATATATATATATATATATATTGTATATTTGGTCAGCAATCTTTATTTTATGCAGGTTTCATTAAAATGACAGCCAAGATATAGTTAAGTTTTTTTATGTAATTTTTTATGATTTTTTTTATGCCATAAATTATATAAAAATTGTTTAACCGTTTTGTTCGTCCGAGCAATTTCGGCTCTACTTTTAACCATTATTGAGCACGCAATTTTTGTGTATAACAGAATGTATGTAGTGTTATGTATGTTTGTAGAGTAGTGTGTATGTTTTATGCACCGAACACGGTAATCACATTGTTAGCGTGTTCGTTGTTGATATTATTGAGTGTTGTGTTTTTCTTTTTTATTTATAATGCTTCCATTATTTTTAGCATTTTTTGCATGTGTATCATACTATAATATATGTGTTGTCAATAAATATGTTACGGATTGGGTTTTGGTAAATTTTCCTGTGTGTTTAAATGTGCTTGAAATGAGCTCTGTGCTGAGAGATGCAGGCCCTTCGATGGAGCCTCGTCTGGGTTCCTCTCTGCCCGGAGAAACCGTCCCACTAGGCAAACTTCGAGTTAAAATTCGGGTATTTAACTCCCCACTGCGGCCAGTTTTGACACAAAACCAATTATTTAATTTGTACCAGTAATCTCGGGCAAAATCTTTCCGTAGATCTTGCATAAGGCAGTGTCGGGCTCCAGTCTGTTTTTCCTCAGTTAAGACTCTGCACCAAAAAGTGTATAACCATGATATGAATAAAAATATCCCTGAAAAATTCACCCAGAAAAAAGATATTAAGAAATTTATAGAATTGCACAATATTTTTCTGTTTGTTTTGTAGAAATACCATCTTTTTCAGAAATATTTGCTTTGAGTAGTATATTGCTGCTGGATTGTGTGTTATTGTTGATATACAGATATCGAATTTACTTTTCTACTTGTATGTTTTCAACATGTAAGGTTTTGAAAAGTGTAACACTGAGATCCAAAGAGCTATTGAGATGGGCAAAGCTGCATTCAAAATATTAGAGACAGAAAAGTTACGTTGAAAAACAATAAAAGAATACTGAGTACGTGTTATCTGTCCTCCTATATGTCAGGACAATTTCTTCAAAGATGAAAAAGAGAAGCAGATATTACAGATAAGAATTAGCATGTAATTTTAAAATATTGAAAAGTTTATAAATTCTTCTATTTAAAGTTATAAAATTACCCTTCAATGTTTTTTTCATAAGACATTTGTGTCAATAATATATCTTATTTATAAACGTAATTAAAAGTTTTTGTAATTAAATAATGTGTTAGTTTTCCTGAATTATTTTATTTAACTATTCAGTGTGGATTCGCATTATGGGCCCTACTGGATTAAAAAAAAAGACAAAAATGAAATCTTGATAATTTAAATTCTGCGACGACTTGTTTTAAACATTAAGGGTGACATAAAGACTTTCTTGAGAGTTCATAAAACTAAATAAGTGCTGGTAGCAACTGTAAAAGAAATTACTACGAGTTTCCAAAATATTTGCTTAATTTCTGAATAAATGCTAACAGTTTCATTAAAATCCGAGAATTAAACTGATTTTTACAAGAATGTCTAAATCAATGTGTTTTTTCACTGTAAAAAGACGCTGAAATTGCCCATATTAATTTATAACTCCATTTGATGCCAGGAAAACAAGATATTTAACCAAAATTTTTCAAAATCTAAAATGGATTAAAAGTATAATTATTACATAGAATATTCTGCTGTTACCTTTTAATAACACAAAGATTTTTAGCGATAAAACTTTGTTTTTTTATATTAAGGTTTGAACATTTTAATCGTGTAGGTTATTTTCTTTTACCAAATCTTTGGTACTTAGACATCATATTGGATTATAAATAAAATTTATTTATTCCTAATAAATTACCATTCTTCTATCAGAGCTGATTTAAGCATAGACTGCCTTTTATCAAGTCATCCATCAGAATGTCTCATAAACATAAATTCTGATAAGCGTTTTCTGAGCCAAAGTTCTAATTAAATCAAACCCAGAAGTCGTTCTGTTCAAGTAGTCTTCGAGCACCGAAATACAGACGTCAATCTATTCTGTTTCCAAACACCTGACTGCTTTTCAGCTTTAAGAGATGCAAAGATTACGACCAACATATTCAACTCCATTTTCTGGTCTCAGCTGCTTGGAATGAATCCACTGATTCTATAATTTCATAACTTCAAGATGATATCAATGGTTTTGGCTATCACTGGGTTGTTCATAATACGTTAAATCGAATATCAGATGAGGTTTTTCGTGATTGGTGCTTCGTGTGAAAGTATGTGTATATCTTGACAGAAGCAAGGGATTAACTATCCCATTTCATGAAGAAGTTCTCAGAATAGCAGATGGGACAGGCAAGAATTATATGTAGACATACAATCGTTTATATATCTTGTATCATCAAGACGAGAACAGTCGTGGCTCTCCTCAACTTTCTATCCTTTCCAGCTTTAAACAGTATTTCTCACAGTTCTGTTTCTTCTTCTGAATCCATTCACACAAGTTCGTTGAGTAGGTTATTCGAAGCTTTCCTTTGTCCTTTCAGGACGGGGTCGATCATGACTTCCCACAATTTCCTATCATTCGTATCGCTAAGTAATATTTGTCCTCTTACTATATGCTAGGACCTTTTCCAAGTTATTTAAAGCTACGTAATATTTTAGATTGTAGCATTTTTTAAAAAATAATAATGATTTATTGATACAAGTGTTATTAATTAACCCCTCTTTTGAGGGAAGTAGGGAATATTTACCCGTCTTCTTGACTAAGGAAGAACGTGAAACATGGTCGGTTTTTTTATATGGCGGTCACCAGACACATACATATGTATATAGGTAAAGGACAATGTTTTTGCCTCGTCCTGGCAACCACTGCCTTGTCGGCATCGATATTACAGTGAGTTCCACTTACTGCAGTGAAGGTGCAGACGCACGGTTGCATTCACCGGGATTAAACGTTTTCTCCCCCTTTAAAATGAAGATAAGCTTTTAGTCCACTTTTTGCGCGTAAGTGAATATAACAAGTAGGAGTGGAATTAGAACTCTGCTCTCCAATTTCCAGTTCCAAACCTTAATCCATTACTCCACCCGCACATCGAAGCTTACAGAACATGGTATTTCAAAGCAATTTTCAAGACTGAAAATTTTCAATTTTGCAATTTTCAAGACTGAAAAGAAAAAAAAGTTAATAGAATGAAAATAAAAGAATTAATTATTTGTTTTAAACCGGATTAAACTGTAAAATTGCATTTAATACGAAAGTTTTAGTTGAAAATCAATACCCTTTGGGCTGTTTGTAATTTTGCATTCGTATTAAAATTGTACAATTTAATGAACCCAAATTACATGGTACGGAGAAGTGTTTTAATATTTCTTCTTCTTTCTTCTTTTATCTGCTGTGACCCTTCAGAACGTAGGCAGTCATTGCCCGCCTTATCTTTAATTCCTTATAGCTTATAATAGCTTTTATCTTGGTATTTATCTCCCGCGGGGAATACTTTCACTCGTTTGGTTTAATGCGGCGGAGAGAGAGAGAGAGAGAAAGAGAGAGAGAGAGAGAGAGAGAGAGAGAGAGAGAGAGAGAGAGAAATTGATGTTAAAAATTTATTAGTTATGCTTTATTGTAATACGCGATGTGAACTTAGGTAAAAAAACTATTTTAATACTATCGAATACCTGTAAAATATGGGGAATAGAAAAATTAACTATTTTTAATACTATCATGAACTTCTAAAATCCGGGGAATATGAAATTTAGCTATTTTTGGGGAAGAAAAAGGAAAAATATAATTTTTCTTCTTTCGTGTTCGAAGCGGATATTTTTTGGTAAAGCTAAAAAATTTAGTAGCCAAAACAAAGTGTCAGAATTATTTGATGGGGTCAGGCGGGGTTAAAGTCCCTCAACAGATTTTTCTGGGAGCAGAAATCTATGGGAAATTGGATATAATGTGACCTGGCTATATCTCATTCGTCGAGGCTAACCCCTTCCGCAGATCGAGTGGGCGGAAAATGATTTCATTGGCCGAGGGCTTCAAGCCGGCTAAATCCTCCGAGAGGATTGAAAAGGGTTATAAAAATCCGGACTCAGAGAGAAAAATCAGTTATTCAGTTGCTTTTCAGTTAGTTTGTTTTTGAGTTGGCTGATGTAACGACTGTGAAAAAGGGTTCCCAACTGGGGAGCCATGACCCACGGCTGGTTGCCTACCATAGAACTTATGGCTAAAGAGCTAATTTCGAATGATGCTTGCCACAGATTAACTTAAGGAGTTAATTTGGAATAATGCGCCTTTGATATGAATCCCAAAAACGTTATTGTTTTTTTTCAATCACGGGAAAATCGAAAATTCTGATTCTTCGTTCGCTCTACTTTGGTAAACTCCGTTAAACTCCGGTAAACTCCGGTAAGGACCCGAAAGAACTTTGTTATTTTAGAAATTTGCATAGAGAATTGACAGCCCTGATTATAGAGAATATGTGAAAAGACTTTCATGAAAATGTAATGAATACGTGAATAGACTTTAGTGGAAATTTGAAGAGCTCTGTCTACTTTAACGAAATTTAGAAAAGACATTTATGTTTAAGGATTGAAAGCTCTGAGATTTTTAAACTCTCTCTCTCTCTCTCTGTTGTTGTAAACCAACATTCCGACAACTGTATTATCTGCTTCTGTGAAAAGAAAAACATTGTTTTTATATATATATATATAAAGACATTCTTCGTAACTCTCCAGGCATGTTCGACCTTGTTCATTTATTTTATAAAATTTTGTTTTTGGTGCCGTATTTATTTTTTTTAAACCACAAGTGTGCACCAGTGTCCGGACTGGCTCTAAAAGGTAACTACTAAAATTGCACGACGCGACCTTTTGGATTAATTCACAACGTGGGACAGTGGCGCGTTGTTGCAAGAGACGTCTTGTAAAGCAGCTTTTGTGACGACATCATCGGACGAGAACATCACGACCAGCAACAGCGACAGAACCAACCAGCCAGCCGGGTGGCAGTGTCAATTTCAACGAAATTTTCCTGTCTCTCAATACTCTTCTTAGCTTTTGGAATGTGTCCTTAACTGTAAGTTTCCTTTCCGTTTTCGTTCTCTCCAAAACCTTATCATTGCTCATATGTTTCGTTCATGGTATCCTCAGCATCTTTATGTAGAAGCACAGTTCTGTTTATTTCGAGAAGGCCATAAGGCCACAAACCGGGAGGAATTAATGAGTTGGAAAGAAACAGATAAGTCATTATTGAGGAGAATCAAGCTGGAAAGCAGAAAGATGTAAGGTAATTATTGTAAAGATTAGCTACTACATGAACCAGTTAAGGAACATCTATCTTTCAAAAAGTTTTAATTAAAAATAGCTACCTTCTAGATCTTTCGCAGTCTAGTATGTTAAAATTGCATAAATTAATAAAATGAACTTGTTCAATTTATGTGTGATTGCCGCGTGTTGGCGAAGATTTGCTTGACAAACCTGTCAAAGTGTGAAGTCTTGGTATTTGTAATCCACTTGGTTTCATGTCCTAGACTATGATGAAGTTCATTCGTAAAGATATTCTGCCTAACTTTTATTATAATAGTCCAGTGATTTATAATCACACATTTCAATATATTGCCAGAACTAACAAGAAGTTGGAGTCGAAAATTGATCCTCACGTACAAGCTCAGATCCATAGAGTGCAGAATGAAATTTTGCATACACTTGTTAATACATCCGACTCTGCAATTGCAACTGTGAATTCGGAAATAATACTGGTACATTTCACATGTCTCTTGCGTTCTTGATCCTAATGTTGCAAATAATTATATCTGCCATACAACTACAAAACTTACTCGAAGACTCACGCTGCATCTATTTATACGGATCTCAATTCAATCTCATTTAAATATACACGGAGACCTACCAAACCCTATCCGGAACATACTTGTTGACAACACACATATCATAGCATCATCCACATGTAAAAAAAAGAGACTCAAAATAATGGAAGATTTATTGATAAAAAGAAAAACTCAACACTGGCTAATATCAATTACGAACACGCTAACAACATGTTAACCGTGTTTGGTACATAAAACATGCCACTACTTTATATCATACATAACACCGCATACATTCTGTTACAATTAAAATAACATTTATCCTCGAAAATGGCCAAAAAATATAGCCAAAAGTTAGCTCGGTTAAACAAAACATTTGGACAATTTTTATATAATTTATGTCCTCAAAAAAAATCACATGAAAAATTACATACAGACTTGACCATCAGACCTTGTCTATCATTTTAATAAAACTTGCATAAAAAAGAGATTGTTGATTAAATTATACGATATATATATATATATATATATATATATATATATATATATATATATATATATATATATATTGTTATGTGTTATAAGTTGTAACAAAAAAAATAAATGATTGACCAAAACACAAAGCTGATTCACAGACAAATATTTAATTTACAAAAAAACACAAAATAAAAATATTTACAAATATAGAATTTTTGCATTCAAATAGAAAGCATAGGGTTTACTACTGGCAGGCAAAGAGTTACGAACGGAGAGATAAGTCATTTTTACACGTTAGGCTAGCGAGTATTTCAAGTACTATTTTTAGAAATCGTCATATGAAAAAAAAAATTTTGTTTGGTTTATAAAAGAGTCAAAAAATTCTATTTACCCATTTAGTTTCATGAGGTTCTCTTTCAGGTTTTGGTTGGTCGGCAACTTTTATTAGGGGTTCTTTCGATTGGATATACAAATCCTAAATCGGATCGGAGTTGATAATGTCAGCAAATCCTTTTAACAACTAACTACTCTCTATTTTTATAGGAGCTAACACCTAATTTGCATATTTTTCGAAATCTCTCGAATTCTCTAGATTATTCTCGAACATTATAAGAGCTTCCAAACGTTCTATTTCTAATTTCCCAATTTTTGCAACTACTTCATGAATTAAACCTTTTTGTAATAACAGGTATGACTCAACAGAATCGCTTACTATAACTTTTAAAATTTGCGTAGACTTTATTAATATTTTTTTATATATAAATGCATCCTCGTAACAATATATATATATATATATATATATATATATATTACTCTTCGGTCATGAATTGAGTTCTTCCGCTGCTGACGTGTGTATAGACCGCGTATATATAAAACACTAAAATCTCCTTGTCTCTCAGGCATGCGCCTAAAGGTTAGAGGTAGTCAATTCGACTTACTCTAAATTGTTCGAGTTTCGATTACGGTTGAAAGCAACTGGATGTCCACCCACACTGATGAGCTGTGATATAGCGACACAGCCTTGTATGTGGATGACTATATATATATATATATATATATATATATATATATATCAGTGTACATTTGTGTAGCAATCCAACTTTTATAGAAGTTACATTAAAAACGAATCGCAAGTTCTGCGATAATATATATATATATATATACGCATCACTCATTCAATAATGAATTAGAGCACTCTGGCTAGTGGGGATGTATAATGATAATATACACGCTAAAAAGTCTGCCTTTTTCTACCGAGCGCCCATAGCCCCAGAGGTAGAATCGCCGACTGGCGCTAATCCAGTCGGGTTTCAATCCTGGGTTAAAAGCAATCGGAGTCTAATCGTACTGATGAGATGTTTTACAGCGAAACAGATCTGTCTGTGGATGACTATATATATATCGGGTCCTTGAATAAGGTTTTTACTAATTTTTCATGAAAAGTAATGTTTTATTTACAAAAATTACAAAGAAACATATCACTTAAAGTATTTTCAATCGCTAGCCATTACTTTTTATAACCTTTCTGGCAGCATTTGAATTCCACGCCAGAAAAACGACATCTTTTCATGTTAAGCACGAGTCGACCCATTTCTTTTGCATCTTCATAACAATGAAAGTGCTGCTCAGCCAGGCCATGTACCATCAATCGAAGCACGTGATAATCGGACGTGATAATCGGACGGGCAATGTCTGGTGAATACGGCATTTTCCAAGTAGGCTTCCAATTGTTTTGCAACATGTGCCCTATGGTTGTTATGTTGCAAAATCACTTCGTTGTGTCTTTTCCCGGATAGCGGCTGTTTTTTTCAGAGCTCGGTTCAAATGCATTAGTTGTATTCGATAGCAATCTTCCATGATGACGTCGGTCAGTTTGAGTAATTCTCAAAAAAACTACACCCAACAGATTCCACCAATTGCGGAACAGAAGCTTCGAATCATGGATATTTGGCTTCGTCGCCGATTTTGATACATGCTTCGACGCTTAGGGTTATCGTAGTGTATTGACTTTTCGTCAATACGATGCAACAAAACCTTTCCTTTTTAGGTGTTGAAGCAGCTATTCGCACGTGCCAAGATGCTGTTCGACGTCTTTCGTGTGGGATCCAATGTCCTTGCTTTTGAATCATTCCTAATGCTTTAAAACTGTTGTGCAATCAACTTCTAATAATTCTGGAGGTTCAGTTTGCTCCTGACGTGAGTCTTCATTAAGTAATGCCTCCAATTCTTTGCCTTCAAACTTTTTCGGTGCACCAGAGCGTTCTTTATCTTAAACATCGAAATCATTAGTTTCCGACAGAGTATGGTCACTGTAAGTTTCAACAAGATTTCTGTGACGATTACTTTTTGAATAAAGTAGTGCAGTAAAATCCTCCGCAAATACACTTTCTTTGGCACAAAATCTAGCATATTTAACGCTATAAAAACATACACTGAATTTCAAACTTGCTTCTAGTAGGTACTTATAGATGCATTACCATCTGAAAATACATGAAGCTAGTTTATTTTCTGTTGGTAAAAAAACGAGAACATATTCAAGGTCTGAATATATATATATATATATATATATATATATATATATATATATATATATATATATATTCTAAACATATACTGTTAAATATAAGAGACAATGAATGTTTATTATGTTTAATCATGAGCCGTTCAAGACATCGTATTTTGGATTTAATTTCAATTAAAAATAAAGACAAAAATTCTCCAACATTTGGATAATTTTTTATTAAGTTGCTTCTAAGCTTTCGGCTCACATGAGCCATCTTCAGAGAGGTTACAAGGACGTTAACACAAAAATATCCATCATCAGCGACGATTTTATCTTGTCTTGACATAAAACTCCACTAAGCAACGCAAACAGTTACCAAAAATAGCAAACGCAGTTCGCAAATTTGTAATGCGATTCTATGACGTCACACCGCGTTAGAGCAAGAAATGATAACAGAACCATATATTTAAATGCAATGTAATGTGCTATGACCAGATTTTAATATGTTAGATTTCGTGACAATACGTACAAAATCGTACATCAATTTTAAGGTGATCTGGTTTATAGTTCTGTTTTTGAATGTATCCAATGAATTCACAAAGATTTTGAATTGACTAAGTAAAGAAAATTCAGAATGTTATCAAATTTATATGCGATATTTGCAGAAACTAACAAACAAAAACAACAAAAAATCACTCGCAATGTAGCTAATAATCCTATTATTAACGAGTCTTACCATGTGGAATTTATTTTTCTTTCTTTTCTCATGCTGTTGTGTCTAATATAACAGAAAGAAGGCTGAAAAATGAAAAAGTCCATTTTTACAAATTTAATAATGATAAAAATCACAGTAAATATATTTGTATAAACAGAAGTAAGGTTATATAAAGTTTATGTCGGATAGTCTAGTTAGAAACCTGAGAAAATCTCATTATGCAAATTTAGTGTCGAATATAAACCATATAGAACAATTTAAAAAATAATCATTAATAAGAGAGATATAGGTCTGGTCTTATAATGGAGTCAAAAAGTAGACATTAGTCCGGTTTCACTTGAGTCACGAAATTATATCAATGTCCAGTTTACACTAGAGGGAAAAAGATAGATATGTGTTTTTGCATTGTAGACATAAATGCCGACATTCGAAATGGTCTAAGTATATTTGACTTTCTGATTATATCAAAAATAATTTTGGAGGTGGTGGTAACGATCCCAGTGTTTGGGATTGCTAATTTGATTGCAAGTTTAGTTGAAAGGTTGTTGGTGAGCAGGATTATGACATTTGTGGAATTTTCGTTGGAAATATAGGTTTTTTTGTCTTTGTGGATTTTGTAAGCTCATCTTTTAGCGTTGAATATAGAATGATGTGGGTAGTGGAGAGTTTTGAATGTTTTCTCAATGCATATCTCTTTTTCAGATAGATATTTAGGGATACATTTTCTAAGGCTCCAAGGTAAAATCTTATGATTCGTCCAGATTTTATTATCTGGTGGAGGCAATAGAAATTGATTAGGTTCGTTTTTGTTGGTGGATTTTCGGTAAAATTTAAAATCTAATTTATTGTTACGTATTAATACGATGTCGAGGAAAAGTAGAGAATTGTCTGTTTCATATTCGTGTGTGAATTCAGTGGTGGATTTAACCTTATTGAGTTTTATTACTATGTTTAATAGGTTAGTATCATGTGCGTAAAAGAAGAGGACATCATCTATGTATCGTGGGTAAGTAGAGCTGTTAGGTATGATGTTTATGATTAGGTTGGATTCAAAGATTTCTAGAAATAGGCAAGTGGGAACACCCGTGATAAGTGACCCCATACGTAAGTCGAATTGCTGTTTGTAAAAAGTGTTATAGATATGTATCTTATTTGCAAAAACTAAAAAATTAAATATACGCCGGTTTGTATAAGTTAGATATAGGTCCGGTTTTAGTATTTATTTCTGAGATTATTAATTTTTAATAACTCGGTAATAGTTCAAAATAATACATAGATTTTGAAAAATTACTCATTTCAGAAATAAGTAGTAAAATTATGAAAAAGTAGTAAGAACCTACTAACATAACTAGTTGTCAAAACCATCTGACACTGAATATAAAAGGTTCCAAAAATACACCACTAATGTCCTTCGGAATGTTGGCATAGTGGATATGACAATTGGTTATACACGTCTTACTATCATCTCGTGACTATGATTTCAATTGTAGTAACTCACCAATTGCAGCAGGAATGAGCAATTACTGATATCACAGGATATATCAAGATAATCAACAGATAATCCATTTCAGCAAATCAATGGACACCTGATGATGATTAGAGGATACTTAGTCGAAATGTTATGTCTATAATAACATTTATATCAACCAAGATAGTTCCGGATTACACTAGATTGAGTAACGTGGGCAAAGATCCGGTTGGCACTCGAGTCAAGAAGTTTTATGTAGGTTTCATTTGCATGTGTGTCAAAAAGGTCCCGTTTACACTGGATTAAAAGTGTTAGATAAGTTCATTTTTCATCAGCGTCAAATAGGTAGACAGAGATCTCATCTCTGCTAGAGTCAAAAACATAGTCATAGGTCTGATTTACACTAGAGTAAAAATAAGAAGGTAGACATAGTTTCCGTTTTACAGTTGGCTTAAAAATTAAACATCTGGTTTAAATTCAATTGTTCTTTCAATGAGAATAACATCTATTGGGTCTCAAATCCATTCCAGATTTCATATATACAATCTACTGCTAAAGATGTCAGAATTAATTGTCGACATATTCGAATGCTCCCAAAAGTAGACCATACCTACTGCCATGTTTTATCGTAAGAAAAGTTATATTAGACCAGAAATGGAGTCTAGCTGTTACATCTAGACGGAAGCTGATAGAATTTAGCTTTTCAGCATTGACTGGATTCAAAATTATTTACGCACTTTTTTGAGGGTCGGCTTATTTTCCTCTCTACATCTTCTTTTCCCTCAGGCGCAAAAACTTCTATTGCAGTTCGCGTGGCAAATGCTCAAATGAGCTGTATTCTTTACTCCAACAGGCTTGGACATATCTTGATTCTTCCATAGAGTCGAGTTATCTTCACTTTCTTCTTATTCCATAGAACTGCTACATTGTTGAGCAAACTCCCACCTAATTACTTCTTTGATCATTACACACTTGAACTCTTCAGCAAATCGTTAAAATTTTCACTTACTAGAGCTTACTGTTAAATAAATTATTCAGTAGTCCACTACCCTGAGTGAATCTCGAGCCTTGGAATAGGTGGATTATAAGACAAAAAGTTATAAAGAAGTTGATTGGTTCCTTATGGACATATATTCTATCTACGATTTTTGTTTCTTCATTGAGGGTTGCTTTGTCGATTCTAAAATATATAACCTCTCAATTGGTTATCTAATATTTACTATTGATAACAGTAAGATGGTAAAACTGACTAGCCTCGCTAAACATTGACCCACGCCGATTAGGGTGTGACAGATACATTTGTCCTGATATATGGTAATGGTAATGAGACAGAGAGCAAGAAAATGGGTTCATGTCTTTAACTCACTCTCTCCCACACTTTTGTAGATTTTACGGCTAGACAGTGCTATTCAGCTTCAAGAGGTTTAAACATTTATACCAACGACATGTCATGAAACTTCCACGGATTCGAATTATCCTCATTCCCCACGTAGCATATAACGGTTTTCAAAATATAGTTGCTAGCTCTAATCCTGACCAGATGCAAATTCAGAATTTTCCTTCACCTAAACTGGTTTTCAACTATTTAACCCATAGCTGGTGTGAAGAAAAGGTGGATTTATAATGTTTCCGAAGCTAATAAAAATATTAAGAACTTAAGCGAAATTAAAACTCGTACCGCTGATTTTAGAAAAAAAGAAAAGAAAAGAAAAGAAAAGAAAAGAAAAGAAAAGAAAAGAAAAAAAACACTTGCTCATCCATTTATACCTTTAATAAGAGTTTTACTTCAAGGAGGACTTGCTGGTTTCTAAAGAAGAATTCAAAATTGCTTTTTCTATTTTGGTTTTTTACGAAAAAAAAACAAACAAAAACAAAAACAAAAAAAACACTACACAGTGTTTTTATAGTCAGATTAACGGTTTTACGTCGAACAGAATATCGCCTCCGGGGGACATCTTATCACGAAAATAGATTTCTTTGCCTTAAAAAGGTATATCTATTCGTCTGCAGCCCAAGGACATCCAAAAAAACAATTATTTTACACAAAAATATTTATTTTTTAACATAATCTGCTTTCTTATCAGCATACTTAGATCAGTGGAAAACTTTAATCACAAAGCTTGAATACTGTCGAACAATAGACATTCCCACCCTTCAAGCTAAGATTTTAGAAGACATGTAGTTCCGAATGAGAAATCGGAGAGCTGAGTTTAAATTCCAATCGAGTTCATTTAATTTACTTACGTATAAATATCCTTTGGAAAGGTATTAATCCATCTCGTTTTCTTCCAGCTATTGGTTGAATAGCAGCACAGATTAAAATCTATAGACTTGGTTGAGAACCGCAGAAAGTAAACTCGATCATCTTTCTTTTCTTTCCCATTCTTCCCTACCATTCGTATCAATGTCTAGACAATAACCTAAAAAATCTACTCTCTCTTTTAACAGCCCTCCCATTATTCTTTCTTAATTCATATAATTTTCCTTCTTTCATGCTAATTTCCGGTGTATGAATTTCTTTTTTAGTAAACCACCGGTATACAGATTTTGTCCTGTATTTGCATAATAAAAGAACTTTGTCGCTGAAGGAACAAGAGTTTTTGGTAAAATGTGCATACGACGTATGTAATTTTCGGAGTTTTATTTAAAAATATGCATATTTGACACTGCATATAAATAATACTATTTACATCGAGCCGTCTACCAGGATCACTTTTAATATTAATGAGATTAATATCAATAGAATTTGTTTTGGAATTTTAGCTCCATACCATTTTCGTTTTGAATCTATCTATCTATCTATCTATCTATCTATCTATCTATCTATCTATCTATCTATCAGATTTTAGATTATTACAATGGGTAATACATATTTCACCCCGTTCTGCTGTAATTATCGCGGCTCGTCAGACCCAAATGGTACAACAGTTGGTCCTCAAAATATCCTTTCAAAATTTTCTTTTTTTCTTTTCTTTTACATAGACCCTAACATGTCCATATTAGAATAGACATTTTTAACGATTATTTGCGAAAATGTCTCGCTCATTTGAAAAGAACCTCAATGAAAGAAAAAAGCAAGGATAAAGAAAAGATAGACGATTGATTAATGTAAACAAGAGAAAAAAAGAAAAAAGAAAAAAGAAAAAGGTGAAACAGAAAAACTGAATGGAAAGCAAGAAGAGAAAAAGAAAGGACAAAGAGATACAATAAAAGGAAATATAGTATCACGAGAAATAAATGTTGACTTCATTCATCGTAATAGCAGCGTCTTAAGCTACCTAACTGTTACCTTAGAAAAACATGGAAAAATTTAAGTATAAAAATTAATTTCAAATATACTGGGATATATTTACGGCACAAAAATAAATTGCACATCATAATTTTAATACAATTTGAAAAAATAACTACTCTGACTATTATTTGAAAAATTAATACTAATTTAAAAAAATATTGTTAAAATAATTAATAATACTAAAATTAAAAAATATAAATATGGAAACAGGAAGAATGTGATAAATCTAACAGAAGGTGGAAAACCACAAAAAAGAAGGAATGAAAAATCTTAAATTAAAATATACCGGTTATAATGTAATTTATGTTAGGATGTATGATGTATGAGTTATAAATATTCCCCATAGTCGGTATATTTTAATTTAAGCGTAAATCCCTGGTCGCGTTTCTAAGAATGAATATGAGTATTATATACGTCGGTTTCGATCTAGCGTTTTTTAATTATTTTAAAATCCGTTCTATCGTGATTTCTTCCTTTTTCATTCCTTCTTTTTTGTGGTTTTCCCCCTTCTGTTAGATTTATCTAATTCTTCCTGAATTTTAGTATTTTTAAATTATTTTAACAATATTTTTTTAAATTAGCATTGATTTTTAAAATAATAGTAGTTAAGAGTAGTTATTTTTTCAAATTATATTAAAATTATGATGTACAATTTATTTTTGTACCGTAAATATATCCCAGTATATTTAAAATTAAATTTCATAGTTAAATTTTTCCATGTTTTTCTAAAAGAACAGTTAGGTAGCTTGAGACGCCATTACGATAAATGGAGTCAACATTTGTTTCTCGTGATACTATATTTCCTTTTATTGTATCTCTTTGTCCTTTCTTTTGCTCTTCTTGCTTTCCATTGTTTTTCTGTTTCACCTTTTTCTTTTTTTCTTTTTTCTCTTTTTCTTTTTTCTCCTTTTTTTTTTCTTTACATTAATCAATCGTCTATCTTTTCTTTATCCTTGCTTTTCTCTTTCTTTGGGGTTCTTTTCGAATGAGTGAGACATTTTTGCAAATAACCGTTACAAATGTCTATTCTAAAATGGATATGTGAACGTCTATGTAAAATAAAATACAAGAAAAGAAATGTTTTTGGTGGGGGGATATTTTGAGGACTAACTGTTGTACTATTTGGGTCTGACAAACCGCGAGAATAACATCAGGACGCGGTGAAATATGTATTACCCATTGTAATAATCTAATATCTTTCAAAAATCATATTACTCTGTTAAATTAAATAAATGAATTTAACATTTAGTTTTCTTGAGTTCGTCTTTATCGGAATTTATCTGGTTTGTATATCAAGTATGCTACTTGGAGATAGTATGATATATATATATATATATATATATATATATATATATATATATATATCCTACTACGCAGAGGGGTTTTGGATTATTTTTTTCTTATGTCTTATTGTAAGATACTTAATAGTAGGTACATCAATATATATGTTGCCATCATTTTAGACAGTATATCGATATAAATATTTTGTCGTCATATTGGCGGTATGTGCCGATTCGTTTATTATAAATTTTTGGCGTTCTCATGTCGTTGTGTTAATTTCCCCAGACATGAAATATTCAGCTTGATGCTGAGCAAAAAGTTATTCATCTAATACCAGGAGTAATCAATGAAACATAGATATCATTGAACGTCTAAAAATATAAAGGGAACGGATTAATTAAATGGCATCTATTTTAGTTGGGAATTCTTTATCTCCGCTTTATTGAATCTTAATTCATTGTTTCAAGACTTTCCTTTCATTGCGCAATTAAAACCTTCTGACATTTGCCGTCATTGCTTTTACGGGAATCCACGTCGTTCGTCAACATCTCCTGACCAAGATCTTGTATCAACCCTGAAGACCAGAACTTAGAAGTTTAAATTATTACTAACACGGGATGTAAACTCTAAAAAGGTATCCCATTGTCATTTGATTATAACAGTAAGTGGGAAAGGCTAAAACAAATCATATGTAATCAGTTACATTTGAAATAGGCTTTGTCGTCGCCGTCTTTGTCATTCTGTTGTTAATCTTTTTCTTCCCAGAGATATTTCCATTTCACTATTATATAAAACACATAAAAGTTTTAACATGAGAGAGATACTAAGCAAAACGCGATTTATATAATACCATGAGTATTTAATGAATCATAGATACTATTGAACGTCTAAACGTATGAAAGGAATGGATTAAGTAAACGCTTCGTTGGCTTCTATTTTAGTCGTGAATTCTTTATTTTCACTTTATTGAATCTCAATACATTCCTTCGACATTTTCGTTACATTGTATATAACTATTAAAACTTTAGTGTGTTGTGATGATTAAGTAAGCATGTCTCGTGGAACAACTACAACTGAGGAGTGAGTTCGTGCCTTTCTGGGTATACCCTTTTTTGGTCATATTCTTTCGGCCATATCTAAGTTACACGTAGAAAATCGCCACTATTAAAATTTTAGTCACTGGATATGACGATAAACTACATATGGCAGCAATGCCTTTGCTCTGGAGATTAGAGATGTTAATGGGCGTGGAACCACCACTTATTTGCTGTTGTTCCCAGGTCCTTCCCTGACCCGGTGTGATAGCACCTAACAGGGTCAGGTGGGCTTAGCACCTGTTAGAGTCCTAGTTATGGGAAATTAGGGAACCACAAAACATGAACATCAATAGAGTTTATAGTAAAAATGCATTTTATCTGTGGTTGAATCTATAAAATAGCGTTCAAATATTTGGGTTTTGGAATTAGATAACCGATAAAGGTGTTGATATGTCGCTAAACAAAATCAAGTAAAAAGCCAACGAGAAAGAACTGTTCCACGACATTAACCCATATTATATTCTACAATCTCTTAAATAAATCAAACTGTATTCCAAAATGTTGATTTCAATTTTCTAGGGAATGACGGCAAAACACATGCCCCTCCCCATTTTTATCGACAGAAGCACATAAGTGTATGCTGAGATTTCTTCCCAGTAAGTAAAAGAGGCTGATTCTAGGTTTCATTTGACTCAATCCTTGTCTGTCTTGTTTCGAAGTCAGAACGCTTCGTCCGCTGGTCCGAACTTGCTTTTGTGTGTCAACCGCAATTATTAGCTTTTGAAATGTTTGCCATATTAGTGTTACTTTGCCTTATTACTGTTCGGTTTCCTTGCGTATATTGTTTGTTTGATCGAAATTATTTTTGGCCAGATCTTTTGTTTTCTTTTTCTTGTTATCGCTATACTTCAGACTTCGTCAATTCTGTTTGTTGGACAATTCTTTCATCTCTTTAGCATTTAATCTAGTGCACTGGGCTCATAATCTGTAGAGTGAGTAAACAACTCAATTCACAGGTTATGAGTCTAGTACACATCCACTGTATTCAACAGTGAAACCACAATAACATATATTTGTTATGACTTCCAAGCTCACAAGAAAATTAAATTTCGGCACTAAATGACCCATGAGGTCTTGATATGTCGTTAAACAAACAAAACAAAATATTACAACGGAGTGCCGTAATATTTTACCGCATGGATGCACTGCCAATAATAAAGATTTTTATTTTCAGTTCTTATCGCAACTATTCAGAATATTGATAATAAGTAAAAGTATAAGGACAGATTTTATTTGCTTTAATAGCGCGTGGTCGTCGCTGTAGAATGACAGTTGGTGTCATTGCGACCTAAAGCAAAAGAAATTAAAATGAAATAAGTATCTTTTTAAAATGAATAATATTACAATTTTCATTTTATCTTCAGTCGTGGTTATCGAGTTTCATATTTTTCTTTAAACAGAAAATATCGAAATTCTTTTTTCATTTCGCTATTGAAAATAATTTTTATAGAGTCTGTATATTTTAAAGTTTAGTTTTTTCTGTCAAAGCAACAACTGTAGATAAACGTAAATATGTGTTCCTTATACACACACACACACACAAACACACGCTTATATATATATATATATATATATATATATATATATATGTGTGTGTGTGTGTGTGTGTGTGTGTATCTGTGTGGGTTCGGATGTTGGTGTAAGAAAGAAATTTGATTGGCTATTTAAATTGTTCAACACATTTTTCAATTACGAAAATTTGTTTTGCTTGCTACAATTTTTCTTTCAGTCGAAGAATGACTTTTCCAAACGCAATGGAATTGAAATACTAGAGGGTCAGGATGAAGCGAGCGGAGGGGATATTGGATGGGAAGTAAAAGAAGGAAGGGGAAAATGCGAAATCAGCAGAAAAGGGGGTTAGGTCTTATAATTAGAAAGACGACATGTGTAAAAAACAAAAACAAAAACAAAAAAACAAACTTCAAAAACGAATAAAGCTAAAACAGTATAAAAGCATAAATAATGGTGATTTTCTAAGCGTAGCTTAGAAATAGTGTGCAAAGTCGAAAGTACAATGTACCCATTCATGATCGAACACACTTCTCAATCGTAAACTGATCCAGCAAGACACGCGTGCTAATCATTGCACTTCATCGGAGTTCCCAAAATGTTGATTTTCTAAGCGCAGCTTAGGTGTGGCACGATTGTAATGATTCTAGCGATACAAGCTTGCTAACCATTACACAACGTCGAGACGATCTAATAATAATATCTCAACAGAATATGATGCATATTTGCAGATTAAACATTTCAGAAATGGAATTCTAAAACCAAAATATGACAAATGAAGACCTATAATTTCAGTAGTTGCTGGTTCCCATGGTTTTAATAGGAAAAAGCTCAGATAAACTCATTAAAAGTATCCCCTGCATTCCTTTCCTTAAAGAAATACAAAAGTAATCTTTCAAAAATACAACTCACACCTTATGAAGAATCTTTGTAAAATGCCTATGCTCATAAGTTGATTTATGTCCAGTTGAATATGCCTGTTCGAACCTCAAAACTCTGGTTGAGACCGGAAGAAAATTAACATACAACATAAATCAAAGAAAATAATAATAATAACGACATCGTGATCAAAATATTTATGTCAATATGCTGTCTAAAATGTGGGCAATATATGTACCGATGAACTTACTATGAAGTATCTTACATTAAGAGATAAGAAAGAAAGCAAAATAATTAAAATCCCTGAGCGTGACAAGAAGAATATATAATTCTGGTGACCGATTTGACATTAAAATGGGTGCGCTAGACTCAGCGGAGTCTTCCGACCTTATTGATTGATTTGCTTTATATAACCTTACTGCATACTATGATATTAACACACATGACATAGGGTTATATAAAGATATTGGGCTTATGGTAGTAAAATATCCCTCACATTTTAAAACTGATAAAAATAGAAAATTGATCCATAGAGAATTCAAACGCCTACACCTAAAAGTAATAATCAGGATTAATTTAAAATAAGTAAACTTCCTTGGTTTAACACTTACTAACCATACATAAAATTTAACGAATATCCATAATACCTTCAACGTGAAATCTAACACCCTAAATATAATCAAACATTTACCTCCCTTCCACAGAATATAAAATTAACAAAAACTCATCTATTGAAAACATATTTAATAAGTATAGTGGTTTTTATAATAATGCCCTAAAAATAGTGGCTATAAAACCATGATATCAAATACATAAAAATATGACTATAACGGGAAAAAATAGAAATAGAAAAATCATTTGGTATATATCTCCCCATTTAACCAAATGGTCATCACTAAGTTACTTTCTCAATTTAATTAAGAAACATTTTCCCTTAATAATAACACACGAAGTATTTTTAAAAATACCCTTAAATTAGGTTATAATTGTACAAATAATCTAGAAAAAAATTATTAAAAACCATAACAATAAAATCTTAAATCAGCACGTAATCCAAAGTAACAATAATTTTCAATGATAATGAAAATAATAATAATAATACAAATTTATGTAAAAGTCGAAATCCTAACAATTTCCCACTGGAATATAGGTGTCTAACAAATTATGTTATTTACCAATGTATTATATAATCTCTGCTTTATTGGTCCTGCTCAGTCTTTCTCTACCTCTGCGCATTTATTGTTGAGCCATTCCTCTTTAGCCTGTTTGCATTTGTTCCTTATCTCCCTGTGTAGTTTCCTGTATTCCCTTCCATGTCTTGGTGTTATTTCTTTGTCTCCTTTGCATCATGTCGAAACTCTCTTCGGCCATCCACTCGTTTTTTCTTCTGCGTCTGACTTCCTTTGGGGCAATACTGTTTGCTGATGTCACCATCGCTTCCTTTCATGAGTCCCATTTTCGAGTGTCCTTTTCCAATTTGTTCTTCATATTTCTTTCTGACGCTGTTAGTGCATTCTTTTTGAGGTCGTTCAGGAGCGTGTTGTATTTCAGTCTTGGTGCTGTGCTAGGCTTCTTTATTCTTCCGTAGTTTTATCCTTAGTTTGCAGATGACTGGGACATGGTCGCTTCCGCAGTCGGCATCTGGATAGGTTTTACACTGAGCCACTGCGTTCCTGAGTCTCTTGTTTATAGTCTATTTGGTTCTTAGTGTCGCCTCCTGGACTTCTCCATGTCCATAGACATCGTGGGTGTTCTTGAAACTAGTTGTTAGTTATAACCTGGTCATTCTCTGTGCACAATTGAACCCATTTTTTTCCTCGTTCGTTGCGAACTCCTATCAAAAGTTGCAGGTTGTGTCTCCTTCCCTCTCTTTACCTACCTTGGAATTTCTTGGCTTTTGCACTGAGCCTTAGCATTGTCTAGTGTGGAGTAGATTGATTCTATTTCTTCCTGAGTACTGTGAGTTGTTGGTGCATAAAATACTATGATAACTATGTTGAAGGGTTTTCCTCGCAGTTTAACCAAGAGGACTCTGTCTGAAAGCTGGCAGTATCCCAGAACGCATTTCTTCGTTTCTTTGTCTAGTATTAAGCCGACCAGTTTTTCGTTGGTTTTGCCTCCTGCATAAATTATCCTGTGAACATCACTGCCGAGGTCTCCATTGTTTGGCCATCTGGTTTTGCATATGCCCAGGATATTGATTTTCAGTCTGTCCATCTCCTGCTTGACATTCTCTGGTTGTCCACAGCTGTTAAGCGTCCTGACATTCTATGTACCAAAGGTAATTCTTTCTTTGTTATGCACGGTCGCAGGGTAACGGTCCAGAGACACCTGTTGCTCATGTCGTTCCTTCCCGGTCGAGGGACAAGTTTTGGAGTAAAATGTTCCCTTTACGCCGTTGGTGCTAACAGTCACCCGATGACGATCAGGTGAGACCTGTTGTCCATGTCTATCCTTCCTTTGGATGCAACCTACTTCACGCTGTTGGGTTTCATATATTTGTCGTGAAAAAACATAGAGACTGAGCAGGACCAATAAAGCAGAGATGCATAAAGAGATAAGAGAACTTACAGGAACAAAAACCTGCTCTGCAACAGGATGCATAAGATCCAAGGATGGAACAATAATATTGGAGAAAGAGGAAATACTCAATCGATGGGAAGAGTATATGAAAGATCTTTTCCGCGACAGGAGAGAGCAACCGAGAATACAAAAGGATGAGGACGAACTGGAAATATTAAAGTCCGAAGTGGAAGCTGCAATGGCCAAACTGAACAGAAACAAAGCAGCTGGTCTATACAGCTGCTGATAGCCCTGGAAGAATTCGGCATAGAGAAAATTATAGAAATAATAAACGAAATTTATAATAGTGGAATAATACCAAATGACCTATGCAAGTCATTTTTCATAGCACTGCCTAAGAAGCCAGGTGCAAACGAGTGCGAACTACACCGAACTCTCAGCTTAATGAGTCACATTACAAAACTAATTGTCCGAATTCCTGATGAATAGAGCGAGAAGCAGAATTAGGCCAGAGATAGGACAGGAACAGTGTGGGTTCGTCAAAGACACTGGGAACAAGGAACGCTATATTTATGATTAGGATGATCTTCCGAAAGGGTTATACAAATGAAGAAGGACTTGTACCTGTGTTTTATTGATTATGCAAAGGTATTCGAGAAAATACGCCACCCCAAGGAATTGATGGAGATGCGCAGCAACCGAGACATTTTTGGGAAAGACATCAGAGTAATCAAGAATCTCTACTGGCAGCAAACTGCCTGCATTCGGACAGGTTACGATTTCAGCACATTTACAAAGATAGAAAGGGGCGTAAGACAAGGATGTGTCTTTTCACCGGAATCTGTTTCACTTGTACAGCGAGAATATTTTGAGGACTCTAGATGCTACGCCAGGATTTGTTATCGGAGGCCACAATTTGAACAACATAAGGTATGCAGATGATACAGTGCTAATTGCAGACACAGAAAGAAAACTACAAGGCCTCCTACAGAAAGGTAGCTGAGGAGAGTGACAAAAAACGACTACAAATAAACAGCAAGAAAACTGAATGCATGGTCATCTGCAAAAAGAACCACCCAAAATGCCAAATACAGGTAGGGTATACTAGAATCAAGCAGGTACAAAAATTTAAATACCTAGGAAGTGTTCTAAAAGGAGAAAAATGATGGAAAAGTGCGACACATAGATCCGAAAATGAATTGGCATGGCAAAGGACACGTACCAGAAGCTGAGTAAATTATAAGACACAGGAAAATTTCACTAGAAACAAAGAAGAGAGTGCTAGATTGCTATGTGATGTCAGTTCTTCAATACTGGACAATATCATCGAAAATGAGGAAAAACCTTGAAGCGGTGGAAATGTGGTTTTACAGAAGGATGCTGCGGATATGATGGACCGAGCATGTGAGCAATGATGAGGTTTTGGAAAGAATAGCATTGAAAGGACCTCTAATAGTGAGCATCAGGAAAAGACAACTGAAGTTCCTGGGACATACAATGAGGAAGGAGATTCCTGGGGAACCTGATACTGACAGGCCAGATAGAAAGAAAAAGAGACAGAGGAAGGCAGCGGATAACATATTTGAAGGGTCTGAGCATGTGGATGACGGAACGGAAGGGGGTTGCGTGGAGTAACAGGAGAAAACATATTAAGAGCCACCAGGGACAGGGAGACGTGGAAAAGCCTAATCGACTACATCCTGAAAGGAAGAGGGAATATAGAAGAAGAAGAAGAATTATATCATTAAATAAAAACTCAACTATTAAATAAGTTCATATTGGAACAAATGTAGTATTTGTATTTAACTTCCTTAAAAAATAACGCGCACGGAAACCAAACTTCCTTTTCTGAAAAAAAAAACAAGATTCTGTAAATCATTCTATGACATTTGCCCTCTGTGCCTGAATGAAAAAACTGCTAATTATAAAGTTCCCTAAAAGTAAAGTACTACTAAACCATAGACATGTATTGACAGTATTATGTAAATACCGTAAATATTTCTCTTTAAAATGCAATTAACTATAATATTAATTTATAACTTATGTTAAATTACTACTAAAATTTATTTTATTAAAATTAATAGACTGCACAATACTTAGTGGTTTTCATATCTCCAATATACCTTAGTATACCATAATTACTTAATTCTTATTTTAACCTAATCAATCCAGCCCCTTTAACAGATGAAGTAATATAAAATTAAATTTTAAAAAAACCTAAAATTTAAACTGTTGTTAAAAACCACTGTATACACATTTGAAAAACGTCTGTTTCTTGTATGTATTTTTCATAGACAAAATAAAAAATGTCATGTTATGACATAAGGCACCAATATTCTTAAATGTTCAACTTCATAGTTCAACCTAATTTTCAATTTTGATTGAATAACCGGTGATAATTCCGGTTATGTGATACCAAAATAAACATTAATTTGTTGCTGTAGCACGAGCAGTAAAAAGAAGGACAAGTTATATGTCAATAACAAATACGCCTTTTATAACAAAACAAGTATAATACATTTAGAATATGTAAGTATGTCCCGAAACAAAATGAATGTTCATGTTGTCCAAATGGATGAAAATGTTTTAGCAAGAATAGACAAGAAATGACGTACTGTCTGATCAGAAGTACTCCTCGTGCATCTACACACAAAGACAAGGAAAGAAATAAAGAGACCAGTTAAAGAAGAGTTTTACAAAAGGGAAGACAACTGTTGTTCCCCTTAATGGAAGACAACTATTGTCTTCCTACACTGACACACCCACAAACATATTGTTTAAATTCCTCAATCATCCATCATTAAATCTCTGAATAACCATGAATTAATCTTATATTTTCTAAAATATATCATTTGCACGATTTGTTTAAAAAATATCACCTGAAGAAGGACAATATTGTTCTAAAACATGAAAATTATTTGTAGTGGTATAATGCTTTTCTAAACCATTGTAATAACTGGTTACGGTCATATCACGTTGAATACACCGTTTAAGCAACATTGAGACTGGTCAGTACTTAGATGGGTGACCGCTTGGGAATACCAGGTGCTGTAAGCGTTTATTGACGGATGTGAGTTGTGGTGCAGTGGATGTCGGCTCGGAAAAGAAAATCAGTGAGCCGAGTTCCAATTATAGTCGAACACTCTGTATTGACTTACGCACTGGTACCCTTGGGAAAGGTATTAATCCGTCCCTTCCCTCCAGTTATGGGTTACATAACTGAGGTCTGCTGTTCATGCAATCCGTGGCCAAATTTCTGCACCGATTGTTTGTTATCAGCAGTTCCAAAAAGTGTCTATGGTGCTACACAAGCCTTCACCACTCAAAACAATTCTTTGTGTGGCAGTCTAACTGTGTTAGACACTCGATATTAACGGGAGAGTCTATAATATATATATATATATATATATATATATATATATATATATATATATATATATATATATACATATATATATATATATACAATGGTATTTATTATAATGGAAGTGGATGTGAATAATTACAATACTTTATCTCAGAAATATAGACTAATAATAGAACAACAGACATACACATCAGCCGGATGCCTGAAATCCAAAAAGAGAATATTGATGAGTAGAAAAAACGTTAAAGACGGCACGAATACATCGGAGAACACTTCCATGACGAGACAGGAAAATCCGTAATACATAGAAATATGGAAGCATCATAAATTTTAAATTTTTAAGTGAAATCAGTATTGGGAAAATTGGACAAAATCAATCAAAATTCAAATGGAATTGTAATAGAGATGCTAGTAGCTTTAAAGGATTTCGCCATTGACAAAATTCATCTTCTAATACGTCGTGTCTTTTCAGGACATAGTCGATCATGACCTTTCACTTCTAGCTGTCCTTTGAAACTCTCTTGTTACTCCTCCCAAACCCTGCTCTGCCATCCATTTGCTCCAACCTATCAAGTATCTCATGCATTGCTTTTCCCTGTCTCTCTTTCCCTCTATCTGTCCCGTAAGTATCAGATTCTCTAAGCCCTCCTTCCTCATTACATTCCCTAGAAACTTCAGCTGTCTTTTTCTGATGTTAAGTATAAGTTTCTTTTTCGTTTCTATCTCCTCCAAAACTTCGACCTTGCCCACATGTTTGGTCCATAGTATCCTTATCATCCTTCTGTAGAACCACATTTTGGTTACTTCAATCCTTTCTTCTCACTTTCTCTTGCTATCTTAAGTAGGAGATCTTGTAGCTCCCTTCCGTGTCTGCTATCAGTACTGTATCATCTGCATATCTTATATTGTTCAGATTAATACTTCTCCCAGAATTTCCTCGCTGCATAGGCTGAATAGACCTGATGAGAAGACACATCCTTATCTTAAAAATTGCAATGGGATTATACTGGAGGACTTAATTAGATCCATTTTAATAGCGCTGTGTAAGAAGCCAAGTGCAAACAAATGCAAATTTCAGCCGGTAATGAGCCCAATGAGTCACATAACAAAACGTTTATCCGAATAATGTTGCAGAGAGAGCGTAGCACAGTTAGATACAAAATAGAGTAAGAATTTTGCAGTTTTCGTTAAAGACACTGGAACAAGGAATGCAATATTTGTGCTCAGAATGATATAAGAAAGAGCCAATACAAATGCCAAAGGATGTACACTTATGTTTTATCTTCCTTTTTCTTTTACATGTCATGTTCCTTTCAGGACGTAGGCGATCACAGCCTTCCAGATTTTCCTGTCTCTTATAATTCTTATATATTTTGTTTTGTTGTTTCTCACTGTTCTACCATATCAGATTCTCTAAGCACTTCTTCTTCATTACGTCTCCCAGAAACTTCAACTGTCTCTTCCTGATGTTAAGTATAAGTTTCCTTTTTATTATAAAGAGATAGATCATAAAAAACTACTTGAACGACGAGGTAAGCTTGATTTATTCTGGAAGAATATTAGAGTAATCCAGAACTTATATTAGGCGGAAGCCGCCTGCATACGGATAGATAAAGAATTTAGTAAATACACAAATATCGAAAGAGTGTAACAGAAATATATTTTCTCTCACCGGATTTTAATCTTTATAGCAAAGCGATAGTAGGAGTATTATAAATCATACCAGCATCGATGTTGATTGTTGATTTGTATAACAGCATACCAATTTCTGGGTCATTTAATGCCGAAATTTAATTTTCGTGAGAGCTTTGAACTAATAAAAATATGACATATGTTATTCTGCCTTCACAGTTGAATACATGGTAGATAGTACTCAGTGTTTGTGCATATACATGTTTGTGCGGACATAATTACTAGCGGTAGTGATTGTGTTTAATGTATTTTAAAGTAATATTTCGGAATACAGTTTGATTTAAGAAATTGTAGGGTATTATATGGATGAATAACACGAACGTTCAGGTTGAGTGCTTGGTTGTGTCTAGCGGTATATCAACACATTTATAGGTTGTTTAATATCGAAATCTAAATATTTTGAACACAATATAATGGCTTTAACTAATGATATGTACCGCTGATTATGTATCATCAGGTTTTTAATATAATGTTATTTTCCTACTAAAATGTATTTTTAACTTATACTAGCAAGTGTAGCCAGGCGTTGCTCGGGTGTAATGAAAGCTTTAAAACTAATCCATGGTTCTGGAGCTCAGACTCTTTGGACGTTAGCACGAAAGACTAAAAAGCAATAGTTGTTTCCAGTTAAAGCGAAACCGAAATTGAAAGAAAAATGAAAGACTGTAAGTAAAATTTTAATTTCCGGTATCGATGTCAAATATGTTTTCCGCTGAAGACTAACTTTTGAAGACTAAAAAAAGGAAATTGGTATCATGGCTTTGACTAAAAAATACAATTATACCAACTTAGAGCAAAACCCGAAGAAAAAACCAAAATAAAAGAGCTGAAAATCTGATTTTGATCAGACCCGATAGGATATCGGTGTATCAATTTCCAATATCAGAGTCAAACATCCAAGTATAAACTCACCTAAATAAGTCCATGGAAGCTAATCATACCCACCAGGAGTAAAACTGGGGAAAACGAGCCATACTGATGGATGAATATCGGTTTTTGATCAGATTCGATAGAATAACGGGGGTATCGATTTACGATATCGAGGAAAATGTGTCGTCTGAGAAGATCTACTAATATTTGAGATTAAAAACTACAATTTTGCCAAGTTAGAGCAAATTCTGTAACATGAACCACGATAAAAAGGCTGGAATCCTGATCTTGATCAGACCTGATCGGAATATCGGAGAATCGATTTCTGATATTGGGGGAAATCGGAAAAAATAAGTAGCCCATGACCTGACCGGAAGCCTAAAATATATTTGTGTGAAGTTTGGTGAGAATTGGATAAAAATTGTGGATTTGTATAAAGGACATACAAACAGACAGATAAACAGACACACACATAAACATCTTGCATTTTATATATATAGATTGTATTTTTGTTTCAGGAACATTATTTGCCCATAGCTGGGATCCTAACAGGTACACACCAAGTTAGGGAAGACCTGGAAGCGACAACAATTAAGGGGTGTCTCACGCTTCTCAAACCCACCCGATCTTGCTGTCCAAGATTCATTATTGATGGCAATAATCTTAAAAAAAAGACATCTAAATGACACATTATTCATAGTAGATACGGAAATAAACTACAAGAAATCCCGTTGAAGGCACTAAAGGAAAGCAAAAAGAAAATTCTATCTATTGTAGAAAGACAGAATGCATAGTTGTTATAAAAATTAACAGCCCAAGATGTGAAATACGAACTAGAAATGTTTTTACAGAGAACAGAAAATTCGACACCGAAATCTGAAGGTGGATTTGGTGAGTGAAAAATGCATTTCAAAAGTCTAAGCAAAGTTCTAAAAATTCGAAAATTTCGTTTGAATAGAATACTGAACAATACCGTTCCTCCTTTGTAGCAGTGAGTGCTGTACAATCTCTATAGATAAAAAAGACACATGAATCAAATACGTCATCCAAGTATAAACTAATCTAAGTAAGTTCATTGAAAATTTATCATACCCATCGAGAGTAAAATTGTAGAAAATGAGCCATATTGATGGCTGAATATCGGTTTTTTGATCGATAGAATATCGGGGGTATCGATTTCCGATATCGGGGAAAATGAGTCGTCTGAGAAGATCTACTAATGTTGGATGGTGAGAAATTGTCATTAACTGAACATGTGAGCAACGCCAAAGTTTTAGGGAAAATGAAATCTAATACTTAGAATCTGAAAGAGGATGCTGGACTTTCCGGGGCTCATATAATGAGAAAAGATGGATTCAAAAATTTGACACTCAATAGAAATAATGAAAGGAAGAGGGACAGAGGAAAGCAACGAACACCCTACATGACGGTCTTGTGTAAATGGTTAGCAGAACAGAAGAGATACTTAAAATTTATGGATTACTCAATGAGAAAGAGTGCTTAGAAAATCTGACACGCATAAAACATAGAGAAGACCATAGCGACAGAGGGCAGCAACGAACAACCATCCTAATGGCATTGTACAAATGATTGGCAAAACAGGGGTTAAAAAAACAATATTTATTTAGAGCTACAAAGGAAAAGAAACTATGGAGAACCATGATCGTACTCGTTCCAATTGAAGAGTGTAGTTAAAAGAAGAATGTAAAGGTGGAGAATAGGGTTATGCATCTATACATCCTAACAGATAAAACTTAAATAACAGGGTAGACTGGTCTGTTTAACCATCCGATTGGATCTACTTCCTAAAAAAATAGAAGAAACTGGAGTCCGTAGCCTTAGTTGTTAACCAGTGTAGAAAAAGAAAACCCGAATCCAACTCAGATTATGCGTGCGCTTAAGAAATCGTAGAAATAACGGAGCAGACTAGATTTTCTAGCTTTGGCTGTCATTCAGAGTAGGAGAAGAACTCTTTGAATTTAAACAGCTACAGACATAGCATTTTAGATTTGGTTGTTAAAGTACCTCAGAGTTCCAAACTGTAGAAAAACAAGGAGAAACCAGTATACTAACTTATCCATGAACATTCACTGATATGAACTAAAAAAGTAGATGTATGTAGAAAATATAATCTGTAGTTGGTTAGATTCAAAATGAATTAAAACTCACGACTTTTTAAAATTGATCATATTGTAACTGCACCGCCAATAAATGAGCAACAAGCTTATTTAAATAACATAATGGGACTGAAAATAAATTGTCGAAGAACATAGAAATCATTTTGGACAACATTCATTCTCTTGCTATATGTCGCAATAGACGATAAAAGATATAGAAAAGGAAATTCCTTCATATCCAGGTTTCAATTAAGTAGTTTCGCTTAGTTCTGTATTTTGTAGCTGTTGATTGCTATAGCTTAATCGTATAGCAGCTGTCATAATCAGAGTTTAGTTGATGGAATGATTTTGATTTTTGACAGATTATAAGATTATGTTTATTTTTTGGGGTAAATATTGTGTTAATAATTTTTTGCGAATAACATTGTTCTTTTTAACATTGTTTTTTAACATTGTTTCTTTTTAACATTGTTTCTTTTTCAGATACAGTTCCTACTATATAACCTATAGCTGGATGGGAGGAGATGAATTCATACTTTAACCAAGTATAAGCGTAAGTGGATCGTGCTAAGCGTGTATCTATGAGAACAAAAAAAAAAAGGAATAAAAAATGAGTGTATATACGCCCATATCATGTTGAAAAACCTGTTTTCGCAAGATCACCAAAATGAAAAGAAAGAAAAGAAAATGTTGAATGTGATCAGGACCTTGATGGCTAACCGTCTTAGAAAAATACGTGCTATAAATTTCAATGTGCGGGTGGTGTAGTGGATAACGGGTCGAAACTGAAAATTGGAGAGCCGAATTCCAATTCCAGACTCATTCATTATATTAACATACGCGCAAATACCTTGGGAAAAATATGAATGTACCACTAAATGAGAAAGATATGAATGTACCACTTCTTCTCCTACCAACTATGAGTTAATTAGTAGAATATGTATCAGTAAATCATTATTATCCAAGAAAATATTATCTCAAAAATATTATCTGGTTTTACGTAACCACTTCAAATAAACCTTGATAAAAGTGACTGAGGCCCCTATAACGCTGTTGAAGTTCACCTACCTGGGACCCCAAGTAGATTTTCTCACTCCCTTGAAAGTATTCGAGGACAGTTAAGGGTGGTGCTGAATTGAAATACTCCTAAATATCTTAATAATGCTTCACAGCATCGAAGATGGCTGATTTTATATTTCAACCCTGATCATTTAATGTCAAATTAACTAGTTCGTTTTTTGTTTGTTTTACGGTATATCAACCTCAATTGATTACTTAATGCCGACAAGATTTTTGTCGAAAGTCAGGTGTACTGCTGGTAATATTTTTCCTTCAAAAACGTATTGCTAGTAATTTTCTTCTCCAATAATGTATTTCTGGAATTTCCACTAATAAAGTCTATTTTTATACTTTCATAGTATTTCTACCCTAGTTTGGTGGGGTTAGCTATTTGCCATTGCTGGTGACCTTACAGCTGTTATCACTTCGGGTCAGGTGGGATCTGCGAAGAAACAATAATTTAAAGGTGTTTCCCCGTTTCTCAAAAAACCACCTGCTGCCGGATGCAGTTTTTCGTCACGCCCAGGACTAACCCCGGTTAAGAGGTTAACTGTTTGCCTATAGATGGGACCCTAACAGGTACATCACCCGAGTGATTAAGGGTTGATTCCACGCTCCTTGAAACCACCCAATCAGACAACTTGCTGTCGGATGCGTTGTTTCGTCATACACAGGAACAACAAACACTTAATAGTCAACCAGATTAGCCATTCTATACTTGCCACAACGATCCAGATTCTTCTCAAAATTATAGACTAGAGGTTCTTAACGAAGGGGTAACTAACCTCGAGAGAGATGTTTGTGTTTTATCGGGGAATCTTTTACATTTTTTTTTTTTTTATGGAACTTTGTGCAATGAATTAAAATGATTTAACATTCAATTAAAACTGTTTCTTTATTTTTTTAAAAATCTGCATCACAACATGTCAAGGGAGTAAAGCCACTAAAACACAACGGGTTACACGGTGACGAAGAATGAAGAACAGAAACATTAATAATGAGTGGGAAGAGGAAAGTGTAATCAGGACGACACTAGATAGCAACTGACATTGGTTTTAGATTTTTTGTAGATTAAAGTTGGCTGAAAAGCATGAAGCGAAAGGGAGTTCCACAAGCGAGAAATGCGAGGAAAAGAAACTGTTAGCATAGAACTTACAGTCATATCTAGCCAGCTCAACAGTAAATTGATGAGATCCCGACACCAGTCTAGTAATGTGTTTAAAATATAAAAAAATTCTAGGTACCATCACGAAAAGCTAATTCGAGCAAGTACCATGAAAATATTTATAGAAAAGACATAGAGGCAATTTTAATGACTGAAGTCCGTGCCGCCAGACCAGGACCGATAATATTGCACGTGTAACTCAAAGAGAAAAACAATAACGGCACCGGACCATATGTGGCAGTAATATTCTAAGCATTGACGAACGGTAGACTTAAAAATATGGAACATAGATTCTGGAGAGAAAAAAATGTTATGCACGACAAAGTGAACCAAGTTTCTTAGCAGTTGGCCTAGCAAAACATCCAATATAAACTTTCCACTTCTTGTAAGTTTAGAACATTAGCCTGAGAAGTCAATGAGACATTCTCTTTGAGGTTAGCATCAGTCATGATCCAGTCTACTTATTAAATATTCACTTACGTTCTAAACGGAAACGGCACATTGAAGAAAAATTAGCTTAAGTAAATGAATGGCAGAAAAACGTTTGGAGAGATAACAAAATAAAAAAAGTTTATTCAGAGCTTCAAAGGACAGGAAATTGTAAAGATCCATGACCGTCAATTTTCTGAAATGACATGGCATCTAGAAGAAGAATGATATTGAGTAAATGAATGGAGGAACAATGTTTAAGAGAGATAACAAAAAAGACAAAATTTATTAAGGGCTACAAAGGCACAGGGAAATGTGGACAGCCATGATCATCTACATTCTGAAAGGACACAGCATATTGAAGAAGAATAAGCCCAAGTAAATGGATGGTGAAACAAAGTTTAAGATAGCGAAAAGACAAAATTTGTTATGAGCTACAAAGGACAGGAAATTGGGAAGTGGCCTGATTGCAGCACATGACCATAAAATATGAGAACCAGTCAGTAATATAAAAGAAAATGATCACAAACTTAATCGGATCAATGAATGAATCATGTCAATGTTAATCATCGAAAAATAAATTTTATAATTGCATAAAAATTAGCAGAAAATAGCTTAACGATTTAAAAATTCAAATAATCTCATAGCTGAATAATGAGTTCGAGAAATTATATAAGTGCAAATTTTAGACATAAAAACTTTGCAGATATTTGAACCAGTATAACTACTATGACGACTACTATGAATAAACAACGGAGAAGCTTCTGTAGGTAGCATAATCCACTTGAAGGAAAAATATTGTTCAATCAACATTTCTGAAACTAGGTTTAATAAGGTCTAGCCTGGTCAGTATCTAGATGGGTAACCACCTTGGAAATCTTGGTGCAATAAGCTTTGATGTGTGTGTTGTGTAATAGATAAAGGCTCCGAATTGGACATAATAATTATGGAGCTGACCCCTTCCACATGTATATCTACTTTGATTTTATTACCTATCTCACTCCTTATTTTGTTCCCTCTCTTTTTCTTCCTTACACTCTCTTTCTTGTTCTCTCTCTATCTTTCCCCTTTTCCCCTTCTCTCCTTCCCTCTCTATTTCTCTCTCTCCCTCTCCTACAATTTCTCCCTTAAGATCATGTGCATCCTATCAAATGCAAATGATTGCAACACCTTTAAGAGGACTTTAAAGAAATCATTTAATTTGTTTTTCTTTTGATTATTGATGGCCATACGACACTGAAATATCGCTTCTAGTACAATCACTCAAGTTACCCTAGATGGGTAACCAATTTGGAAATCCTGGTACTATAAGCTTTGATGTGTGGATTGTGTAATGGATAAAGGCTCAGAATTAGCCCTCAGGGAACAAATTCAAATCGAGTTCATCATAGTGACTGACGCGCAAAATCCGTTTGAAAACGTATGAATTTCTTGTCTTCTCAGCCAGCTGTGTTAATTAGTAAGATATGTATCTCCACATCATTATCATCTCCCCGAAGACTCTCCAGATTCTTACAGACTGAAAATCTTTTCTGGCTTTAAATAATCTGGAAAGGATTAATAAGCCGTAAAAAGAATCCTTTTTCCTTTGGGTGAAGTGATTAAAAAATAATTTGGAAGATTTTATTAATAGAAAGGCAATTATCCAACGAAGAAAATAGAGGAACTCGTTACATGTATAGCTACTTTTTTTATTATTTATCTCACTCCTTCATTTGTTCCTCTCTCTCTCGTTCTTTCTCACTCCCTCCCTATCTCTGTCGGTTCCTTTCTTTCTGTCTCTATTTCTCTCCGTATCTCTTCCTCCCTTTTTCTTTATATCGCTTCCTCTCTCTCTTTTTCGTTCCTCTTTTTTGTTTATTATCCCTCTTACTTCCCTTTCTTTCCTTTTCTCCTTTCCTCTATAACTCTCTCTCTTCCTCTCATTCTCTATTATAATCACTCACTTACATTCCATCATATGCAAATGATTTGAACATCTTTATAGCGGACGTATTATTTAAACCTCAGGTATTTAATTTGTTTTTTCCTTGATTGTTGTATGCTATATAACGCTGAAGTACCGGTTCCCGTACGATCACCCAAGTTAAGCAATGTCAAGTCTGCTCAGAAACTAGATGGGTAACCACTTGAGAATATCAAGTTTGTCAAGCCCTGACGTTTCGGTTGTAAACAGAAAAACGACTCGAAATACTATTCCTGCATTGATACCATAGTTTTTTCAGTATTTGTCGATTGAACCAATCCCTTGCTGCTTTAAATCCATTCTTTATCTGTAAAGACATTGCCTATCATTATCTACCATTTAAGATATTAGGTCTTACATAGAAAAAATCTTTTTTCAAATGATATTTTCTTTTTATAACGCTTTCATCGGTTTCTAGAAGATATCTTTTACTATTCCAAATGGCATACGACTATATCACATTCGAAAATGACATTACCGTAAGCGACGTCGAGCCTGGTCAGAACCTAGATGGGTTACCTCTTGGGAATACCCGGTGCTGTAAACTTTCTTGTCAGAGGGATGTAATGGATAATGGCTCGGAATTGGAAATTGAAGAGCCGTGTTCCAACTCCAGTCAGGTTCGTTATATTTACTTACGCTGAAATACAATTGCAAAAATTATGAATCAGCCTCTCCTACCTCCAACTACGAGTTAATTTATAGAACAACTAATTCTTACAATCTAAAAATATTTTTACCTTTGAAAGACTTGCAAAATTGTGAAAAGCAAATCAATCAGTTATTGACACATGTGGCATGTTTTATATTTTATACAAACCAATATTTTAATTATTTAATTGGACTTGAACTCAACACAGATTCCAAGGAAAACAATCAGTTTTAACGTTCACGGCCAAGACTTGCCATGACATGCGCATTGTAGCAAATTTAACTCCCGTCGTATTCCATTAGTATTGAATACTGCTGCCATATCTGGTCGGGTGCTCCTGCTATCCACCTAGGTGTCCTTGACAAAATCCAACAGAGAATCTGTAATGTGATCGATCCCGACTTGGCAGCATAGATACAGTCACTTTCTCACCGGCGCAATGTGGCTTCTCTGTGTCTCTTCTACAAATACTTTCACGGCTTCTGCTCTGATGAACTTAGCTCCCTGGTGCCCCCCTATATATGAATTTACTCGAGTAACAAGATTAGCAACTAGGTCCCATCCTTTTACCGTGAAACTAATTTTAAAATGTAAATGCAAATTCTACTCCATCAGCTTCTTTTTTGCACTTCCCGCCTGTGGAATTCCCTTCCGTTTTACTTGCTTCCGCGATAGCTACAATCTCCAAGAATTTAAATGTAAAGTCAATCGTCATCTCCTATCTCACTAACCTGCATCCTCTCTCTCATGCTCCTTTCTCCGTCCACTCCACTCTCATCAATATTCCCATCCTTCTCTTACCCACTTCCTGACACCCCCTATAATCTGTCACTCATTCTCATAACTTTCCTTCTATGTAACCCCCTGCAAAAAAGTGGCAATAAAATGCCTTGCTTGGGGCGATATAATTATAAATAAAAAGTAAGAGGTATATTCTACTTGAACAATTTCTTCCAACGAACCGCTATTTGTGGAACCGCCTCCCAAGAAGATGCATGGGAGTCGGTGCCACAAACAGTTACAGTCTTAATCAGTTAAGTAGAGATTAAACCGTTATCTTCCTCATATATCTTTAGAAACTGTGACTCATACGCGTTACCTTGAGTAACTCGAAAGAAGACTATTCCCTAATCGCTACAATTTTAACCAGTTAAAGTCTATGGTTAACAGTTATCGCCAACACATATCCTTAAAAACTGTGCTTCTTAGTCTGTAACCCTCTACCTTGAGGATGCTTCCCCAATCACTAAAATATTAGCCAGTACAAGTCTAAAGTCAACCGTTATTTTCCCCACATATCCTTTAAAAGGATATTTCTTAATTTGTAGACTGCTAACTTGAGTAACCCTAAAGAAGCTGCTTCCCTAATCGCTACAAACTTAACCTGTTCAAGTATAGGGTTATATACCTCACATATCTATATAAACACTGCCTCGTATCCTGTAATGCTCTACCAAGGGTTGCGATTGGGTTTTGTACGAGATGAATATTAATGTAAATAACAAAACCAAAACAACGTTGTATTTTGCCAATACTAAAAATGAATTAATTTACAGCAGCTAAAGAACAATTTAAAAATCTCACTTGGATAAGTTCTGATACACTGGATACACTAGGAGTGATGGGGCTTAGGTTTGATCCAACGTAAAAAAAACGAAAAAAAAAACGACCAAAAACTTGTTTCAGGACGAATTGAATTGTAGCAAAAATTCCCTCTTGCGACAACTAATTCCAGATAGTCACTCATTGATGAAGAGAACACCATTACATGTAAGAAATTACTCCTTATATCATATAAAATAAATTTGAACTGGTTTTCTATCTATTTATACTTCTGAGATGAGGTGATGAGGTAGCATTTACACTATTTATATTATTTGACTATTGTCCTCATCTTTGTTGCCATTTGTACGCTCCGGCCTTCCCCAGGCGCCAAGAATTTCGAACCTAATACTTTATTACCATCACTGGAGTATATCATTCAAATTCTGCAGAGGAAGAGATTCTGGACTATGCTTGATAAGTTCAGAATTTATGCTAATTTTCTCTGAACTTGTACTAATGTTTTCTTATTAAAGACTTCAATGTAACTTCTAACATTGAAAGTAGCACAGAAAAATCTGACTAGTCATCATTCTTTTTTTTAACATAACGGAATTATATTGCGTTTTGTCGACAAATACGTTGGAGTGTTACTTGTAGTCACTGAAAAACAGTTCCTGTCAATATCATAATAATTTGTTATCAGACACCTGGTTCTATTATGTCTGTGTCGGCATTCAATCTTGGAGGGTTGAGCCGGTTCTCTCCTAGAAGTCTTATGGGACATTTTTTTTGCTTCACAAACAATCCCCAACGACATGTAGTGCGGAAATTTTTCCTCGCAGTAGGTTGCCAATTCTTACTGCAGTAGACTGTAAGCATTATTTGTAAGTAATAAAATCAATAGAATAATAAACACTATCATGGCCGGTTGTGAACGTAGTGTTACTGCTTAACTGAGTACCTGAACAGTTCTCTGTACATATCTGGATAAAAGGCCAGACAGGTAGTAATATGAAGCAGTTTAACTTAGATGAGCCTATCCCTCTATTTGTCAAAGTGATGTCCCCCTACTTAGACTCGAACTGGTCACGACTACGTGACTAATGTGACAAATTCATTCCGGGATACTCTCTATCCTGGTTATTGGCTTCAGTCTTGGAAGCCCTAGACCCCGCGATGTCTGGGCATTACACCGTAGCTGCATAGATAGTTCGGGAGTTTGCTCTATTCTCTTGTTCTAGAAGTACATTGACCCTATAAAAACGTTCATTTGCCCTTTGAGAAACCACGATCATGGCTAGAAAAGCTTGGCTGGGGAACCGATTTAGTTATCCGACAGGTAGTAAATTCGCCTGTTATAAACGTTTCATTCAATTTTTTGATCATAAACAGAACAAAGAATTGACTGAAATAAATCTCATGACGTCAAATCTCCCCGGTCTTAAATGTCTTTTATTTTCTACTTCTCGACAGGAATTGAACCTGTATATTCTTTATCCCGGCAAAACATCATCAAGCTAAGCGAACTTTACCACTGAACCACAGAAAACCATTAGAGCAACGGAAGGATCAACTGTGCCTCTCGTTTTACACTGAAATGAACTGTAGTGACGATATTGAATAAAATACCTGCATCTAACGCAATGAAAGTTGGGTCACTGTGTTTTCTCGTCTGAATTCATCTTACACATTTATAAATCTATCATTGGTTTGTGCATTAAATAATCTTGCCATATCTGGTAGGTTTCTCCTGCGGTATATCTCGAGACTCTTGAGAAATTTCAAAAAAGGATCTGCAATGTAATCAACCTGACCTAGCATCTCGACATCCGTCACTTTATCAACAAGATGGCGTGGCCTTCCTCTAACATTTCTGCAAATGTTTTCATGCCAACTGCTCTGAGAAGATTTTTTCTTTGGTGTTCGACTAAATCAATTTAGTTGTGCTACAATATTCCATCTAATTCCTACCCTTTTAATGTTGAAATTACTAAATGCAAACCACTTTTCTTGCACTTCCCACCTCCTTACCGTTTACTTGTTTACATGATAACTACAATCTTCAAAAAGTTAAATGCAACATCGATCGCCATTTTCTGTCTTCTTCAATCCCGTTCACCTTCTATTCTGTCCTCAATCCTCCCAATTCTCAGGATTTTCTTTCACTTTCATTTTCACTCTCAGTAACCCACTGCATACTCGTGTCATTCCCGCCTTCCTTGGGGTGAAATGATTAAAAAGAATAAAATAAATAAATAAATAAATACTTCACAGATCGATAAAAGAAGAGAAAATTAAAGGACATTAAAATCAAGAAGCTTAATTAGGATTCACGAAGATTTATATTAGGAAGCTTTCTGATTGTCTACCTCAGCAAATTATATTCAAATCTTCATGACCAATAAGGACACAGGTATGTATTGTTAATCTCGCATATTCTGTTCAAAATAATGAAAACATGTATTGATAGAAATTGATGAAGTATTCTTTCTGTCAAAGAAAGAAATTATCAGATGAGAAAGATAACTTCAATAATTTCGTGTCAACAGAATTGGGCAAAAAGAATGCATTTCGTTTGCATAAGTTACACTGATTCTAATATATTTAATTAGCACAAAAATCTGGCAATATGACAAGGAAGAATTAAGAAAGAATAAAAATAAACAAGAAGAAAGGACGATTAATATTAAGGAAGCGATATGTATTTGTCTCCAATAATAGCAACAGTCAATAAGCTATGAACTAGAGAGGTTAAAATCAAATAACTATAAAAAGTTAACAAATTGGAGAGTGTCTTAACTACTGAACTTCAATCATTTTATTTAGCATTGAATGTGGGACAATTTCCTCACAGGTTAGAAGATTAGGAAGGACAGGGGTGTTTTTATATAAATAGATACTGAGAACACCATGGGTGGAACATATGAGCAACAACGGATTTTTGAATGGATTCTGGGAACACACTGGGCGGAGCATATGAGCAACGATTGGGTGTTATTCTATAAATGGATGCTGAGAATACCATTGGAGAAACATATGAGCAACGATCGGGATCTGGTTCTATAAATGGTTGTTGATAACATCATGGGAGGAACATAGAAGCCACGATCAGTTAGTGGTTCTATAAATGAATGGGAAGTATACCATGGGTAGATATATACACGCAACACCCGGGATATGGTTCTTTAACTCGATAATAAGAACAGTTTGGGCGGAGTGTATGAGCAACGACCGGAAAGGGTTTTGTTTTATAAATGGATGATGTAAACATCATAGGAGGTACATATGAATAACGACGGGGATGTGGTTCTATAATCGGATGCTGAGATCATCTTGGGCGTAATATCTAAGCAACGACCGTGACATTGTTCTATAAATTTGTGATGAGAACACCATGGGCAGAACATATAAGCCACGACGGGGACGTGATTCTATAAATGGAAGCAGAAAGCATCATGTAAGGAATATATGAGCGACAACGGGGATGTAGTTCTATAAATTTTTTCGCTTGGTTAATTTTGTAGGATATCAAGTTCTATAATAAATTTAATGCCAAAATTTAAATATTTTGTATGCAATTTTATGTCTTTACTTACCTATATGCTGACGTACTTTCATGCATCCAAGTACAGATATTTTGTTTATAACTTTATACATTCATAATAAGCGTGTGTTTTTTAGCTATAAGATGATAAAATGTATACTTGATAAATTTTGAATCAAAATGGATTGCTGATAATTTCACTGCAAAAATGTATTGTTAGTAATTTTTTAGAAAAATATATTGATGATATTTTTACTATAAAATGTACTTTTATACTTTCCTTAGTGTTGCGTTGATTAACATTTTACTATAACAAATGTATTGTTGGTTATTTTAATATAAAATTTAATTGTTAGCCTTTTTGGCATAAAATCTATTGCAGCCTATTTTAGTGTAAAAATATATATCTCTAGTAATATTATTATAAATTGTTAGTGATTTTACACAAACATTTATTTTTCTTAATTTTACTATAAAATGTATTTTTGGAAATTATAAAAATCTATTGCTGTTAATTCCACTACAAGAATATATCGTTGAAACTTTTCAAAGTAAAATATTGCAGGTAATTTTACTAGAGAAATGTATTTACATTCTTCTTTAGTGTTGGATTGATTGTCATTTGCCTATGAAATTCCGTTTTTAGCCATTTTCTTATAAAAATGTATTGTTCATTCGGTAATAACATATATTGTTGGTCATTTTACCATAAAATGTATTGCTGGTCATTTTGCGATAGAAACGTATCTTTATACTTTCCTAGTGTTTTGATTTTTGTTAGGGGGTTCACTGTTTGCACATAGCTGAGGCCTAAAAAGTGGTTACCTCCGCGTTTCAAAGTTGACTTGGAAGCAACAACAGTTAAGAGGTGAGTTCACGCTTCTCAAACCTCAAACATCTCTATCCGATGCCTTGGTGTTGGATGTACTTTTTCTTCATACGAATGACTACTAATTGATGGTAGGTCTTACAATTTACAGAGTTTTATCAACAAATGACAGAATATTGTGCAGAGTCATGATCGCAAACATTCTGCAAGGACACGACAGAAGAATGAGCATGAGTAGATGGATAGCGGAACAACGCTTAGGAGATATAACAAAAAGAGAAAATTTATTTAGGGATACAAAGGACAAGAAATTTTGAAGAGCCATAATTGCCTATATTCTGAAAGGACACGGTACACAGAAGAATGAGGATGAGTAAACGGACGGCGGAACAAGGTTTAGGAGAGATAACAAAAAGACAAAATTTATAAAGAGATACAAAGAACTATGAAGCAATTCAGAAGCTTCATTGTGAAGAAAGCCAAAATTCTGAAAAGACGCAGCACATAGAAGAATAACGAGTTCGAGTAAAAGGATGGCGGAACAAAATTTAGGAGAGATAACAAAAAAGACAAAAATTATTAAGAGATATGAAGAACAAGAATTTCTGAAAAGCCATGATCGCCAACCTTCTAAAAAGATAAAGCACATAAAAAAGAATGGTGTTGAGTAAATGGATGGCAGAACGTAGTTTAGGAGAGATAAAAATAGATATATTTTAAAAATGATTCAAAAGACAAGAAATTGTGAAGATCCATGATCGTCAACATTCTTTAAGGACACAAATCATCGAAGAAGAATGAGCTTGAGTAAATGGATATCAGAATAAAGATTAGAGTAGATAACAAAAAGACAAAAATATATAAAGAAGAAGAAGAGGGAGAAGAAGGCAATGGTGATGACAACGACAGTATACTATTATCAGGCAAAAAATGGATACTTATGTGTCTGTACAGAATGAAGCAAAAACGTGTAAAAAATTACTCGCAGATATCGAAATATTTTTCGTGATATTTTTTTTATTATTGATGAAAAACGAAAGAAAGTAATATTTCATTGATGTTCGTATATGACGTTGCTGTAATTAAAAAGAAAATGTCTTTCAGTGATAAGTTCAGAAAAATAATTCACACCTTAATGTCTGGTCTGCTTCACTTTTCATTGTTTTTTGCAAGCCTCTTTTGCATATTACGCGCGTTTTTATGCATACAGATGTTCTTTGCGCATTTTCAATTTTTATTTTACACTGAATAATGTTGCTATTAGGATAGGAATAAAAACAAACGATTTTGGACGTTTAAATTAAATAAAAGAAAGGCTTAATTAAGTCTACATAAAGAGGGATCATCGAGTCAGTGCAACCATCGAGTTTTCTTAGCTGCATAATATGTGCTTCGCAAGATTGCATATAGTTTTGAATTCAGACTGTTTTTCGTCCTGGGTATCACCATAAACTACTTCCGTTAGCAAGGCCTCTGATTAAGAGATTTTGGGGATCCTGAAACCACCACTTAATTGCTGTTGTTCCTAGATCCACATTGATACAAAGTGGTAACACCTGTTAGAGTCTCAGCTATGGGAAAATAGTTACACCCTTAAACAGTGCTCAAAACAATATGAAAGTATAAAAAATAGATTTTTATAATAAAAATGCCAACAATACATTTTTGGAAAGAGAATATTTTAAGCAATGCATTTAAAAAAATATTGCCAGCAATACATTTTTAAAAAAATACCAACAATACATTTGATCCTCGACAAACACACTCTTTATAAACATACGTCAATGAAACCTGATCTACTCAAGGCTATAGAACCCAGTCTGCCCTATTATTTACCTATAACTAAAAGAAGAAGAGATGGATTCATGCCTTTCGCAAGGTTATTAGCACGTAGTGAATGTAATGAACTCGACTGTAATACAGAACTCAGTACTTCGATTTCACAACTCTAGTCGCAATCCATTACTCTATTGTACCTCCCAAAGAAACAAATCAGTTAGTTTAGTGCGATGCGTGATACAATCTTGGGTGATCATGTCTTTCTCAATCCATGACTGACTATGTAGAAGATTTTCTCCGGGTAGACTGGTTGCAAACCAAGGATATAGAAGCAAATTTATCTTGCTATTCAACCCATAGCTAGAGAGAGAAGAGATGGATTAACACTATTCGTAGAGTTATTTGCGCGTAAGTGAATGCAAAGGATACAACAGGGATTCGAAATCGGCTCTCCGGTATCTCATTCTGAGCCAATACCAATTGCACTAAAACGGAACGCACATCTCTAAAGAAACAAATTTATATATTAAGTTTTTGCAAAAATAATAACCGATTTCAGAAACATAATTTTATTCTTGAAAAATGTTGAAATAAATCAAAATACGAGCCTTGAGCCTTTTTACACTTCTGCCATCGATCGACGAGATTATTTATTTCTCCTTGATAAGAAGTCATTGTCTGTGACACAAGGAAATCTTTGAAAGCTGTGATACAACGAAATCTTTGAAATTCCACCTCTGGTTTTGACATAAAAGTTTTACCATTTAAAATGGGGTTGACTGCTGAAGAATGATAGCCAGTGTGTGAAAGATCAGGAGAATATGGAAGATGTTGTAAACTCTAGTATCCTTAGTTTGTGAGTTTTCTAAATGGTATGCTTGCAACATGTGGCCGCACATTATCGTAGAGCAGAATTGAACTACGTCGATTCCCCAATGCAGCTCTCATTTTTTGCAGCAAGTAGGTCACATAGAAGTCTTTAATTATGCATTTCAGCAAGTAGGTCACTAAAGTTCTGCATTAATGTTCTGATCGGCTTCTAGAAATCTGTAGTAGATAACACCAATTGCAGACTACTAGACAACCACCATAAACTGTTGCTGATGGAACTTTGGCTTTAAGAAATGTTTGGGGGACTCATCACGATGAAGCTACTGACCTGATCATTTACAGTTATCATAAAGAATCCCCATTTCATTACAAGTGATTATTCGACCAATAAAGTGATCATTAGTGTTACACAGAAAGAGTTTCGAGCACACTTCAAAACACCCAAATTTTTAATTTTCATTGAGATCATGAGGAAACCATTTATCGAGCTTTTTCACCTTGTCAGTACTCTGCAAATAACACGAAACTGGAGCAGTGCTAGCAACAAGCGACTGAGACATTTGGCTTGCAGTTATTAATTGTCATGACTGCATGACTCTCCTCTAATTTCTTCATCTTCAAGGCTCTCATCAACAATACAAAATTTCTGAAACCACTCATATTTTGTAGACCTTTCTCCCCATACTCTGTAGATACTGACAGATGTTTGAGAGACACTATGCCCAAATTTGAACTCATGCAAAAAAGTAAGCAAAGTATTATGTTTTGTCATGTTCATAATTAAAGACTTCTATGCTTCAAAAATATTTCTGTCTAAAAATAAGTTAAAATTATTAAAGAGCACACATTAATTATTGCGTACGCCAAAATTCACCCAATTCATACTATGTTAAAATGGCTTTTCAAAGTACAACACCTCGAGCAGGTAGTATTTTTGTAACCACCAAATATATAAGTAAACAAATAACGTTAGAAAATTTGACTGCTTTTCCATTATTAATAGAATTTTGAATTCTACATATTTTTGTACAAAGAGCTCTCAAGGCGTAAGAGGCTAAAATGTGTATTGTTGCACTAAGTAATTTGTGTTATATATCAATTCAGTATATGTGGTATACCAATTCGATATATATGTCCCAATTTCAGTGACGTATCCAGGCTATGTAATCTGCAAACCAATGTTGATGATCGGCTTGAAATATAACGACGGACAACGTGTGTATAAAAATATCTTCACTTAGTTTATTCTTTGCAATGTGACGATTGTGGGTAGAGGAGTAGTCAGAGGAAGCACACAGATACGAGGAATTGACAGCTAGAGTTGTCTTTCCTTGAGTTCTCTTCGCGTTTCCAGCTTCTTTGATCTATGTCTGTCCTCTGCCTGTCTCTTGATGCGGGAACACCCGGACTTATACATAAGTTCATGCTCTATCGACCTTTATCCAATTGCATAATTCCTGGGCAGGCCTAATCGTCAATTGTTGTCTTTGGCCAGTTGCATCTTGACGTAATCACATTATCGTTTATTTTATTGTTCAAGTTCTTTCCAACTTTGATATTATGACGCAATGCCTGTTTATTTCATTGTTTCTAACAGTCAAAACATATTCCTCTATTCATTTTTTTATAACCCGAAATAATTCAATGTAAATTATATTCGCTTCTAACCGAAAAATTTAATTAAATTTTTTATATTTCGTGACTTTGAAAACCGGCGTAGTTTTCACAGTATACTGTTTAATTTTAGTTTTGTATTTCAGCTTCGGCTGAAATCATTGTGTATGCTTTTTCGACTACGACAAGAATAAATTCTTTTCTAGTTCAATTATGGTCCCCACTCCTTCTATACCATTTTTCAAAATGTACACCTATGAACATTTTAAATCATCCCTCCTCCAACATCTCTCTACCTATAACCGAGGCAGTTGTATAAAATATTTCCATATAATAACATAAAAATCAATCAATGATATATAAAATATTATTAATTTTCTTCTTTTCTTTTCTTTTCTCTTTTCTTCTTTAGGAATACATACCTCAGAAGGAAGTTCAATATTGTTCACAAGGCTTGTTTTCTTTTCTTTTGTTCTGTAAGACACACACAACAAAAAAAAGTTCTACAATGTTCATAAATTCGTTTTCCTTTTTCTTTTTTCTGAAGACACACATATCAAAAAAATCCTGTAATGATTCAAAAGTTCATAATTTTTTCTTTCTATTTCTCTTTTTCTTCTGCATTGCAACATACCCGTAGACCACTCGATGACGACTTACGATCGTAGGCGGTAACTACGCTCCAATATTCAAATTGACATCAACTAAATGACATTTGCATACACAATATGTACCTCTAGTTGTAAGGAGATTTGCCTGACATTTGTTTAATTTGTCACGTGCTCAACTCCAAAATAGGTACCTCAACTTTTTTTTAAAATTTCAATTTAAATTTAGGTATCAGAAATAATTTCAAGCTTTAAAATTAGTTTCAGTTTAAAGCCAAGTAATTAAATTTAGTAATTCCAGTAAGCAAAATACACTGGTGTATTTTAAAACGAAAGTAAATTTATTGCAATCTAAAATTTTTTTGATTAAAAAAAAAATTAATTTACCACCATTTTGATTGATTGACACATTTTGTAAACAGTAGCCAAATTTAAAAATTTTGCAAAAATAAAATGAACCTCGCTGACACGTCATTTAAGTCAATTTTTCAAACTGAAACTTATCTTTATCTGATTTCAAACAAGTAGTAATTGCTTACTGCCTGGAAATTTATGATAAAAACTTTTTAAGACTACGGCAGTCGTCTCATCTGCGTTATCAGAGGTGATAAATGATTTAATGACGACTGGAAGTTGTCAAGAACGCTAAGTATGGCAAAAAGGTGCCAACATTTCATGTAGCTTAAAATATAAAATTTTTAAATTTTAATTTCTTTTTTTTGGTTTTTAACTAAGTAGTAAAATTAAAATTTGAACATAATATTTTCAGCAATTATATAATCTTTTATAGAATTTTAGTTTAAATTTGAATATGCTTTCTGAATAAATAAAAATTAAAAATTAAAATTTCTTTTAAAATAATTTTAATTGAATTAGAAAGAATGAAATCAAAATAACAGAACTAAGTTATATTATGTTATTTATTAATATTTTTATTATGTATTTTTCATTTTATTAATAAGTTATCATTAAATTTAAGGCATAGCAAAATATCTGATTTAATTTTTATCGTACTGCAGATGTCAGTATATATATTTTGTTATAGTATTTTTATGCAATACCTTGAAGATCCTGCATAACATAGTCAGCACCAACTTCTTATTTGTTTAATTGATAGTTGTCGACAACATCATTGAGAAAAATCCTATAAGATGGATTTACAAAACTGATGACGTAGCCGACATATTGACGGTTTACATAATCAGTTGTCCAAATATGTCTGATGGTTTTGACAACTATGTTACTGTTGAGTATTTCATGCAGGCCTTCTGCAAATTCAAGATATTCTTTAAGTAAAATAGAAGTTGATAGATCTTTCAAGCCCTTTGTATATTTCTGGATCATGGCCCTTCTCCGTTTCTCCAGCTTGCTTTCTTTTGTGAGAAATATATTCACATAGCTTAGCGCTTAAGCAGTGAAAGGAAATTATCAAACATAACAAGACATACCTGGTATAGAAAAAACAATTTATTTGTCTTGCAAAAATATGCTGAATTTTGCTGCTACTGTGTAGCTTGGTATAGTCTCTTTTCTCTGCTTAGCTTGGTATAGTATCCTCCGTCTAGGAGTGGGATGAAAAAGACACAAGGAACTGCGATCCGGCGACGTACAGGAACTTTCTTCTGGGTCAGCTTCTTTCACAGTTTCTTATCTTGGTATAAGATGATAGTGCTTAGAGAATTTTTCTCTAGGAAGGCAAGGCTTTGCCCATAGGGTATCCTTTTTAAGGTAAGAAGGGTAACAAGAGATTTTCTCTGTTACAAAGTTGTGGCATTAGCCTAAAAGATTACAAAGAATTGGTAAGATGGTCTCGATATAGCGAGACAAGTGGGCGCCAGTTTAGGCCCCGCTGCAACAAAAATCCGGAGCGGCACAAATACGTCCGATACTTTTCGTGCTAGCTGAAAGAAGGAGAGCACAAAAAACCATCAGAAAAAAAACAAAAACCTCTGGTAAAGCCCGCCTAAAGTTCAAAACGAGGTTCGGGTTAAATCAGCCAATCAGGAGACCCGTTACATCTGTAAATTTCCGACACTTTTGTTATGATCCTTCTAATAATTTCTTCTTCATTCAGCGACTTCTTCTGTCCAGTCTCCCGTCTGCCAAAAGTCAGTGCAAGTAACGTTTACCAATGCCTACTTTTAGCACTTTTACCAATGCCTACTTTTAGCACTTTTACCAATGCCTACTTTTAGCACTTTTACCAATGCCTACTTTTAGCACTTTTACCAATGCCTACTTTTAGCACTTTTACCAATGCCTACTTGTACTTAATGAGAATTTGTTCAGTTTTATTAATCTGAAATAAAATAAAACAACTGATTTATTTTAATGAAACTTTATGACTTATCCACAAATTAATAAAATTATTTTGCAATGTGTTTAAAGATATTTTTAACAAATTAATTAATTGTTGCCCCCTCCACAATTAGTTTAATAAGTAGGATAATTAAAAAAAATTACAATCATAAATTTTATTTACAAACAATTAAAAATATTTTATTAAATTTTTTATTTTCTTCATAAAAATACGTGAAACGAAAATTTAAATGACAGTTAAATAATTTACAATCAATTTAATTTTTGTTTGAAATAAAAAAAACTGCATTTTGCTCACGGGAAATAAAATTTTTAGATTTACTTCATTGTCGTTTGGTTTGTCCATTAAAAAATTATGAAAGAACAATTTGTAATTGTAGGTGAAAAAAAAAGTAGTGAAATTAAAATTCCCTAAACAAATTTAATAAAAAAATATTCAATTGTCAAAATCTTAAATTGAAGCTAAAACGAAGGCTTTTTCATTTTATTAAATCTTTTTCAAATTTTACGTATCACAATGCCAGATAAATTTAAGACTTATTTTAATTCTTTTTCTTGGAAGGGGAGTTAAGAACAAATCTTTTTGCTCACACGTTTGTTTAAAAAAATCACAAAAAGACAAAAGAAATCCAAGTAGAACGTTTTTAATGGTCAGTTAGGAACTTCCCAAACATTATATAAAAAGTCATCATAAATGATAACTCTTCAAATTTAATAAAAATAAACTTTTATCGTGAAGATTTTGAAGTTCAATTATGAAATTTTTTAAACATTTTCTTGTGCTATACATAATTTAAAAAACAAATTCATAAATTAGTTAGTGCACCTCTAGTCACAATTAGTTAAAAATTGAGGAATTGAAATACTGACTTTAAATGATTAAGGAATGACTTACAAAACAGGCTGTTGAATTTTATAAACGTCTTGAAGAGACTTGCATCATAATCAAAGTGCAGTTTCTTTCGTTTTTCATATAAGGAAAATAATCTAAAACGCTTGTTAACTTCTAAAATCAATATGACGCCGATGAAAACATGTTCTGACTCCTATGGAACACCGTATTTAATAAAAATGAGCATATTTACACACCAAATTTTGTTTTTTAAATTATTTTAAAAATATGGGTGCAGAACGATTTTTATTAAACTTTTCAGTTTTCGATAGGCAATATAATCATTAAAGGGCAACAGTTCTTTAAAAGATTTTAAAAATATTTGAAAACTTTATAAATTATTATTATTGAAAACAATTCTTTTAAAATTTTATTATTAATTGAATTTTTTTTTCTTCAGACTATAATGTCCTTAATTTTTATTATTTTTTACCAGCAATTAAATTAAAAGCTTATCAAATTAAACTATATCAAAGTCTTATTGCATTTTTATTTTACTCTTCCTAGCAGATTTTCGGATACTGTTGCTAATTTGAAAGAAAAAAAGATAATTTATATACCCCAATGAGTCCTGATAAAAAATAGTTTACATCCAATTAAAATTTATTGAAATTTCAAGGATTTACGTGGAAGCGGGTAACAGAGGCAAAAAATATTTTTACCAAGATTCTTAAAAAATAATTTCATTCATTTGTAAATGAGTACTGAAAGTTTCATTAAAATCCATCAATTATTTGATTTTTGCAAAAATTTCCAAATTAATGTGTTTGTCCCTGAAAAAATGGGTGATGTAATCATTACGTTTTCTATTGTAAACAGTCGTAACGTTTGTTTAACCGCTAACTCAGATCAAAACAAAATTTTCTGACAAAATTTCGAAAACGCTAGAAAAAAATTCAAAAAATAATTAAAAATTACTTTGATCTTTCCTTTCCTTTTAATAATAATAATATAAACATTTTAATGGAAAAAATTGTGTTGTTTTATTAAGTTAAGGACCTTTTTTTATTCATACTATGCTGTTTTTTAGCGATTTACCTACTCTAAAATATCTCTGCATCTCTTCCAAGCAAGTCTTATACCTATCATCATCCCTGCATACTAATGGCTGAATATTTTTTAAACTCACCGCTTAAAGTCTTCGTCAGCAAACAAGCCACATTTGTTATTTCCCCTATTAGACTCTGTACGAAATTTGAAAAACATGCTGTTCCATTATTAGCTTTGGTTTGAACTAGCAACTTTTTTCTTCTTTTTTTTAACACAAGAGTAGAGTTAACAGAATGTACAACGAAAAGTCACATGTCTTGGATGTTTTCTGTTGCCACGGCCGTCTAGTGTTCTCGCAGATTGCCACCAGGTTTAATTTTCAATCTCTATGATTTTAAATATAAAATCAATGCAAGTCACCGATATATAGAACGCATATCGATATACGTTCTATATCAATTCGTTATATGTACCATTTCGCTTGCACGTTGACAAAATGACTATATTATCACTTAATAAACTGAAGACCGTCTTCTTCTATGTGCCCTGTCCTTTCAGGACGTAGGCGATCATGGCTTTCCACTTCTTCTTCTATCCCTGGTGGCTCTTAGCACGCTTTCTCTTGTTACACCACGCAAGCTCCGTTCTGCCAAATACCTGCTCAGGTCCTTCAAATATGCTTATTCGCTGCTTTTCTCTGTCTCTTTTTCTCGCTATCTGGCCTATCAGTATCATGTTCTCCAAACCCTCCTTCCTCATTGCATGTTCCAGAAACCTCAGTTGTCTCTTCCTGATGCTCACTATTAGTTTTTTTTATGTCATTCTTTCCAAAACCTCATCATTGCTCATATGTTCGGTCCATGATATCTGCAGCATCCTTCTATAAAACCACATTTCCGCTGCTTCAAGTTTTTTCCTCATCTTTGATGATATTGTCCAACATTCACTACCGTATTGAAGAACTGACATCACATATCAATCTACTACGCTCTTCTTTGTTTCTAGTGAAAGTTTTCTGTGTCTTAATACTTTACTCAGCTTCTAGAACGCGTTCTTCACCATGCTAATTCTCCTTTGGATCTCTGTGTCGCACTTTCCATCTCCTGTTAGAACACTTCCTAGGTAAATTTTTGTACTTGCTTGATTCTAGTACCCCCCGCCTATATTTGGCATTTTAGGTTGCTCTTTTTGCTGATGACTATGCATTCAGTTTTCTTACATTTTTTTGTAGTCTTTTTTGGTCACTCTCTTCAGCTACTTTCTGTAAGAGGTCTTGTAGTTTTCTTTCTGTGTTTGCACTCAGCACTGTATCATTTACATACCTTATGTTGTTCAAATTGTGGCCTCCGATAACAAATCCTGGCGTAGCATCTAGAGTCCTTAAAATATTCTCGCTGTACAAGTTGATCAGATCCGGTGAAAAGACACATCCTTTCTTACGCCCGTTTCTATCCTTGTATATCTGCTGAACTGGTTACCTGTCCATATGCAGGCAGTTTGCTGTAAGTAGAGATTCCTAATTACTCTGATGTCATTCCCAAAAATGTCGAGGCTGCTGAGCATCTTCATCAATTCCTTGTGGCGTATTTTCTCGAATGCCTTCGCATAATCAATAAAACATAGGTACAAGTCCTTCTTTATTTGTATTGAATTTTCGGAGATCATCCTAATCATAAATGTAGTTTTCCTTGTTCCAGTGTTCCTGTCCTATCTCTGACCTAATTCTGCTTCTCGCTCTATTCATCAGGATTCGGACGATCAGTTTTGTAATGTGACTCATTAAGCTGATAGTTCGGTGTAGTTCGCACTCGTTTGCATCTGGCTTCTTAGGCAGTGCTATGAAAAACGACTTGAACAGGTCATTTGGTATTATTCCACTATTATAAATTTCGTTTATTATTTCTGTAAATTTCTCTATGCCGAATTTCTTCCAGGGCTATCAACAGCTGTATTACAATGCAGTCTGGACCAGCTGCTTTCTTTCTTTTCAGTTTGGCCATTGCAACTTCCACATCGGACTTTAATATTTCCGGTTCGTCCTCATCTTTTTATATTCTCGATTGCTCTCTCCTGTCGTAGAATAGATCTTTATATATTCTTCCCATAGCTGTAGTATTTTCTCTTTCTCTGATATTATTGTTCCATACTTGAATTTTATGCATCCTATTGAGGAGCATGTTCTTTTTTCTTATCTCTTTATGCATGTCTGCTTTATTGGTCCTGCTCAGTCTCTCTCTACCTCTGCACATTTGTCGTTGAGCCATTCCTCTTTAGCCTGTCTGCATTTGTTCCTTATTTACTTGTGTAGTTTCTTGTATTCCCTTCCATGTCTTGGCGTTATCTTTGTTTCTTTTGCATCATGTGAAGAATCTCTTCAGTCATCCACTCGTTTTTTTCTTCTGCGTCTCATTTCCTTTGGGGCAATATTGTTTGCTGATGTCCCTCTCAGTTCCTTTAGTGAGTCCCATTTCGAGTGTCCTTTTCCAATTTGCTTTTCGTATTTCTTTCTTACACTGTTAGTGTATTCTTTCTGCAGGTTGAAGTCATATTTCAGTCTTGGTGCTGTGCTAGGCTTCTTCATTCTCTGGAGTTTTATCCTTAGTTCGCAGATAATTCGTACATGGTCGCTTCCTCAGTCGGCGCCTGAATAGGTTTTGCATTGTACCACTGCATTTCTGAATCTATTGTTTATGGTTATGTAATCTATTTGTTTTTTCGTATCGCCTCTTTGGCTTCTCCATGTCCATAGACAATGTGGGTGTTCTTGAAACCAGGTGTTGGTTATATCATTTGCTGTGCACCATTGTGCCCATTTTTCTCCTTGTTCGTTGCGAACTCTTTATCCGAAGTTGTCGGGCGTGTCTCCTTCCCTCTCTTTACCTACATTGGCATTCAAGTCACCCATTATGATCATAATTTTTTGGCTTTTGCACTGACCCTTTGCATTGTCCAGTATGGAGTAGTCTTCCTCTCAGTTTAACCAAGAGGACTCTCTCTGAAAGCTGGCAGTATCCCAGAACGCATTTTCTTCATTGATGACCGTAACACATATATATAAACAAATGTAGACAGCATATCATTTATTCGCTCATCAGGTGACGCGTTGTAGAGTAGAGGTATGTTCGAAGGTGTCAGCCCACACACATCGAGAGTCCAGGAGCCGCGCTTGTTTGCAGTTTTCCTGTGTCTTTCAGTGTCGGTTCCGATCTTAGCTGCCGACCGACTCCTTACTACTACTAATTTCTCTGTCTTACATAAGTCATATCCTAACACATTGTTTACATAATTTCATAGCCGACATTATCTGACCTTGATTAGGCTCGCTGGTTTCAAAACAATCAAATATGTTCCTGACATGAAGAATTCTTAATTTTGACATCAATTAAATATTAAGAAAACAATGTCTATTTTTCTTTTGCTAGCAGTTTTGCATATTTTTGCTGTTTCATAAAAATATACTTCTTCAGGAAATTATTCACCAGACCAGATAACCTACAACATTTGTGACAATTTACAATCTTTGTTCTTATTTTGAAACTCATTCCGATAAATTCGATAAATAGTTTGCCCGTTCTTTGTTTTAACTATGCTTCCGTTCAGAATAAAGTGTGTGTCTTAATTTTTCTAGGTTTTTCTTTTCTTGTCATATCTCATACATTTCAGCTATCTCTTTCTTATTCCAGTTATCAATTTCAGTGTGGTTCCTTAAAACCTCCTCAGTGCTGCATGATATTCTAAATGCTGATCAGTAGAAACACGTCGATCTCCCTTTAAATATCTTCTGTCTAACATTAACTATCGTCTTCAGTCTCCGAAAATTTGGAAGGCGATAAGTTTCCGGTATAATCCAAACAACCATCCTTCTTGAAAGACACGGCTATAATCTAATGATTTAGCCACATTCTAAGAAGAAGAAGAAGAAGCTAATGATTCACGTTTGTTTGGACTATCGCATACAATTTATGCTTCGTGTATAGTACGCGGGTTCGTTTTAAGTGCTAGAATTCAATTAGAATGTGCGCATTATGAAAAGAGAAATATGGTGCGTCATTTGTCGATCACCTGCAATAAGTAAAAGTAATTATCGTCTGGGCTGGTTCAGTATTAGCCACATCTTTCAGTTTTTTTTTCTGACGCGCCGATGGCAAGATAAAATCTCCGACAAGACAAAAGTTCTAAAAAAACGTCTGCATCATTTTAAATGAAGAGACAACAAGGATAAAAACATGAGGAAAATTGTATGGGTCACGTCACAAATACACGTCTCTCTCTTTTTCTCATCTTTCTTTCTTTCTCTTCTAAATTTCACTTTCCTTTTTTCTCTTTTCATTTCTTTTTTTCAAACTGTTACTTTGATTCTTTGCTTGTTTCTTTCTTTTTCCTTTTATTTTTTTCTTTCTAACTTCAACTTGCGTTGTTTGTTTGTTTAATTCTTTCTTTCCTAACATCTATTCTTTTCTTTCTTTTTTTCCTAACTTCCATTTTGCTTGGTTATTTCTTTCTTTTCTAACGTGGATTTTCTTTCATTCTGTTTTTCTTTCATTCATTCATTCTTTCTTTCTTTCTTTTTTCATTTTTCTTTCTTTCTTTTTTTCTTTTACGACTTCTACTTTCTTTCTTTCTTTGTTTCTTTCTTTGTTTCTTTGTTTGTTTCTTTCTTTGCTTGTATATTTCTTTCATTTTTCTTTTCATTTTCCTATTCTAAATACCATTTTCTTTCTTTCTTTCTTTCTTTCTTTTGTATATTTGATTTTTATTTTTTAAATTTCTCTTTCTTTCATTCATTTTTCATTAATTCCTTCTTTCTTTTATTTATTTGTTACTTCTTTCTTTCTTTCTTTCTTTCTTTCTTTCTTTCTTTCTTGCTTGTATATTTCTTTCATTTTCCTTTTCATTTTCCCATTCTGAATACCATTTTCTTTCTTTCTTTCTTTTGTATATTTGTTTGATTTTTATTTTTTAAATTTCTCTTTCTTTCATTCATTTTACATTAATTCCTTCTTTCTTTCATTTCTTTCTTTCTTTCTTTTTTCTTTCTTTTGTTCATTTTTCCTTTAATTCTTCCCACTTTCTTTATTCTTTATTTGATTGTATTTTTCCTTTCATTATTCCTTTTTAAAATGCCATTTTATATTTTCCTTCTTTCTTTCTTTCACTTCTAACTTCCATTTTCTATCTTTTTTTCTTTCTTTCTTGCTTTCTTTCTTTCTTTTTTCTTTTTTTCCTTCTTTTGTATATTTGTCTGATTTTTATTTTTTAAATTTCTCTTTCTTTCATTCATTTTAAATTAATTCCTTCTTTCTTTCATTCATTTATTTGTGACTTCTTTCTTTCTTTCTTTTGTTCCTTTTTCCTTTAATTCTTCCCACTTTCTTTATTCTTTCTTTGATTGTATTTTTCCTTTCATTATTCCTTTCCACATACCATTTTATATTTTCTTTCTTTCTTTCTTTCTTTCTTTCTTTCTTTCTTTCTTTCACTTCTAACTTCCATTTTCTTTCTTTCTTGCTTTCTGTCTTTCTTTCTTTCTTACTTCCACTTTCTTTATTTCTTTCTTTTTTCTCTTCTAACTCCCACTTTGTTTATTTGTTTAAGTCTTTCTATCTTTTCTGTTAAAATGAGATTTCAGTGTTATTTTATTTTTGTCTCATTTAACACATCACTCAATAAGTCACGGGCTTGACATATAAATGGCGTCACTAATAAAAATCCATATGATTTTTATGGAGTACTAATGGCACGTGACAAAATTTGGACCTAATTGGATTATTAGTTTACAAATTACAGTTATTTATGTAAAACTACTGATGCAAAATTTCAAAGCAATGGAAAAATCTGAATTTTGTGTGTGGATAGACCATTGCTTTCTGATGAAAGAAGCTGTTCAAGCAAAGCAATGACCTGATAAGTGTTATTCGGACTTTGCTCTCCGTTTAAGAGGTAGTATGCTGACTTTAAACGCGGTCGTATAGACACAAATGATGCTGACCACTCAGGTCACACAAAATCGGTAATTGTCCCGGAAAACAACAAAAAATCCACAAACTCGTTTTGGCCGATCGTAAATTGAAGTTGCGTGAGATACCAGAAGAGTAGAATATATCAGAAGACAGTGTATTCACCATTTTGCATGAACATTTGTCAATGAGAAAACTGTAATCAAAGCGGGTGTCGCGTTTGCTCACAGTCGATCAAAAACAACAACAACACGTCAACGGTTTAGAGTGATGTTTGCAACTGTTTCAACGCAACAAGAAGAATTTTTTGAGTAAATATGTGACAATGGATGAAACATGGTTCCACCACTTCGGAGTCAAATCGGCAGTCAGCTGACTGGACAGTAGCAGGTGAGTGCCGTTCAAAGCGACCAAAGACGCAAACATCAGTAGGCAGGCTTTTGGCCTTCGTATTTTGGGATGCGCAAAGTATTTTCTTAATCGATTACTATCAATAGCAAATATTATATGGCATTATCGGTGCGTTTGAAAGAAGAAATCGCCAAAAAAACGGCCACGAGTAAAGATAAAAAGATGATCTTTCACCAAGACAACGCATCGTGTCACAGGTCGATCACAACGATGGCAAAACTACATGAATTGCAATTTGAATTGCTTCCGCACTCACCCTGTCCTCCAGATCTGGCCCCAAGCAACTACTGGCTATTTGAAGACCTCAAAAAATGCTCCTGGGAAAGAGATTTGGCTCCAATGAAGAAGTGATATCGGAAATGGGGCATAATTTGAGGCCAAAGACAACTCATTCTACAAAAAAGGCATTGAAATGTTAGATAAGCGTTGGAATCAGTGTATCACCCTAGAAGGAGACTATGTTGCTCAATAAAGTCGAACATTGTCTAAAAGTTGTTGTTTTATTAGTTAGGCTCGGGATTTATTAAGTGATGTGTTAAACCACAATTGATGCATCTCATGTTGCATATCTGTTAAAATATGATGCCATTGTTATTTTCATTTTCGCCTAATCTAAACCACAGTTCATGCATCGCACTCTGTATATCTGTTAAAAGAAGATATCAATGTTATTTTCATTTTGGCGTCATTTAGACAACAAATCACCCATCGCAAGCTGTGTATCTATTAAAATAAGATGTCAGTGTTATTTTCACTTATTTTCAGATAACAATCTTCCATCGCAACCTGTGTATGTATGAAGATGAGTGGGAATAGAAAAATGCAAGCATCTATGTCAATTTGTTTAATGTTTACCTCATTTTTAGATACCTCACTCTTAGATACCTTATTCTTAGATTACCTCACTCGTTTTCGATCACGGTTGCAGAAGTAAATTTCGAGTACCTTCAATCATCATTATTTTGCATTTTACTTTCTCTTCGTATTTAATTTTCCTGGTTCTATTCATCATTTTTATTGTTTCCCTTGTTCCGTCAAAGACAATAACACGCACAAAGAAATTTAATGAAAGACGCACCAAGCCGCAGGAACCCATTTGAATGAGTCTCGACAGTCCGATTTATACTGATTGGTAGATTCATATGGAAGAACAAATGAGATATGAAGATCATTGCTGATAAAGAAAGAGAAGAAAATTGATTTTGATAGCAGACAGTAGACGGAAATTCCGAAGAAACATTGATGCGAATATAATCCGATTTCTAAGTATTTAAACTTCAAGCAGCATTCTAGAATTTAAACAGTAATGAAAGTGATATATATGTGACCATAATGGAATTTAAAGAAAATGAAAATAATAAGACCAACCCAAGCAAGGCGATAATGCCAGTAAGATGCAAGATTTTATTGGGAATGAAAGAGAATGAAAAAGATTTCAGAAAGAAGGAGAAATTCAATTTTAACAAGGAACAAGAGACAAACCTCTACACATGTTCAAAAAACAGCCGAGGACGATAAGCAGACCCCCTCTATTCCTGTTGAGAGAAAAAAATAATACTAGCTTTAGTTGGAAAGAAGTATAAAGTTGAAATAAACTTTAGAAGGAACTGGAAGCCTAATCCTAAACAAGAAACAAGGGATAAACCTCTACTCCTGTACAAAAAACTAAACGCCCATGACAACTGACGAAAGGGTTCCTGTTTCATCAAAATAATGCTTCAGCACATCTGTCTTTGATTTCAATGGCTGTTGTGCGTTACTGTGGCTTTCTTGTATTATATATTTTTAATTCATATTCTTTTATGTTCTTTTAGTAAACCTAAATGTTAGTGGCTTTATTGCCTTTATTAGGGAGGAAAGATGAAAACACTCCTAGTCATATTAGGATATTGTTTCCTTCGCAATAATAAATGTAAAAATCTACAATATGAATATCCATATGTTGGATGTGCGTTGCGATTGATATCGACTCGGAACAAGAATTCAGTTGAATTCATTGCATTCACTTACCCTGGAAAATATATTTAATCCGTCGCTTCTTTCTCTAGCTATGGATTAAATAGCGGGAATAGATTTAGTTCTATAGCCTTAGTTTGCAACCAGTCTACTGCAGAATGTCATGGCGACTTACTGCGGGAAAATCCTTTTCCCAGTCAGTCATGTCTCTTTCAAGACAAGAACACCCAAGCGTGTCTCACGTATGACACTTAATTGACTGGTGCATGTGTACATGGAAAGATATAGCAAAAAAGAAAGAACTAAGGAAAAACAGAAAAATCAATATAGAAGAAACAATTGCAATGATAAAAGAAGTTTATAAATCGAACACACATAACCTTCTTTTCACGGAAACTATTTTTTGCGAACTTAAAACGGATAGGAGAAATATTCGCAAAAAATAATTTCTTCAGGTGTGTTATTGATAAGCAAAAAAGATTTTTCTACAGAAACGGTACAAAAACTTAAAAATACAGTACAAATCTATTTTAACCGAATTTACTGCAACCATATGTTTTTATAATTTCATCCCAAGCAAAGGCGGACTGCCTCCAATTCACAGGAGTTTACAGTGAGAGAAAAACTGGACAGAGATGATACTGAAGAAAGAATAAAAGACGAACGGGACTCAAGAAGAAAGAAGATGGCAATTGACGTTGCATTTAAATTTTTAGAGATTGTAGTAAATTATCATTTTTAGAAATTGAAATCAACATGACCTACAATGAATATTCGCACAAATAATTTCTTCTGGTAAATTCAAAAGAAAAAAAGGATCATTAATCTATCTTATTTTTAACACGACCTTTGTCTCATAATTGTTATATAATATTTGGAGATTGTAGCTATCAGTAAAGCAAGTAAACGAAAGGGAGTTCCACGAGCGAGAAATGGGAGAAAAGAAACTGTTGTAGAAGTGACGGTTGCATTTAACTATTTCAGTGTTAAAAGGGTGGGGCCTTGTTGCAAACCAATTACCACGCTTAAATTCACCGGGACACCGGGGAAAAACGCTGATGGGAGCAGTTGTATGAAAATATTTGAAGAAAAGACAGGGGAAAATCACGTCGAGTTGGTGAGAAAGTGACTGAAACCAAGATATAATGTAAGTGGTTCTACCGATAGTTAATTACTTTTGATTGATTTTGTTGTGTTGAGTCTGTTTTATCATTTGCATGTGGTTGATTTATTTTTCTTGATTGTTATTGTTAACTTCCTTTAGCGAGCGTGAATGAATGTCCGCTTAATTACTTGATAATCAGTTGGTTTCTTATTGTCATATATATATAGTGTATACCTTGGCTGCAAATCATTGTCTAGAAATCTGACGTTAAATATTACGAAGTGTTCTTTTGACAATCTTTTGCTAGATTTTTTTCTTTTTGTCTTGTTTTCGTTCGGCTGTTAATGAAAGCGGAGTTCTAAATTTTCTTTTTCTGTGGTAGATTTCTGACTTTTATTCGATTGGTTACCAAAACAGTCGCCTCAGACGTCAGGTATTTAGTTTTGTATGGTTTGGTTTTAGTTTCAATATTAGATGCTTTGACAATTTATAAACGTTTCTTTTTACAAATCTTTATTTACATAACAGTATTATTGTTGGTTAAAATGATTTGTATTTCAGCAGATGCCAGTATTGTTACTGTGGGTTGTTAATATATGGTAGTTTTTTGTTACTAGATTCTGACAGAGGGTATCTATGATGGCAGGAGAGGGTTGCAGAATTATGACCCATCTAGTTACTTGATACGATCAACGATGATCGAAAGCGCTTGGAAACCGAATTTAAATTTTTTCTTTTACTAACTGGACACTGAAACATGAAATATCGGATGACAAATAGAAAAAATGTCAAAAAAGATTATTAAAAGAAAGATTTGTGTCATATTTAACGATACAGGTCTAAACAATATATATATATATATATATATATATACGAGCTATGATCAAAACACTATCGGGACTGTTCCTATGATAACAGAGCTAAAGTACTCAGTGTAAGGTCACCAAGTACAGATAGACCTTGAAATATGTTACGCATGCATATTAAGTTATAACCTTCTTGCTCAGTTTTGTTGTTCACAACACTGTTTGGAAGGAAAGTGCGTAGAGTGTAGTCATCTCATCACACCGCAGAGATTTCATCAGTGATAATGACTTGTGCAACTATATTTGGCCAATGACAATATTTTTCAGATTCGATAAACGCCAAATCCTTTAGATCTGGTCACTCGTGAAGTTTTTTGTCCACAACAATCAAATCATACGAGAAAGAAACCAGGTGTCAAGATATCATAGAAATACAAGGAAATGCGACAAGGCAGCCGCTCGGTATCTTCTGCTTAAGTTCTTCTAGGCTTGTAGGGCGAGGGGAAGATATAAACCTGTCCTTTCACATAGACCCCATAGAAAAACCATGAGAAATCAGTTGAACGTGGTGCCAATTTTAATTGCGTATTGTCATTTACAATATCACGTTCGAGCCATCTTCCCGGTAGATTTACATTGAAATAAGTTCATACTCTGGTGCTGGAGAATGTTATCCAAGACATACGATAGCGTGTTTGGCAGGGGCTGGTACGCATATTGAACATTTTAAAGCTTTGTAAAATCGGTTATAAAATCTGCGTTCCTTTGAATATCCTTTGAATTTTTATAAAATAAATCTTTTTTTGTTTAACATAAAGTATATTTAATTTTGTTTACCTGGGACATGTAGTTACTCAGATATCCACATTTTAAATGATGTCAATTTTCGGGGACACCCCATATATTTCATACATTGCGTAAATGCTGGAATAAAAACGTGTTGGAATTATTCCAGATAGCATGTCGAATATGAAAGTGCTTTAGTTAAAAAATCAAATTGCATCCTTGTATCTCAGAACATGCATGAATGATATATCTACAAGTTTTCTCTGTCATAATGATCATCTTGCATAAATAAGATGACAAGGAAACGGTCACAATATGAGATCATTTCGAAAAAAAGAAGATATTGAACTGCTTACTCAACTAATTTGAGGGTAAACATCCACTTCCTGTTTCTTGAATTTTCCTTTTATTTTTCTGTATTTGGTGTTTGATAAATGCAAACGTTTAATCCGAAAAGCTTTTCATTTTGATTTCATTTTTTAACAGCTTCTTACTTCGGTTTTATTTCATCGTAACGGAAATTCATTTTTCTGAAGAAAACTTCCTAAGCTGAAATGATGAAATGACCTTCTCTAAGTAAATAATTCTTTTACGTAAACTTCTTCTTGAAAAGAATTTGCTTTGGATAAAAGAACGGGGACAGATATTAATTTGGCACTTATTATAGAAAAAAGGCTAAACTACTTGAAAAAAATGCATAAGGAATTTGGTATATATATATATATATATATATATATATATATATATTGGTCACCAAGATTATTTTCCGATTCTGGATCACCTATATGAAGAATCTTTGGAGAACTCCTGAAGCGCGTAGGGCAACTCATCATGCAGCTTTTGTTTGCCTATTCTTCTCTCATTAAGGCGAATGACACGGCATACCCAGTGAATCCAGTGTAAGTTATCCATTGGATCCCAAAAGCCGATCTTAAACATTGTTGGTTAAATATCTCCAGCAAGTTCAAGTGTCTACGATATACAAACCATATACAGCATGCATGTCAGTATGCAAGTATTGGATGATGCAATCTTTCTGTGTGAAATTTTAAAATGTAAGTGCTTTCTCAGACAAGATCGATTTTTTTAGAATTGCAATAGCATTTCTTGCCTTCTTCACACGAGCAGATATTTAATTGTCAAGAGTGTAATATCTGTTTAAAATGCTCCAAACGTATGTGAATTTGTCATCCGTCTTCTTTTTGTGGTCATCTACAAATAAGCATGGTTTCACTTGAGGTGAACACGCAGAAGTTTTAAATTTCCACTGCATTTTCCAGGCTGATCAGTCAGTTAAGTGCCTTATCACACACACATTTAGGCGATCATGTCTCTTCAGAACCATGACTAACTATGCAGAGGATTTTCTCGAAATAGGTTGTCATTTCTTTCTTCGGTAGAATGGTTGCCATAGAACTCAATCTGTTCTGATATTCAACCTATAGATGGAGGGAGAAAAGATGGATTTATACCTTTCCCAAGGTTCTTTGCGCGTAAGTGCATGCAACAAATTCAACTGGAATTCGAACTCGGCTCTCCGAATTCTCATTTCGAGCCGATACTCAGGCTAATAATTAGACCAAAAATTTTGCAGAAACGGAAAGGTGTATTTATCAGTGTCTGTCAGAATTTAATGAATTTTAGAGCAAAAAGTAGCAAAATGGAGGACATCATTGAACAATCCTTTATCGGTGCTACCGAGTGTCCAATGAAACAGAAGTTCTGACACAACACCTTTACTTTCCGTTCTTAACCCCAGAATAAGACGTTAGGACGCCGGCGTGCTGAGCTATCCATCTGTCGCGGTCATAAGCCAAAGCTAGAGACAAAGCTGGGTCTCCGCGAATAGTTTCTCCAGTTTAATTCTTATTTTTTGTCTTTTCTCTCCTCCTCCGTCTGACCACGGTCTCTTTAAATAACTGTCTTAACAAGGCCAACCGATCTTCTTACCTGGTCGCACCATCTCAACTTCAAGCTCGTGGAGGCAAATGTGCTGCTGGATTTTACTGCGTGCCTGGTGGTTGCTGGTGTGTTCGTTTCCGGCGCCTGTATCTTCATTTGTATCTCAACTGTGACCATACACGTGTTGCATGCATAGAAGAATATAGATAATACCAATGCTCGTAGGAACCTGATCTTGTACTGCATAGAAATGGGGTTACCCCTTCATCTGGTTTTCATCTTAGAGAGTGCATTCCTAGTCTGTGCAGTTCTTGAAAGTACTGATCCTTTGTCACTGATGATCTCCTCGAAGTATTTGAACTACTGCGTTGTTTCTAGTTTCTCTCTATGGAACCATAGTCATTTGTCATGGAGCCATAGTCATTTGTCATGATCTTGGTCTTTTATGACACAAATTTCCATCCGAAAGTTTGTGGACAGTTAGCTGTTTTCGTCGGCTAGTTCATCTATGTCATCAGCGAATCTTAGGTCTGTGATGATTCTCCCTCTGATTCTCCCTCCCACATGTTTGTATAGGATATCGCTTACCATACATATTACATCAACATGGAAAATTACAATTATTACATCGCTTGTTTTAATTATATATGAGAAATATATCCAAAATACATTATCTATAGAATTTGTATCTGCATTTTGACACTGCAATGCAGCAGTGACAAGTTTTGGGGATTTGAGTATGAGTTACATTTCTTTGATTGTTTTATATTTTTAAATGCATATTTAAAAAATTCTAATTCATTTTTATAAAAATAAAACCACCCTTAGAAAATAAAAGATGTATTTACTAACCACCAACTAGTATGTCATTGCCATACAAACAAAATCGGACGAGTGATTAATGTAAACAATACGTGGCACCAGTATGTGAAGGATGCATAGTGAATGTGTTGCATGAGAATTAATTTTTTTTCTTAGAAATTTCTTTCCAATATTAGGGTGCGCCTTCCAAGCCGCAGTGATTAAGTTGGAAAATACGGTAATTGGTGATGATTAAATGTAATTGACTAAATTGTCAACAAGTAGAACAAACAACGTTTCCAAAAAACAATAAGGAAGGAAAAAGAACAGGGTAAAACTATACTAGGCTTACAATATATATGCATGTAAAATCAAGCATATGCAGAAATTTATATACTCAGGAAGTATCTGACAGAGGACGGAGAAGGCATCACTGAAACCCGAAGGCTTACTGGCAAGGCCAAGGACGTATTTCAAAAGCCAAACAGAGCATTGAGAAGCAAAAGATATCGTTGGAAATAAAGAAAAGAGTATTGGAGTGTTATGCGATATTTGTCGTCCTATATGGCAGTGAATGCGGGACGATCTCGTCAAAGATGAAAAAGAAACTTGAAACAACGGAAACGTAGTTCTACTGAAGGATGCTGAAGATATAATGGAGCGAAAATGCAAACGAAAAGGAAACTTATACTAAATATATTTCCTTTTGGTTTGCATCCTCTCCAAAACTTTGTCGTTGTTCACATTTTCGGGCTTCACAGGAAGAGACAGCTGAGCTTTCTGGGATATGTAATGAAGGAGGAGGGCTTAAAAATCTAATACTCAAAAGAAAGAAAGAGAGAGAGAGAGAGAGAGAGAGAGAGAGAGAGAGAGAGAGAGAGAGATTGGTTTTACAACGTGGATGGCAGAATGGAGTTTGGGAGAGATACTAAGAGGCAAAGAACTACAAGAGGTGAGGGGAAAGTGCAAGTCCGTAATTGCCTACGTCCTGAAAGGACACGACAAAAAAGAAGAACACGATTGACACATAAGTCTAATCCTTTTACTGTTGAACTAGGCAAAGTAGCTGTAATAAGGCAAAAAGTTCACAGTGTAATAATTATGTTTACACGCAAAAGAGATACCGTCTAATGGTTATAGCATTCAGAAAGAAGCCCATAAAATAAATAATATTGTTCCTCAGGGTCTCTCTTTGGTCTTACTATCTTACTATTCTACAGGGTGCTTCTAAAGTCTGGACATATAAAGAATCTTATAAACTATCTTATTACTTTTTATCTCCACATATTAAACAAATTTTGTCGAAAGAAAGAATTTTCTATTTTTAGAGTATGTTAAAGGAAAAGGTCTACTCAATGAAGGTCACAGTTGCAACACGATTGATCACATAAGGAGCGGGTGCACTACGGCAATTTACAGTTATTGCTTCCAGTTCATGTTAATCTCGCAAAGCGCATCAACCTTTGTTGCATCACAAATGATGGAAATCATACTGAAGATGCTATTTGTTAATATTCTAGTTCAATAAAATGTTGAAAATTTAATTTCTTTAAAATATGCATTTTTATCTATGTCTGAAGACACGCTGTATATTAGGAATTGACCCAAGACCATACCACGATCATCAGTGAGTGTCTATGCGGATGATCAAAGAGTTTACAGGTTCACATGTAAAAATATGGACAAGTAAAATTCTAAACAGCCTAATTCAAAACAGCCCAATTCAAACTGGTACCATTGAACCATCGTTGCTCAGACCCTGAACTTTTATCTATCGCAATAGGTGAATAGTCTTAAAAGAAAATTCCTTGACTTGAAAGTCTATTGAGACTCAACCTCCTAACCCTCAAATGGGCCTCATTTATACAATCTATTGCAAAAGATTCAGAAAAATAGCTGATTCATCGTACTTCTCCAGGAAGTATCCGATTCCCCCACCTACATTTACTCTATGTTTAAAAGATCCACATCCACTAAGAAATATAGTATTTCTGCTTATATCTGGACTAGAATTACCCAGCCCCTCACTTCCTTGTCTAGATATAGTGCAAAAGTGTTTACGCAGACTTGTAGGTGATCAATTACTTTCCACTTTACAACCTCTTTCCTAAAGGGGTAACATTACTTCATCTCGTTGCCCTATTCGCTATTTTCATGGTATCTGTTCTGACTAGTACATGCTTTAGTCCCACAACCTCTGACCTTTACAACTAGGACCCATCAAGCCATGTAAACAAATGTGAATCACCCCCATTTCCTTCGTATTTCATTAGTAAAGAATAAGTTCCATTCAGGCAGCTTCTCTCTAAGAACTGCTGCTTCGTGAAAAAGACTCTCTTCTGGGATGTTTTTCCAATCACTACAATTTTGAACTCTTCACATCTAGGATCAAACATTATCTTTCACGCATAGCTTCATTAATTTTAATTCTACTTTTAGTTGCTCTTCGGCTTTGTTTTGGTGAAATATAAATAAAAGAAATATGTGAGACCGAGAATTATTCATTTTTATTGGTTAGGAAAAAATCCCAGCATGCAGGATTTATCCACAGCAGCGTGTGCGGACAAATCGCTGAAAGAGAATTCGCTGGCGGACAGTTCGCCGACAGACAATTCACAGACAGGACAATAGGTCGATGTTTTAAGTCTTTCCAAGCTCAATCTCTCAGCTAGTTTTTTTATAGACTCTCGGTGAACTGTCCGGGTGTTGGTGGAGACGAATGTTCGGAAGGCGCTCTGCTAATTACATTATCGTTTGTTGTCAGTCTTGCGTTTCACAGATTTCTTTGTTCGCACCTCCAGTAAATTTTAGATTCTCTAGTTTTGTCAACAATATAGGCATATCCCTCAAATAAAAAGCGTTGTCTTGATAAACTTCATGATGATGACTGAAGGGCTTAGAAAGAATGTTCTAAAATAAAGAAAACGGGATGAGAGCTTAAGACTGAAAAGATTTAAAGCGTCCTGGCCATGAATTGTCTGTCGGCAAATTGTCCGTCGGCGAATTGTCTTTCGACGAATTGTCTGACTACGCTTAGCTGCCATTCCCTGAGATTGGAAACAACATTAACAATTATTTTTCTTGTCACACCCCTTTTTCAGAGAGCATCAATCATAACCATCGGTTTGCTTTTAGGATTATATGATTTTCAATTCCTTTTGATCTCACACCTGTTTTCCATCTTGAGAAATATCAGACATAGCCGTTTATTTACTTCATGTTTTTTGTCATTTTTAATACTCTCTTCTGTCAAATCTGGTGATCTTGATCCGGAATATGAGTCAAGGATAAAAATATATCGTGATTTTTTTTCTACCACATCCAGTGTCCTTTCTCGAGATTGTCAAACAGCAACACACCATATGGCCTAAGAATTATATCGATTGTAATAAATATTAACCATGAGATATTTGTCCCAAAGGTTATTCTATATTTATATCTATAGTTCTTTATGGAGAAAATCATTTGTAACCGTCTATTTGAGACGACGTATATGTTATTTCTTATATCGGTGAGTGACATCAAACGTAAACCTATAATTGATCATATCTGCTTTCCTGTCACTCTTCTGCTGAGTATATTCATAATCTCTCAGTTGCGTTTTCGTTCTCGAGCTGAGTGCAACACAGTTGTGGTTCTGTCTGTTGACAGAGACGAAACTGGGGAAAATTACTGGGAGGTATCCGGTCCCGGGAAACTGCTGCCCACGGCTCCATCCCCCTCATTGCATTAGAGATGGTGGATAGGTAGTCATATCCATATCAGCGCAACCGTTAAAATTTCGCCCTGGACCAACTAGACGCGCTCAGATTCTTCACACTAAATCCGACCTTGTGTCTTAATGGGGAAGGCTAGGGAAAATATACAATATGTTTTCCTGTCACATTCAGTGTTTTTACTTATGAATTTGAAATATAAATTCTCATTTAAATCTATGCAACAAGTTATTTTTAATTCGTTTACATCTAGTATAGTTTGTTATTCTTCAGAAATATAAGATATAACACAAATTGATCGAGTAAACATTGTTATCCTTCTGGAATATAAAATATAATCCACATTTCGATTCAAGTTTCATATTATTCTAATATATGTCTGTTTGTAACACCTGGTGTTCTTTCTTGGGAATTTCAAACAGAAATACCTCTTTGAACCAATGTTATTCTCAGTTCTCTTACATCAAGTGAACTTTGTTACCTTTTGGGAATATGAAATATAATCCACAATTTGATTTCAAGTTTCATATTAATACCTGCTTTCTGATAGCTCTACTGTAAATTAAAATTAAAACACACAGCATTTAAATAATTAGGAAATATTTTAACACAACAACGGAAAGTGCAATCGTGAAAACCGAAGACGCATTAGGATAGCGAAAGATGCATTCTAAATCTAATGAAGAAATAAAAATAATAAATCTATTAAGAAATAGAAAAACTTCTGTAAAAACAAGGAAAAGAATACGAAAATGTTTGTGGAATATCTGTTCTACTATATGTCAGTGAGTTTTGAAGATTCTCTTCAAAGATGAAGAAGTGAATTCAACAGCAGAAATGGAGTTCTACAGAAGGATGCTGAGGATACCACAGATCAATTATCTGGGCAACATGTTTTATAGAAAACGAGAGCAAAAAGGAAACATACTTAACTTCAGGAAGAAACAGTTGACATTTCTAGGGCCCTTGGAAAATCTCATACTCAGGAAAACCACCTATTAGTGAGTTTGAGTAAATGGAAGACGAGACAGTGTTTAGGAGAAATGACAAAAAGATAAAATTTATTAAGAGCTGCAAAAGACTGGATATTGTGATGAGCCTTGGTCTTGTACATCATCATGAGGCGACACGGAACATAAAGAAGAACTATCAGACTTAACTCTCTAGTTCAGTGTTTCTCAACCTTTTTAAGCAATGGCACACTTAAAAAGAAATGAAAATATCACGGCACACTTAGCACATTTCTTAAAGGGTATTCATTTAAAAGTTTTGAAATAAACCCATAGATTTAAAAAAAAATAAACACGAATATGTACTTTATTTCAATGATTTTATTAACTATTCGTGAAGCTTAATTAGTATTAAACCTGTGCCTGGTGTTTTGTCGTAATGTTTGGTCGAATGTGCAATAAGGAAGCCTTTATTTCTTTTTCAGCTGAACATAGTCTTTTTCGCTTTTTATTTTTGATATTTACGGTTGAGTAAACTAATTCATATAAATAAGTAGTAGAAAATTACTATAATACTGATAAAGTCTGTTTAGCTAATACGGATAAAAAGTTTAATATATATTAATTTATTCAAATACTAATGCTGTACGATTACTACTTCCGCTTAGATATATGTATGCCGTGATAATATTTAACAGTACAATTAAGAGGATCGCACATGAAACTTGCGTGTGCGGCACGATGGTTATGAATCGCTGATCTAGCTGATGAATTGGAATATTTTATTTCCTTATTAATATTGCCTTTCCCAGAGAATATGTATCAGACTTTAATTTCTTCATTTTTATTATTTCCTTCGTCCTCTTTTATCGTTTTTTCTTTCAATTATCGGAGGATTTCGTCACAACTTTCACGGCTTTTGTTGCTTCTAAACAATCACTGAAATCCTTGTAATTCCGATTCGTCTTTACTCTTATGCACTCTCCGGACACTTATCTGCTAAGTCATATCTCCCACGGAAGTTCGGAGATAAACGTCGTAAATTACTTCTAGCTGAACATGTTGGCAAATTGAATTTTATTAATTGACTCAACTAGCTTGCTTATCGATTACAATGTAACTATTCCGAAACAGTAGACAAATTATTGAATCTCACAGCATATAAGACATTCACTTCATTTCTCTTAAGGCTGATTCTTTTTGATTACTTTTTACTGAACATAGGCATATCAAAATGCATAAAACTCTTACCTGTTTAGATTAAAAGGAAATGTGACAAGTCACACATGATTTGATAACTAATTTATTTAGTTGCTAAAAGTGCTTCAACGTACCACTAAAATCTTCATTCCATCTTTAAAAAAATTATTATCATTTTATATCATAAACAGTTCAAATGCTTCGATTGTCTCTTTCTTAATTGAAAATGTTTTGTTGCATATGAAAAGCTCAAAATGCTTAAATAAGTGATAATCAGTTAGAGAGATGTCAGGTGAATATGGAGGATGAGGCAGAATTTCTTAACTCAGGTTCTACAATTTTTGGACAGTTGACGGAGAAGCGTGTGGCTGTGTGTTGTCGGGAAGCAAAATTGTGTCGTCCTTATTCACAAGTCTATGATGTTTTCTTTCCTATTTTTATGCATATACTCAATTTTTGTTCTACAGTACAAGGTTGATTTTATTGTTTTCCCTTGAGGAAAGAAGGAATAATAAATAACCCCGCTGAAAGAATACCATGCAGTAAATATTGGTAGTGGAGGTTTTGGGTGGTGTTTTTGTAATTTACTTACAACTGACCACTGATCTGGTCTCTTACAACTGCCCTAAATTATCCACTTTATATCGCATTTAATGATTCGATGCAAAAAATTGGTTGTTGTTCCAGTTGAGAAAGCAACAAAAAAATCTACCTCAAAGTAACGTTTGCTTTTGAGTCTCATTCACTTCACGCGGAACAAATCTATCCAAGTTCTTTAATTTTCCAATTGCTTTTAAGTGGCGGCAAACAGTTGTGCTATATGTTTCCAATTCTGATGCAAGATTTTGGACAGTAGTTTTTGGATTTTATCAATCAAATCATTCAATTGATCACGTTTGATAACCGATTGTGGTCTTCCCCTTGGTTTATTTCCAAGACTATAATCACCCGAACAAAACTTCTGAAACCAAATCTGAATATTTCTGATTTCAACAATACCATTATCAATGGCCGCCTTAATATTCCGAAATTTTTCAGAGTCAGAAAGACCCAAGTTTGTACTCATACAATAACATTACTGGACATTGTTTCATTGTAAGCATTTTAATTGGGCTTATGAGTAACAATATATTGAAAGACCAGCGGGTCAACAGCCAAACTAAACATATGTCATTTCATGTGCGACGACCTAATATCATACCGAAAATATAAAAATATTTTTGATTTTCTCGTATCAATAGCCGAAATAAGAAAAAGGGCGTAATAATTTACTGTGTTTTACTTAGGAAATTTCTTTTCAAATAGGAAATATTCAAAGAATCAAAAAAGAAAATACTTTGAAGAATGGATATTAATATTGCAGATTTAATTCCACAAGATATTTTTCTGATCAGTCGACTTTCTTTTGGAGCAAATCCCATAGAGCAAATCCCAATACAGACTACGAAACGGTAATTAATTAAAATGACCCAAACAGTAACTTTTTACATAATGTTAAATATACACCCCTGTGCAAATTAATTAAAACAGCTACTTTAGTTTCCTTTCTTTCACAACACAGTCGGTTTTAAACCCGCAGAAGTGACAGAGTGTAATCAGTAACTATTTTCTCCTTGACTTAGGTCATTTGCAATAGTGTGTACCAATGTGAATTTATTTTCAGGGTGCATGATAAAATTTGTTTGGCCTTGAAAAATATTGCTTCATTCGTGATTGCATTAGGTTTTTATTACGCCGTGACAGTATTACCTGTCGATTAGTTTCCTTGAAGCCATTGCCTGCGATGAACGTTACTGATTGTAACGCTGCACGAGCAACGCTGCATGAGCAACGCTTGCAACCCTACAGAGAGATTGCGGGCATTGTTGGTGTCAGTCTTTCAACTGTCAGTCGTGCTACCAAGGCGAAGAAACAAACAGGATCCATGAGTCCAAAACCGTAATGAAAAATACAATCGGAAGAGAAAAATAACTCGATATACATGACCAAGTAAAGTGTGAAAGATCCTAGGAATACATTTTCGTTCTGTTTCAATTAATTTGCGCAAGAGTGTATCTTCGAAACACGTGTGGTTGAGACAGGTACGTTTGGTTGTGTGGACTTGCGTTGAAACATTTGTTCTCATGCAGTCACCCAAACAAGAATGAATAACTCCATTGAAAGACCACCATACAGTAACCATTAAAGTTTTAGGGTGCAGTGGAGGTTTTCAGCATTGTTTTGGTGATTCACTTGCATCTAACTCTATTACTGTTATTAAAGTGTTTCCATTTCTCATCGCATCTAATGATTCGATGCAAAAATGGTTATTTTTTCCTAGTTTCTCTAGATACAGTATCATTATTTGACATTGATTGAGATAACGTAGACGATCAGATCAACAAGCAAACAAAACATGCGCCATTTCATGTGTGTCAATCTAATATTATGCCAAAAATATCTTTGAAAAAGATGTTTCTGTAAAATCACAAAGTTGAGACTGGTCAGTTCTGTAGAGTAATGGCCTCACGGTCATATTATGATGAGAAAACATCCAGTCGCCCAAAATTAAGCAACGTCGAGCACGATTTCATTTGTGACAACCTAGTATCATAGCAATAAAAATATGAAAAGAGTTTTGATTTTCTCCTATCAAAAGCCGAAATAAGATACACTAGAAAAGGGAGTAATAATTTACTGCGTTTTACTTAGGAAATATCATTTTTATGCCGAGAAACAGTTGTGCGAGATGTTTCGAGTTCTGATACAAGTTTTCGGCATTTTGGGCACCTCTTTTTACTGATTACCATGCATACAGTTTTCTTGTAGTTTATATGTAGTCCTTTCTTTATGCTTTCTTTACCTACTTCCTTTAGAAGGTCTTGTAAGTTCTTTCCTGTATCTGCTATATTTTTGTTATGAAATGACGCTTGTTTAGGTTGGTTGTTGACCCGCTCGTTTAACGAAGTAACTTCCTTAGTATATAAAAATCTTGACTTATTCCTGACCCCTTTTCTTCCCAGATAATTTTCCTTTCAATATATTTTTACTCATAAGCCCTAGATGAGTCCCAGTTGATAATAAAAGATGCAGTTTAGGCTGTTCATTAGTGTAATGAACTCACACATATGAAAAAAAAAACGATTCTCATACAATAACGAAAAATTGAGCGACGCCGAGATTAGACAGTTCCTAGATAGTGGATAGATTGGTAATAATTGATGTAATAAAATTGGATGTTCTGTACTGTAATGGCCTTAAGTATATATCCTGTTTATATAACGAGTTGCATGTGGTCACATCATGCAATGTCGAGCCTGGTCATTACAGTGACAGCTTGGTGATAAAAGATGAAATAAACTAAGATGCTCTGTAGTTTAATGGTCTCTAGGCGTTTCTTCACGTTGAAAAACCAATTCTCATGCGGTTAATAAAGTTAAGAAACGTCAAGCCTTATCTGTACCTACATGGGTGATATCATGTTAATTAAAGATGACATAACTTTTGATCTTGGGTAGTGTAATGACCTAACGAATATCTTTTAAATCTATATGCCGTGTCTCTTCAGGACGTAGGCATTCATGACCTTTCTCATCTCCCTTGTCCACTCTTAATACTCGTTCTCCTGTAATCTCACTTAATCCTCGTTCCTCCATCTATCTGCTTAAATCTATCAAGTATGCGTTGCTTTCTCTTTTCTCTCTTCCCCTCTATTCATCCCGTGAGCATTAGATCCTTCCAAGCCCTCCTACCTCATTGCATGTCCAAAAAACTTCAGCTGTCTTTTTCTGATGTTAAGTATCAGTTTGATTCTTGTGTCCATCATCTCTTAAAACCTCTTCGTTGCTCGCCTGTTCCGTCCATGGTATTCTTAGTATCCTTCTGTAGAACGACATTTCGGTTGCTTCAAGTCTTTCCTTCATCTTCGATGAGATTGCCCAGCATTTGTTGCCATATTGACGGACAGACATCACATAACAATCTAGTACTCGGTTCTTTGTGTCTAGCGAAATTTTCCTTGTTTCTTATTACTCTACTCAGCTTCTGGAATGCATCCTTGGCCCAGGCCAATACGCATTCGGATCTCCGTATCACACTTTTCGACTTCTGTTAGAACGCTTCCCAGTTATTACAATTTTTGCACCTGTTTGATTTTAATAGTCACTGGGCCATGTGTCCTTAAGGATATAGACATTGGTTAGTTTCAGTGACTTGACACAAAGAGCTGTGAGTTCAATATCAGGCTGCAGCAGTGGTGAATAAGTGACTTAGAGAGTCCGGTCAGAGGGAGATAACTCATGACTACCAAAAGAGGAATCGTACAAGGAATGTTATCCCCCAGTGATCACAATAAAGGGTTCGGATTGAAATTCTTAGCGTACAATTTTCGAAACGTTGTACAAATGGATGAGAACAATAGTCCGAATAATGTAAATCTTACTACAGAAATATAGACAAATACAGTTATGTTCAAATCACTACCGCGTCCTTGTATGCATGAACTGCCATATAATAAAATAAACATATCTTTCAGTCAATTTGTTGTGAGAATTAAATTTTAAATTTTCAAAGTTGTCAGTCATAATGGTGTGTAGCATAAATTTCATTTTTATTTTAATCATGAATGTTATATTTGTTCCCATTTTCTCCTCATGTGTTTTCATCTGTAGTGCTACATCCTTATCAACATCCATCTGTAGAACCCCATTCCTAACCAGATCTGTTCGTAGAAAGATTTTCTTGTCAACATTCGTCTGTATAACCACTTTCCTGCAGACATATGACTGTAGAACCACTTTCATATCGACGCACGTCCGTCAAACCACAACTTTATCAATATCCGTCTGTAAAACCTCATTCCTATCGATATCTGTATGTAGAACCACATCCCTATCTATCTGTAAAACCACAAGTCCATTTGTAAAACTAGATCTCTATCTACATCCATCTGTAGTACAACATCCCTATCAAGATCTAACTGTCGAATCAAATCCCTGTCTTTATCTATCGGTAGAATCACATCTCTATCAGATCCATCTTTAGAAATACATCCTTATTGATATCCGTCAGTAGTACCACATCCTTATCGACATCCATCTGCAAAACCACATTGCTAACAAGATCCATCTGTAGAAGCACATCCCTATCGACACCTATCTGTAAAACCACATCCCTATGGACATCCGTCTGTACAACCACATTTCTATCGACATCGGTTTGTGGAGCCACATCCTTATCAACATCTATCAGTACAACCACTTTACTATCAACATATAGAACTATATGTAGAACTATAACCTTATAGAAACAAATCCATAACTACATCTATCTCTAGAGCTACATCCCTATCGAGATCCGTCTGAAAAACAACATCCCTATCGACATCCGTCTGTAAAACCACAACACTCTCGATAATCGTCTGTAGAACCACTTTTCTATCGATATCTATCTGTAGAACAACATCTCTATCAAATTCCGTCTGTAAAACTACATTTTTTGACATCTGTCAGTAAAATTACAGAACAATTGAAATCCATCTGTAGAATCACATCCCTATCAACATATGTTTGTACTACTACATCATTATCGACATTTGTTTGTAAAAAAACATCCGTATCGCATCCGGCAGTAAAATAAACATTCGTACCGACATCCTTTCTGAGAACCATATTGTTTTCGACATCCTTCTGTATAACCACTTTCCTAGCCACATCTATCTCTAGAACCACATCTCTAGAACCACATCCTTATCGACAACCATCTGTAGAACCACTTCCCTACCGACATTTATCTGTAGAATAACATCCCTATTAACTTCGTCTGTAGAACCACATTGTTATCGACAACCATCTGTAGAACCACTTCCCTATAGACATTTATCTGTAGAACAACATCTCTATCAATTTTCGTCTGTAGAACCACATCCTTATCGACATCTATCCATAAAATTACATCCCTAAAAAGATTAGTCTTTAGAACCACATCCCTATCAATATCCGTCTGTAGAATCATATCCCTATCGGCATCCGTCTGTAGAACCACTGTCTTATCGACATTGATCTGTTGAAATATATCCCTATCTGTCAGTAAAACCAAATCCCCATCGCGATTAGAAACATATCCCTATAAAAATCTGACTATAGTACCACATCCCTATCGACATCTGTCTTTAAAACAAACATCATAAGTTTGTAGAAACATTCCTTATCGACATCTGTCTGTAGAACCACTTACCTATCGACATATATCTGTAGATCATATTCCTATGTATATCTGTCTTTAGAACCACATCCCTGTCGAGATAAATATGGCAATAAATATACAAGCAGTTTAAATCAATTTAATTTCATTATACGTATTTTATGTCCTTCATGTCACAACAAAGACCGTTATATATATATATATATATATATATATATATATATATATATAACATAGTACACTTGGTATGTAATCCGGGTAAATTCCAAAAGAGACGAACTCGAGTGAACTCAATGTTAAATTAATTTATTTAATTTAACAGAGTAATATCCTATAAAGGATTTTCAATTATTACTATGGATAATACATATTTCACCGCTTTGATATTCTTAACGCGGCTCGTCAGATCAAAAAAGAAGCGGTGAAATATGTATTATCCATGGTAATAATTGAAAATCCTTTATAAAATATTATATATATATATATATATATATATAGAGAGAGAGAGAGAGAGAGAGATTTCAACAATTCGATGTCGATAAGAGAGGGGTCCTACAGATGGATGTCGATAGTGATGTGATTAATGTCTGACTTTAATAGGGATGTTGTGTGTGTGCGTGTCTCCTCATGTCGCGCCCTTGGAAAGAGAAACAATAGCGAGCCATCGTCTGCTAAGTTTATTCTCTTTACTACCATTTATGAAATCTCTCGCTACCTATTCAGTTTTTCACAGTGCCTTATTTTATTTTTTGCAACAATTATGTCGTTCAGTAGTGGAGGATGTATATACATTTATATATATATGTCCTCTCTCTTATCTAAATTGATAGTTCAATTGTATATTTATTTGTGTGTGTATATATATTTGGATCCTCTCCCTTATATTAAGAGCATTATATATATATATATATATATATATATATATATATATATATATATATATATCCCATCACTCTTAGGCGTTTAGATCATTAATTTCTTTTCTTTTCTGATGTCTTAATGTATGATACTCAATGACTGGTACATCCATATGTATGTTGTCGACATTTTAGAGGGTATATCGACATAAATATTTTTACCGTCATTTTCGACAGCATATTTACATATGTCAGATAAATTCTTATATCGTAGATTATTACTGCAATATTGCGTTAGCAAAGGTGAGTGACATAAATACTTATTCACGGAAAATCGCGGTTAGGTTTCGACTTGTACGGAAACTCTGTCGTAAGTCGAGGAACCCTTGTATTCTGTTTTATTTTAATTGATGTGTTATTTTTTTCTCTCTAAAGTAATATGAATAGAAAACATTCTCAACTGAAAATAAATTAAAAGATAATATATAAAAGCATAATACTATGTAGGAACATTAAAAATACTTTGTTAAATGCCTGATTCCCTTTGTCCAATAATTCAAACTCATAAGGGAAAAATTCAAACCTGGAGCACAAAATTTATTTCTTTTTCTCTCGAGGACATTTCGTAACTTCGCGGTTGTCTAGAATATTGTGTGTTCTTTTACAACACTGGCTGGCAGAAAAAATTATTTCCTATAGAAAATTATAATTATGTTACGATAATTTTAAAATTGCTAGGAACATGAATAAATGCATTTAAATAATTCATCTTTTCTTGAAATGTTCAATTTCATTTAATTTCACATGTGCGTGTTATTAATAGCTACTTGTAATTTTATGTTCTTCACTCCGTCGATTTAGCTGACATAAGTCTTAGACAAGATCAAGATTTTAAAAGCCTAGTAAGAATTAAAGTGGTTAGAGTAATTATTTAGCATTTGTCTCCAACTACGTAAACTAAAAAAAAACAACCCATAAACATTATATTCTGTGAAAGGTATTAGAAGTGATACCGACACAATTTGTGATTCAGAGATGTTCTACTAGCAGTCTGGGTGAGAGCCAATGTTCAAAAGCCCAGGATGTCTAGCTATTTAAGAAAAAGCTGAGAGCAGAAAAGATGGATTCGTTGCTTTCCCAATAGAGTTAACGTAAGAGTGAAATAAACAATGAGGATTAAACTTGCATTATGAATGATTATGAAGAAACTGATGCTAACCTTAAATGAAACGACGATATATTACAAAGAAAGATTAGAAACTTTATAGGAAACGACAAAGAACTACAAAGAAAGACCTGACAATTTTGTAGAAAACGACGAAGTCTTATAACAAAAAAGAATTGAAAACTTTAGAACAACAAAGGATTCCAAAGAAATAATTGAAAGTTTTATGGGAAACGATAAAGGATAAAAAAGAAAGGATTGGAAATTTTATAGGAAAAGACAGATGACTACATAGAAAGATTTGTAAACTTTATAGGAATCGACGAAAGATTAAAGAAGGAATTAAAATCGTTATAGGAAACGACGAATTATTACAAAAAAAGAAAGAGAAACATTTAAAACAATGACGGAGGATTACAAAAAAAAAGATTAAAAATTTTATAGGAAACGATGAATGATTACAAAGAAAGAATCAAAAGTTTTATCGATTAGAAATAAAGAATTATGAACTAGAGGAAACACTGATAATTACAAAGAAAGAATAGAAAATTTTATTAGAAACGACAAACTATTAGAAAAAAAGAACTGGAAACTTTATAGGAAACGAAAAAGAATTACAGAGTATTACAAAAATTATTGGAATCGACTAATAATGAAAAATAAATTTTTGGAAACTTTATAGGAAATGGCAAATGATTACAATGAAAGAATTAGTAACTTTTTATTAAAAGACCAAAGATTAGAAAGAAAAAAATTGAAACTTAATTTGAAACTTTGATGACCAAGAAAGAATTGAACATTTTATAGGAAACGACGAATGATTATAAAGAAACAATTAGAAAACGTTAGAAATCGACGAAGGATTAGAAAGAAAGAATTGAAAGCTTTATGAGAAATGACAAAGGATTACAAAGAAAACGTTGAAAATTTTATAGGAAAAACGAATGATTACAAAGAAAGAATTAGAAACTTTATAGGAACGACGAATGATTTCAAATTATTTCTTGGTAATCATAGAAAATTTTACAGGAAACAAAGAAGGATTAGAAAGAAAGGATTAGTAATTGTATAAGAAACGACGGAAGGAAAGGTTTGGAAATTTTATAGGAATCGACGAAAGATTACGAAGAAAGATTTAAAAACGTTATCGGAAACAATGAAGGATTACAAAGAAAGAAGTAGAAACCTTATAGAAAAAGAAATTATACGAAACGACGGAGGATTACAAAGGAAGAATTGGAAAGTTAATAGGAAACGACAAAGAAAGATTTTCTGAAAATTTATTGGAAACTACGAAGGATCACGAAGAAAGTTTTGTAATTTTTATAGAGAATTCCGAAGAAAGTACAGGGAACGACAAAGGATTACAAAACAATCTGGGATTCTAAGCATCCTTATGTAGAACCACATTTTTCCTGTCTCCAGTTATCACTTCAGCAGCTAGAAGATCGCTCAATATTTACTGATATCCCGGGGGACTGATATTACATGACACTTCGGCACGTTTTACTTTTGTTTTAACGAGATTTTACTGTTTCTTAATACTGTTTTTAAGTGTACAAATACCTCTTTAATTAATTTAATGTACTTAGGAGGAAAGATTGAACGTTTGTATTTAAGGTAATAGGTGAATAGGTAATAGGTGTGTTTGTATTTAAGGTAATAGTTGAAGTTTAATGTGTGTATTAAGGACAGTTTTTATAATTAATCTAATTATGGATATTAAACCTTACTTTATGATTTAGTAAATCGATTTTTTATAGAAATTTTAATTTTTTGGAAACATTTCTAATCTAATTATGAATATTAAAATTCTAATTTATGAAATAATAAAAATTATTAATTATGAAATACTAATTACTAATTATGAAATAATAAAAATCTAATTATGAATATTAAATTCCTACATAAAATTCTACTTATTACCTGCTTACCTATTACCTAAAATTTTTAACATTAAAATTTACCTCTTACATTAAATCTTACCACAAACGGTGATCTAATTAAGATTTAAAATTTGATAGAAAAATCGGTTTCCAAACTGTGATCTAATTAAAATTTAAAATTTAATTGAAAAAATCAATTTCCTAAATCCAAAATTAAGATCAAATATACAAATTTAAATTAATTTTAAAAACTCTGCTTAAATACAAAAATATTCTGTACTGAATAAATATCCCACCCCTAACCTGTTCCTCTAAGAAATCCAAAAGGATATAGTCTAGTCACAAGATATAAAAAAAACTTACATTCTAGCTGTCTAGAAATCAAAAACCCTCATTAATCAAACATATTCACTACCCACACCACTTCCTTCAAAATTCTAAAGTCAATCCACAGGGCTTGTTCCCTTATCACTAACCTCCCACCCGCCAACATCCCACACAACTGACCAAGTATAAGAAAAGAAATTTAAAATTAAAAATTTAATAGAAAAAATCGGTTTCCAAACTGTGATCTAATTTCAAATTAAAAATTTAATAGGAAAAATTATTTCCTAAATCCAAAACTAAGATTAACTATACTAATTTACATTAATTATAAAGACGCTGCTTAAATACAAAAATATTCTGCACAAAATAAGCATTCCACCCCTTATCGGCTCTTCTAAGAAATCCAAAGGATATAGTCCAGTCGCAAGATAAAAACTTACATTCTAACTGTTAATGTTAAATCTGTCTAGAAATCAAAGACTCTCAGTAATCAACCATTTTAACTACCCACACCACTTTCTTCAAAATTTTAACGTTCAATTCACGAGACTTGTTCCCTTATCACTAACCCCCACCAACATCCCAAACACAACTGACCAAATATAAGAAAAGAGGCTTTCCATTTCTATACATACCGCCTGATGAGATATTGAAGTTTCAATGTCGAACCAAATGTACCATTTGCAGAGGATATATATATATATATAACACGACCACTGGCTGAGTCTAGCCAACCTTCTTGACCTTCGGTTGATTTCGCCCACATTGTGCTTGTCGATGTCGTACCGACCAAAGCAGGATCGTTTGTCATCACCCGACTAAGTTAGCCCAGACACGCGAGGGAACGGCGTATAATGAAAACCAGATTTAAGACTGCAACGCCACCGCATAGATTTATATATATTGAATAAATACAAAATCACAAGGAAGTCCAAGCTAAGTGACGCAAAAAAATCAGTTGGCTGGTATTTTCAGTATTCGTGATCTATTATCTCTACAGGACGGTGGTTTGCTCAATGTTCACTCGCTGAATTCGGATTGATCGTCTCCTGCAATATGTCTAGTGGCAGGCTATTTCAGTTGGTCCCCGTCTTACTAAATTTTGCTTTCCACCCCAATTTCATTAAAACGGCACAAAACTGGGTTGTTGAAGTTGGGCACGGGATTTCTATTTCCCCCTCTCTATATATGACTTACCATCTCGAGATGTAAGTAATGTCATTTAACTATTTCGAGTGAGTTCTCCGCCCTTTCCGATGGAAGGTGAGAAAACTTACTCCGTGTTATTATCTCCCAGTTCTGGTAGGCAGTAAACAGGAAATTCTCAAGGTCGAATTTTAACCTTGAGTCACAAATCGTCAAAACCCAATGACAAAATTTTGACTACACTTTTAGGTAAACAGCTTTGATAAATCTTTTACTTCTCTCGACAAAAGCAATTATGTTCTTTGTATTTTTCAAATTGTATTTTTTTCATTTCGGCTACTTTTCCCGATAAAAATAATTATCATCTCTTCTCATCTTGAAAACCGCATAAAATTAATACCAGCCATCTGGAAATAGTGTTACATCTATCTATCTATCTATCTATCTATCTATCTATCTATCTATCTATCTATCTATCTATCTATCTATGTCTGCGCATCTTTTATATATGTATATATACCGGGTGTAACAGCAAAATTGTCAATGTCATAAAATGCTTATTATCACTAAAACTACAAAGCTAATCCTTTTGATTTTTTTGCATGTACATGAATAACACCTTAAGAAAGACAGGATTACTATTTGTTTAAAATCTTTGCATTTTTAAGTTATTAGACCAGAGACAAAAACCTTTTTATGAATTGTGTGCTTGCTACATCATGACTCTTTACTGACCACTGTCGACAGGGAAAAGATCGTTCAAGCCTCCAAAAATAGCACTAGCATTCAATCCCTGTCTTCCATCTTCAAAGTTCATCCAAGAACTATTAACATAAACTTTGGATAAGTCCCGGGAAAGTGGAACAGTTGAAAGAAAGGCTTGATCAGGAGGTCACAACAGAAAGAGGGATCGTTACTTCAATCTGGAACTGAAAAGGTCAATAAGGAATATTCCAACTCAATCAATAAGAGGAGTATCAACAATGACTGTCCAAAAGGTAATAAAAGAAGACCTGAAAATAAAATCGTACGTTAGACCAGGGAAGCACCTTGTTAGCCCTGGACAGAAAGTGAGGGATTCGAGTGGGCAAAAGCTCTACTGAGTAAGCTAAAACATAGTGCTGGAGTTATGTTTTACACGGACGAAAAGAATTTCACACAGGATGCGTATTCAAACCGACGAAACAGTTGTGTTCTTGCCTCCGATCCTCATGAAAGAGACAAAAGTGCTGTTTTTAAGAGCAAAACAACTACGAAAGTAATGGCTTTTGGTTGCGTAGCATCAGATGGTAAAACATGACACTAACGATGTTTAACAATGCCAAAAGACTCACTGGAGCTCGTTAAATTCAAGTTTTGGAAGATGTTAAACTCTGGATTCTTTCTCAATATCATGAAGCAGTTGACCGGACAAGATACAAAAGAATTCAAAAAGAATTCAAGTTTACTTTTTAGCAGGATGGAGCCCCTTGTCACACAAGCCAAACTGCTCAAAGGTTTCTCAAGTATGTGTTTGGGAACAGGTTTTGGGATAAGGACACTTGGCTCCCTTCTTCCCCTGATTTGAATCCATTAGATTATAGTATTTGGAACGAAGTGGCTAGAAAAGCTTGTAAAAAGCCCCACAACACTCTTGAATCCCTTAGAAATTCCATCAAGCAGACATGGGAGGAAGACATCACGGAAGGATTTATCAAGAAAGTTTGTGGTGCATTCCGAAAGAGAATAGAGGAAGTTATTTCAAAGAAGTGAGCAACTCTTGAAGCCTAACACTTTTTGTTCTTGCTATAATATTTGTGCCATTTATTATGGAATGATTAATCTTTAATTTAAGCCTTATTGAAATTTTCTAACAGTTGTTTGATATGTTTCATGTTAGATTAATAAATTTACTGACAATTTTGGTTTAAATAATATTCTTCATCATTTATCCTGTTAGACTAATGATAATTTTGATCATTTTCTTGTTCGAAATAGAGAATGAGAGCACTGCAAAACACTGATTAAATTTCTTCAAAGTTCCTCAATAAGTTCCCGAAATACAAAGGCTTAAAAATATGTTAAAAAAGTGACATTTTTGCTGTTACACCCGGTATATAGTTAAATAGAGTAAATACATAGATATATAAATTGAATGAGATAGATATGTAGATAGATATGAACAGAACACAATAGACAAAGAGACAGACATACAGGTAGATATACATACATGCAGATAGATAAATAAATAGATAGTTGAATATATGTATTAAAATCCCACAAGATGACTAGAATAAGAAAAGAGCAGGTAAGATGAAATGTCTTCCATCGAACGTGTTTCAGCTTAATAATAAATATCTGAAGAAGCTTATTAAAATGTCAGATTAAAGTCACTTTTTACCTGTTCTTTACTTATTCTATTCATATATAGTTAGTTAATTTTCTATGGGCTGTTTAGGTGTGGCACAAGGCCGAAAGTTTGAAGTGTACCCATTGAGGATCGAACATACTACTCAGTTGTAATAGGGTGTGACGGGACAAGCTTACTAACCATTATACCACCTCAAGGTATCCAAGATTGATGGTGTAGAGGAATATCCTATCCTACCCCGGAATGGATATGGTCCGGTCTATAAAAGACTGTGAATAGAGAAAACTAGAGTCATCGTCACTAGACGAGTGAATACGTCACTAGACGGACGCATACGTCCTAGGCAGAGACATTGTCTAATTGATTGTTATACCTGTTACTATTCGTTGGTGTCCTTGTATTGTCTATTGGTTTATTGTACTGTAGTATAATAAATCTCAATTAATCTATTTCAGTGTTAAGTTTTATTCTTGCACAATTCTTTTCCCTGATTATCCCCTCACGGGATATATCAATTGATATATATAGAACTGAACAAACAGTAAACAAGTGAAATTGTGTTCGCGTGAGATAAACCGTACGCAAGCGAGAAATTATACGCAAATCATTTGAATATGATTGCAAGTAATTTTCACGTGTTTGTTAGAATGCACCGACGATGCAGGCGTTTATACGTAATACATTAGGGCTGTTCGGTCACCCCCTGCGCTGCAGCTATGGCAGCAGCTGGTCTGTCTAAGGCAAAGGAAAGTAACACTCCATTACTCCTCAGGTTATCTCTAAATTCAAACTTGTCCTTCTCCTAGATATGTTACCAGCAAGGAATACCGAGCCTAGCCTGTATCAATCAATTCCAACATTTCTCAAGGGCGAAATGGAATGTAACCTGAACGGAATTCAAATTTTTCTTGCCAATTCTTGTTTCTGAGTCACTGAATGCTATACATTCAGATGTACGCTGTCTTGAAGAAATAAAAAAAAGCTTCTTTGGTACAATGTCTGACATAAAATACATTTTCTCAAAGCAATGATTATTTATCACCTATATTTCACAAATCTTATTATTTTAACCTCCATCACCCAATTTCACTGTTGTTTAAAGAATGTGTTGTATACAAAATAAAATCTATGGCTATATATATATATAAATTTTATATAATAATATTTCTTGGCTCAAATCTTTTGTAAATTGAACACTTTGGAAAGGTCATAGAAGCAAAAGCTATAATTTCAACATAGCGTATGTAATTCGTTTTTTACCTGTCGAGAATGTTATTTGGCAAGACAGGATTGAAACAATGAATTGTCTTACATGACCATTTCTTGAAAAGTTTTTCAAGCTTAAAATATAAGCAGTATCACAACGAACAGCTTCTTCAGAAAAAAAACAAAACAGGGTTACACTAACAGTAACAACACATTGAGATATGCGAAAATTAAGAAAATAAAATAAACAGTGTTTGACAAAATTTTAAAATTATATACATTAATAATGATAATAATAATAATAACAATAATATCAATATAGCGATGGAAATAGAAAAATGAGGCACTTAAAAACTAAAACCTTTTATCTTTTAAAATAATCATTTTACCCCAAACAAGGCAGGGCTGCCACTGGTGCGCATTGGGGTTACAATGAAAGAAAAGAAAACAATTTACAAGGGATATCGAAGAAAGGGTAAGAGATATATGGGAATCAAGTAGATAGAAGATGGCGATTGACGTTGCATTTAAACTTTAAGAGATTGTAACTATCAGGAAATAAAGGAAATCACAGGGAGTTCCACAAACGGGAAGTGCGAGACAAAAATCAAGCACTTTAAAACTAAAACCTTTTCTATTGTAGTGGGAGCTTTGGGTCTGGTAAAGAAAGGAACTCATCAACATATTAACAGAATCCCTGGCGCACCACTTCTCGAGGAAATTCACAAAATAATTCTAACAAGAACAGTTCATATGCAAAGAAAAGTTTATTTATTTAATAAACCATCTATTTAATAACTGTCTATAGTTGTATAATTAAGAGGGAACAACAAGTTATCACATCCTTCACTTGCCCTGGCATGTGATTAGATACAAAATGTAAAAACTTGTTTATAATAATAATAATAATAATAACAATAATAATTATCCAAACCGGACATTTTAAATTTTGAGGAGAGTTAATCTTGCAAGATTATAGACGTGGAATGCTTTGTGATCCTTGTGTTATTGGAAAGGTGAAAGTAAATAAATGCAAATTGAAAAGGATCTGGAACTGTAGTGAGGTAACAGTGATCCGAAATACTACTAATAATAGAAATATGGTGATGGAAATAGAAAAATTGAGGCACTTAAAACTAAAGCCTTTTTCTGTTGTGGTTGGAGCTTTGAGTCAGACAAAGAAAGGAACTCAACAAAAATCCACAACATTCCTGGTGCACCATCTCTCTAGGAAATCCATAAAATAGTTCTAACAAGTACAGCCCGTATCCTGCAAAGATATTTGTCTATTGAAGGTTTTTCTTAATAGCTGTCTTTAGTTTAATTAAGTGGAAACAATAATCACATCCTTCACTTGTCCTGGCAATTGATTATAAAATAAATGTAGGTAAAAAATTCTTATAATAATTGTGATTTTTGAGGAGAGTTAACCTTGCAAGATTATAGATGTGGCACGCCTTTTTGATCATCAAGTCATTGAAAAGGAGAAGGTAAACGTAGATAAATGCGAATTGAAAAGGATCTAGAACTGTAGTGAGGTACAGTGACCCCCCCCCCAATTATCGGGTATTATCTCTAAAGAGTTCCATGAAAGGCTTCATATAATCAGCCTAAACCTCTATTTCACAATTCTTCGTGAATATATTATTATAAAAAACAGACAAGAAAAAATTAGCACATTGACATGAGTGTTCCAAGTAAGGAACACATCTCTGTGAAGATGTTTTTTTAAAAACTAAGCAAATCCAAAACTCTGGAAATAGGAAAAACATGTATTTAAAAACTAAAACTGTTTCTGTTGTAATTAGATATAATCGGGACCAACAAAGAGATTCCATTGTTAGCTTGCCCCAGGTCCATGATTATGACTCCGTATGTAATTATGAAACAAATGCAAATCAAAAGGACATTTTATAATAATATTAATATATTGGAGTCATAGTATTCAGGTATGAATATGAAATAAGCCTTTGACTTCAATGCATCAAGTGACAAAACAATTCTGTGAAGATTTTTGAAAAATTAAGCAAATACTTGGAGTTGGAAATAAAAAAAAAGACATGTAGCACTTAAAAACCAAAACTGTTCTTGTTATTTTTGGAGCTTTGGTTTTGATAAAGAAAACAAATCATTTTTCCACAAAATAGAAAAATAGTTTGGATAAGCACAGCCCATCCTGCAAAAAGCGTCATGCAAGTATCTGTTGATGTTAAAAGCTTGAATTAGTTGGAATAATCCTTCGTTTGAGCCAGCTCATTCGTTGTGATCCGGCATGTGATTACAAAACAAAAGCAAGTCTAAAAGACATTTTTAGATGAAAATAATACATTAATTTAAAATAAGATTAATGTTCTTAATAATAATAAATTTATATAAAATTAAGGCTATTGATTCTCACAATAATAATAATAATAATAATAATAATAATAATAATCGTAAGATATTTGATAATGTACCACATTCCTGCATCGTAAAGTATTTAAATATATACAAGGCATCATCAGTTGTTATCAGTTTTATCAAACAATGTATGTCGATATGGAAAACAATATTTTAACTCAATCATATAAATGGAGGCTATAAGTCTGGTGGAGTAAACCTCAACAGACGAATATTTCTAGGTGGCACTTTGTCTCCCTTACTATTTTGTATGCAACTAATAGCATTAACCAGACAACGTAACTGTAAGGCTGATGCAGACCGTCTATACATACCCCGTAAAGAAAGTGGGAAATATCTTATTCACATAGAATTATCATACGAGACAACTATTGGCTTACTAATATACATTGAACCAACAAAGGACTGGGTTATGCAATTACTTAAACAATACGAAAACCGAAAGAAAATATATTCAGTAATGAAATAAGGTAGTAAATGCAAACAAGATTTACATTTAGTAAACAATGAACAAAATCCCTGAAAATCCCAGCTTAAAAGAAACACAAAAAATGTCTTGATAAATACAGTCAACACACTAAGAACACCATGTAACGCTTGTGATATTATATGTTATGGGAGGTAGAAAAACAAATCATGAAATGTAGTCCTAACAGCACACCACTACCTGCTTTGGTTCTTTCCGCAGACTTGGTCGGTAGTGTGCACATATCAGAAATCAAAATAATAATAATAATAATAATAATAATAATGCATTTATATCAAACGGGGCTAACAACAACAACAACACTAATAATAATAATGAACTTAACAGTAATAACTATGGATACAATTAAAAAATAAATTGTTTCTACACCTATTCTGCGTGGATGATATCAAACTCTTTGACAAAGGCCACAATGAGTTGAAGGGCCTCCTCAATACTGTAAAATGTTTCTGTGATGACATCAGTATACGTTTCGGATGAGATACATGAACAAAAGTAACATTTAAGGATGGGAGTTTTTGTCGCACAGATCAGCAATTTGGAACAAGAAGAATCGTATAAATACCAAAAGTCAGCTAAAAAGATCGAATACGGCATACACAAATAAAGAAGAAATTAAGAAAAGAACACTAAATGCGTGTGCATCTGGTGTTAAATATCAAACTGAATTTATAAAACAAAAAATCAGCCATAAACACAGTTATACTTACTGTTATGCCTTTTAATCTACTTGTTCGAAATAAAGCGTTGGGAAATCAGTTACTCTATAACACCTGACGATACCGAAATGTTGAAAACATGGTAGCGTAATTGGCTGATCTTCCTAATTTGAATATATATATGTATGTGTGTGTGTGTGTTTTATTAATTATTTTTTATGGCTTATTACTTTTTAGGTTATTCAAAAACATATTTTTGGATTTTTTTGGTGAGTTAATATGTGCGTTGTGGTGCAGTGGATATCAGCTTAAAACGAGAAATCGGGGAGCCGTGTTCGAATTCCGGTTCCAATCCTTACATTCATTTACGCATAAATACCCTTGGGAAAGGTATTATTTTGTCTCTTTCCTCCAGTTATGGGTTAAATAACAGGACAGATTGGTTTCTATTGCCTACCTGGCAACCAGTCTACCGCAGAAAGTAATAGCAACCTAATGCGGGATAATCTTCTGCCCAGTCAGTCATGTCTCTTTCGAGACATGATCGCCTTAGCGTGTATCAGCCCAACCAGATGACAGCTGTTATTCCCAAGCAGACACCCATCCAGGTACTGAGTTGGCTCGCCGTTGCATATGTTGATCGGACGTGATATTGCTCTAAGTCTTGTGTGTGCGTGTGATCTTTTCAAATAAACGTATCGTTATGGCTATTGTATGTCAGAATTGTTATTTTTTTCAATTGGTTCTCCTCATGACTACTTCCACATTTTATTAAACATAACACATAAAGTGTAAGCATGCCTATTGAAAAATAGTAAACTATCAGATTTTGAATACTGTTGTCATATCTTGACAAAAAACCCCAAAAGATCTGCAATATAATCGGTCCTGATTTGCGTAGTTCCGCCTTGCTTTGAGCGAAATAATAGAAAAAAATATTGTGTATAATCCGATAAATTTTCGAACGAAAATTAAAGGCAAAAAGTGGGATTGTATAATACACAAGTACACGTAGGCAAAAGTTTTCAATTTATTACCTACGCCTTAAGGCTGCGGTATTGTACTCGGTCGCGTTTGTTTGCTTTCTTCTTTGTCTGTCTGTGGTCAAGAAACCTCAAGAGCCGCTGGATGGATTCGGATAAAATTTTCAGTGATGACTGACCACATGACTGCCACGAACTGATTAGATTATGGGTTTGATCCTGTACGAGATAAAGTTCCTGGGTTATTTTTCCGGTTTTATTCATAAAATTTCATTTTTGCCTTTCAAATGCTATATACTGAATTACCTCCCCTTCACGGTGAAACAACACTCCCGTAGGATGACCGAAGTTAAACAACGTTGAGCCTGGTAACCGTTTGGGAATGCCAAGTTCTGTAAGCTTTCATGTGTGGGTGTAGTAATGGACTTACAGCCGAATCATATTAAAATACCGGTTTCTGTACGATGACTGAAGTTAAGCAACGTCATGCCTGGTCATTATTTGAATAGGTGACCGGTTGAGAATATCAGGTTCTGTAAGCTTGGATGTGCGGCTGCAGTAATGCGTTTACAGTCATATCATTGAAATACCTGTTCCCGTTCGACCACCGAAGTTAAGTAACTTCAAGCATGGTCATTACTTTGAAGTGTAAAAACAAAGGTTTGAAAGGCAATAGCTGACAAAAATGATTAATATAATAAGCAGAAAACACAGGCAATAACCGACAAAGATATGATTGACATCAAAGACAGAAAACACAAGGTGCCAAAAAAGGCTTGAAAGACAATAACTGACAACTGACGTCAATTAAGTGACAACCCAAAAACGCACAAATGCGTAGAAATTTGGGGCTATATAAGTCTTGGGTTTCTAGTCGAAGAGAAGAACAGACAAGTAGAGAAGAAGTCAGAGAGAGAGAGAGAGAGAGAGAGAGAGAGAGAGAGAGAGAGAGAGAGAGAGAGAGAGCTTCTGCTTGACTAACGACTCCACGTCGGGTTTCTCTTTCAGGCTACCCTTATACTCCACATCAGTATTACCGTCGTTGTCTGTCAGAACGATCGTTGTCCGTCGAGATCCAGAACATGATATTATATAACATTTCCAAAGATTTAAATGCAACAACAATTGGCATCTTTTGTATTCCTGATAACTGTTCTATTATTGTCCTTTCTAAGCACTAAAGTCTTATAATTTTTTTTACATTATCAGTAATCTGAAATGATTTTAAAAAATATACCCGGAGTACATGACTGCAGGTCTAACAAATTGTAATAGAAGTGTTCAAGAGGATAACAACACTCCGAAAACAGCCTCGGTCTGCTTACTTTATATGAAGGGATTATCGGAAAATACAAAAGGTTTTGGTTCATATAATAACAGGACGACTTTCAAAAGTGGATTAAAACTTCGCAAATACCTCTTCTGAGTAAGATCTCGAATGAAAAAACATAACTAAGGACTGTGTGTACGCCACCTCATGCAGTTGCGGCAAGAAAGATAAAAGAGAAACGGTCATCCTCTTTAAGATAAAGCTGCAAGAACACCACAAGGCCATAACACGTAGGGAAATAAAAAAATCAGGCGTAGATAAACACATATGGAGGAGAAGGGTTAGGGTTAGGAGTATCACCCCACACACACTCTGTGGCATGAATTTGAACAACATTGGAAAATACGAAAAGGATTCAGCGCATATGGCAGGAAACAAACAATTCTTAAGTCGACCAGACATAGAAATGGATACAATGTGGGGAATCAGTAATACGGATTGCCAGGGAAAAACAATTACAAACAGCAAAATTGTAATAAGAGCTGTGGCAAAATGGTTACTGAGACATTAGGTTTAAAAGTCCCCAATAACCGATGTCGTCACAGAAAGCTATAAAATGATCGGCTGTTTATGGATATGGAAAAGATGAATGATACTGTGACCGAGAACTAGGACACTTTCACTTTAGAGAGCCAGGAGAAGAACCTAAAACGTGACTCAGGCACTACAAGTTCATCAAAGCCGGAAGGTCTGGTTTTAAAAAAGTTAGAGTTTTGTATCATTTTGTAATAAGTCTCTCTTGAAAGATTCTCGAACCTTCTTGAGCGATCCTTGTACTTTCTACTAAATAAATGTGAATCCTTTTTTAACTGAAAGGATTCTTCAAGTACTCAACTGAAGACTTCAGACAAAGAACCGAACGACACAACTGCCCGTTATCAAATACTGATTCTCAACTCCTCTTATTATCTTGACATTCTACTTAAATATTTTATGCAAAGATTCTTTCTAAATTCTGGAACAGTAAGATTCAGAACAAAACTTTCAAAGATATTTGCCTATTGATCATGACATCAGTTATTTTGAACAGAGATATCGATTTAGTACAGACGAAAATTTTCTCGATCCTTGTTGATAATTCCGCTGATGTTGAAGCCTGTCTAGAACTTACGATGGAGGTTTTTTTAAATCAGTTAAAAGCCTCTGTTGGGGTGAACATTATAACCGAATTGTTTTCCCAGATTAGAATTGTTTACAACAAACATTTTGAGGCCGAGCAGAAAGATCCACACTGATTGTAGCCGTCTTCCGATTTTACTTACAGGTCAATCAATAATTCTTTCTTTAGCAAAAAGTGTCTAAACATTATTTTGTCGCATCTTCGACGGGTTTTGGCCAATTTATTTGTTTTATTCTCCAGAATTGGCTACAAAATGCTTAGATGCTATTTGAGGCTGTAGTTGAATATTAATAAATTATTTCTTGTTATTTTCAATAATATATATATATATATATATATATATATATATATATATATATATATATATATGCGACGGACGCTTCTAGTTTAAATTTTAAAATCATTTGTTTCTGATGAAAGGCCGAGGTCGGTCTGAAATATCAAATATATATATATATATATATATATAAAATAGAAATAAATAAATACTGTCAAAAATACATTTTTAAACTTACAACTTTTTAGTAGTTTTTCCTATACATATTAAGACAGTATACGTGGATCATCATTATGCTATATATATATATATATATATATATACGCAATTTTATTTTTAATGTTCCTTATGAATAGACGATATTTTCTATTCGGTTTAAGAGCAGCAGCCACAACAATAATGATAATCCTGTTATAATTTTACTTGCTGTAACCTTTGTTTCTTCACACGACCGTTACGCCCATGCCAGTATCTCATAAATAATTCCGCTGTGACTCCGTGGAAAGATGGAAAAATACAGTCGTTGGTTTCTTTAAAAGTTAGAAAGAAAGAAAGAAAGAAAGAAAGAAAGAATTGTTTACTGTCTCCTGTTAATATCTCATAAATAATGAATCCTTCCATTATGATCTCGTAGAAGGAGAGGAAAGAAGGTAGTTTCTTTAAGAGAGAAAATGAATGAATTAAAGAAAGAGCAAAGAGATGGAAAGATAGAAGTGTTTATCGTCTCCTGCGAATACCTCTTAGATAATGGGCTATTGCGTTATGATAACGGGCAAAGGAGAGAGAGAATACAGTAGTGGGCTTCAGTGAAAAATCAAAGAAAGAAAGAAAGAACGAAAGAAAGAAAAACGAAGTAAGATGAGAAGAATGAATATTTACTGTTTCCTGCCAATATCTCATAAATAATGAATCATTCCGTTATGATCTCGTGGAAAGTGAGGAAAAGACATTTACTTGGTTTCAGTTAGAAATGAGTGAAAGAAAAAAAAAAAAAGAAAGAAAAAGAAATAAAGAAAGAAGATAGAATATATACCGTTTCCTTCCAATATCTCACAAATATTGGATTATTTCGTTATGATCGCGTGGAAAGAGGGAAATAAAGTAGTTTGTTTCAGTGAGAAAATGATTGAATGAATGAATTTAAAAAAGAAAGAATAGAGAAAAAAAATAAGGACCGGAAGATAGAAGTGTTTAACATCTCCTGCGAATACTTCATAGATAATGAGCTATTGTGTTATGATCGCGGGGAAACAGGTGGAAATATAGTAGTTGGCTTCAGTGAGAAAATGAAACAAACAAAAAAACAAAAAACAAAAAAAAACAAAAACAAAAAAAAACAAACAAACAAAAAAACGAAGAAAGAAGTGTTTAAAATGGACTAGTTCGATTTGGTCGAGTGAAAAGAGAGGAAAAGACATTAATTTCTTTCAGTGAGAAAATAAAATAAAGAGAGACAAGAAAGAAGTGTTTAACGTCTGTTTTAGTGAAATGAAAGAATTTGTTAATTTTAAATCTGTTCATTTGTACCTCCTTACTTCTTAAAATAACGAAAAGCGTGTCATACTTATGATTGGTTATTGCCATATTTTGTTAAGATCAAATTTTTGACGATGCGATACGAGAATTTCTACAGATATTTTATTGTCATAAAACTTACCATGAGCTTATTCAATCATTAACTAAAGAATTCATTTTTATCAGATTAGTATAGGAAAGTCGTAAAATTTTCAAGGATTAAAACCAGTAATAATAATTGATTGTTATATTTTAGTTTTTCAGGACGTTGGTGATTAAGGCACTCCCTGATTTCATGTCCTTTGTCGCTCTTAATCAATTTTGCCTTTTTGTTATCTTTCCTAAACATTTTTCCGCTGTCCATGTACTGAACTTAGGATGGTTATGTGCTGTTTTGCACTTGTTCTCAAAATGAGAGTATCAAATTGTCCAGCACTCTTTCTTGTTTATGTACCCTAGAAATTTCAACTGTCTCTTCCTGATGCTAAGTGTAAGTGTTGCGTGGAAAGATGACTTTGCTTCTGAACACTATTTGTTGAGCATGAAATCGTCCATTGCTATTTGTAGAACATCTGCCTATTGGTACGGTCATCGCAATGTGGGTCGTTAGGCATAATGTTGAGTCATACGCTTTGCCTCACTGAACTATGATATTCTCTCTTTTGTGTTATACATCCAGGTCTCTCGTGTGATTAAAACTGTTTTCACTCAACCTTTTGCTCCAGTCATTCTGTACAGTATTATTAATCAGAACTACGATATTCTTTATTGCAGCTTTATTAATCGATGTCTCTCAGGTGATTAAACCTGTTCTTCTCTGAACCTTTAGTTTCAGTGTTTTCTTTATAGTATTATGAAAAAGAACTACGGTGTTTTCTATTAATGCATTATTAATCCATGTCTCTCGGCTAATTAAACCTGTTCTTTATTCAACCTTTTATTTCGGTGTTTTTTTTTAAACAAGAACCACGGTTTTCTCTACTACTGCATTATTAATTCATGTGTTTCAGGTAATTAATTAAACCTGTTATTCACTGAACCTTTAGTTACAGTGTTCAATTACAATATTATTAAATAGAACAATGGTATTCTCTATTACTGTAATATTAATCCATGTCTCTCATGTGACTAAACCTGTTTTTCATTCAACCTTTTCTTCAAGTCTTTCCTTACAGCATTATTAACCAGAACTACAAGCGTTATAGGAACTTTATAACAATAAGTATAGTTTTTGTTTCAATTTTTTCTAAAACTTTGTTGTTGCTCAATTGTTCGGTCGATAATAGTCTCAGATTCCTTCTCAGAACCACATTTCTATTGCGTCAAGTCTCTTCTTCATTTGTGATCCAGCATTCACTGCAATATATTATGGCCACTAGTATCTGTTTCAGATACATGCTCCCTGTTGCAGACGCATGCTTCCTTTTGCAGACGCCTGCTCAGGCACAGTTTGTGTTTGTAAAACGCTCACGGAACCCACGTGTAATTTATACTGCAAACGTGCTGAACTTTCTGGGAGAGAGCGCATTATCATCAGGACTAATGGTTACCTAATAATTGCACTGAATTGTAAAATGAAAAAAGTGCATTGTAAACAAGACATTATTTAATTATAAAAGTTTTTCGATTGATTTCATGAATATGATATGTTATGGTCAGAGTTTGTATTAAAATTCGATAAATAATGAATTTTTACAAGAATTGTTTCCACGAAAAAAATAAATTGAAATAATTTATAAAGATTTAGATCTTTTAAAATTTTGTATTAATTTGGAATATTTTTGTGTGATTAAACGTGCAATTTTTGTAAATACGGGAATCCATAAACGACATTATCAAAAAATAAGAGCGGTAACTACAGTTAATTTAAGACCAAAGTAACTAAAATTTAATAAAAGCATTAGGGTACTTAGAATATTTTCCTAAATTTTTAAGGTTACTTGGTAGTTAACAAATTATATAAAAGAAGGCGCTCACGTTATATTAATTAAATAATTTTTCCTTACGTCTCTTCCGTAAAAAAAAAAATAGTTTAACTTTTCCAATGATCAATCTATGGACAGAATTATTAACACCTAATAAAAACAACCGGAGATACTATAGTGTAAAGTCTACCTCAATATATCGTCTAACAAGGTGCAGCGTGGAGCTATGTGAGTACACATTCAGGCAATTGGGCGGTGGTTGTTGGATGCTAAAACGATGGTCTTCAAGAAAATGCGGGGTGTTGGTAGTCAGCTGATCATTTTTGCAGTAAGATGACGAGAAAAAAAATTCAGTGATCTATTGGTGCCATTTCTAGAATATATACGAATTGTTTATCGCTAAAATAAACATATGTATTGTATTTGATCGCGTGGTTATTTTTACCTCTCTACCTTTAATAAAAATATAAATAGTATATAGATATATAAATATTAATGTAAGGTTTAAATAAATACGCATACACATACAATATTATATTATAGTTCGATGTTGCGGTAGACCTCACGCGATAGTCAAAATAGGAAGTAGATCTCACGCTAGAGTAGCACCAAACAACCATCTTCGTGTTAGAAAAAAACTTCGGCGATATTTTAAACTAAAAGTAATATTTGTTTTAAATCAGATTGATTAAACTATAAATCAGCAATACTTCCTTAAATAAAGTTTTAGAAAAGGATGTTTGATTTTTCTTTTAACAAAGAAAATTAAGTTTTGTTTTGTTTTGTTTTTTAATCTGTTCACCTCCAAGTAAGGTGGGACTACCACTAGTGGGTAGGCGGTTACAGTGAGAGAAAAGACTGGGTACAGGAGGTATTGAAGAAAGGATAAAAGTTAAACGTGATTCAAGAAGATAGAAGATGGCAATTGCCGTTGCATTTAAATTTTGAAGCTTGTAGCTATCAGGGAAACAAGTAAATGGAAGGAAGTTCCACAGGTGGGAAGTGAGGGAAAGGAAACTGTTGGAGTAGAAGTGACGGTTAGATTTAATTATTTAAACAGTAAAACAGTGGGACTTAGATGTCGATCTAGTAGCACCCTTGAATTCACGTGAACGAGGCACCGGTGAAAAAAAGTATGTTGAAAAAGCAAATAGAATAGTTGTCCTATAGCTAAAATTAGCAATTTTAAAAAATCAATTTAAATTAATTTTGAAATACAAACCCAGTAGTTAGCATATTTTAAATTTTATCTAATAGCTTAAAATTAAAACTAAAATAAAACGTCAAGAAATTTTTTTCCTTTTTTCAAAATTCATTTTTAACTTTAGGTATGGATTTTATTTGGAGGTACCTACATATAAATAAAAAATTAACTATAAAAATAAATAAATAAATAGAAGAAGAAATTTCAATTAATACCGAAGACATTTTTAAATAAATATTTCTTCTTCTTCTTCTATGTGCTTTGTCCTTTCAGGACGTAGGCGATCGTGGCCTTCAACGTCTCACTATCCATGGCGGCTCTTAGCACGCTTTCTCCTGTAACACCTTGCAGCCACCTGCTCAGGCCCTTCAAATATGTTATCCGCTGCTTTCATCTATCTCTTTTTTCCTCTATCTGGCTTGTTAGTATCAGGTTCTCCAAGCCCTCCTTCCTCATGGCATATCCCAGGAACTTCAGTTGTCTGTTTCTGATGCTCAATATTAATTTCCTTTTCGTTTCCATTATTTCCAACACCTCGGCATTGCTCACATACTCGGTCCACGATATCCGCAGCATCCTTCTGTAGAACCACATTTCAGCTGCTTCAAGTTTTCCTTTCATCGTTGTTGATATTGTCTAACATTCACTGCCATATTGAAGAACTGACATTACATAGCAATCTAGTATTCTCTTCTTTGTTTCTAGTGAAAGTTTCCTGTGTCTTAATACTTTACTCAGCTTCTGGAACGCGGCCTTCGCCATGCCAATTTGTCTTTGGATCTTTCCGTATTCGGTTAGAACATTTCCCAGATATGAAAATTTTTGTACCTGCTTGATTTTAATATTTCCTACCTGTATTTGGCATTTTGGGTTGCTCCTTTTTGCTGATGACCATGCATCCGGTTTTCTTGCTGTTTATTTGTAGTCCTTTCTTGTCACTCTCTTCAGCTGCCTTCTGTAGGAGAACGTATATAAATAATATGGCAAATATTGAAATTACATTTTTTGTAAATTTTCATTCGTTTTTAAATACTCATAGAATACAGCAAACGTATTAAGCAATGTTACGAAAATTTTTCTTAATGAGAATTTAAAAATAACACAAAAGACGTTGTTATTTTATTTATGGTAACTGTATTTTTGGCGATTGCCTCACTCGGTTTCTGTAGTTTAATACACTGCGTTTAAAGAAAAATTGTTGCTTTTATCGCAGTCACCATTCGCTTCTCTGCCTTTTGCCTGAGATCGAAGTGTAGTATCTGCTCTATTTTTTCTTTTTTCTTTGTGTCTCTGTCTGCGGAAAGAGCGCAACTCTGTTGTGCATGTAGACCGCAACTAAGTGGGGTTATGTTTGCGGATATAGGAAGCTTAATTGTGCGTCTGGGGACAAAACGCAACTCAGATGCGTGTCTATCAGTGGAGAGAGCGCAACTCAGTTCTGCGTCTAAGGACAGAAATTAACTCAGTAGCGTGTCTGTCAGCGGACATAGCTTAATACATTTGTTTGTATATCAGTGGACAGAGCGCAACTCCGCTGTGTGTCTGTCTGCGGACAGAGCAGAAATCTGTGGTGTGCCTGTCTGTGAACATAACGCAACTCAGTTGTGTGTTTGTCTATCTGTCTGCGAACAGAACGCAACTCAGTTGTGTGTCTGACTGCGGACAGAGCGTAATTCAGTTGTGTTTCTTTCTGCGAATAGAGCGCAAATCTGTTGTGTATCTGTCAACGGACAGAGTGCAATTTAGATGTGTGTCTTACTGCGGACTGGGCGCAAATTAGATGTATCTGTCAAGCGGATAGAGCGCATCTCATTTTGCGTGTCTGACAGAGTGCAGCTGAAAACGGTTACCCACAGCAGTACACACGTCATTGTTCTAAAGAAGGACATCTTTAGTCCTACCAAGGAGGCAGGAAAATACAATCGCTTCTTGGCCTTACGACTAAGATCAAAGCGTAGTATCTGTTTTTGTCAGGTTAATCTTTTTTTCGCACTTTACTTCTATCTTCCCTTCTTTTATTTTCCCACTGAAACCAACTAGTTTCTTCCGCCATATTTCTATGGGATCAAAGTAGTATATTTCAAGAGTCATTAGCAGGGCGTAACGGTAGGGTGAACTAAGTAAAAGACAAGCCCAATTTCAATGAAATAATTGAATTATTTTTCTTTACTAGGAATGCTTGAAACAACTGACCGTTAAGAATAGGATTTTGCAGTATATAAACTCTGAGTCAACACTGGTTATGACAAAATATGGGAATTAAGCCAGTAATTTCCACTTTCATGAAATTATGGTAATTTTTGTCATTTATTGTTCTGTGAAAACTGTCCATCTTCTCATAACATGATCAATACTCCGGTAAATTAGGCGATTACAAGTTTTAGTGTGAAGGAGGCCAAATTTAGTCTTTCTGTTTGTTTGGCACGTTTCTGAAGATATTTTTCTAGTTACTTTTTTGTTTCTACGCAGTAAATGTACTCTGAAATTGATAACTTGCTGTTTTTACTTACACTGTTCAGACTATTGTCTGCATTGTTGTTGCCATATTTATGACGATTTGGTTGTTGTACGCCTCGACCATTTTTATGATCTGTCTATATTTCGGTGACCAGATATTGTAATTCTTTACACAATTTACATTATTTACACTGTTGTCCTTATCTTTATTGCTATATTTACGACGTTTCAGTCTTTGTACACCTGGCCTTCTTTTGTCTATATTTCTGAGATGAGGCATTGTAACTTTTTACACTATATTGTTCGGACTGTTATCCTCTTCTTTGTTGGTATATTCACGATGTTTCGGCCATTATACGCTCCGATCTTTGTTCTTTGACACATGGCCCAGTGAATAAAAGCGTTGGTTAGATCCAATGACTTGACCCAAAGCGTTGTGCGTTCAATAGCTAACTACAGCAGAGGTGAATAAAAGAGTTAAGTTAAAGAGAGATAACTGATACTGCTACATATAAAAGTGGCATGACGCGAATCGAGAAGAATCTATGCCAGTGAACGAACTAAAGAGTTCAGTTCGAAATTCCAGTCAACTAAAATGTCAGCAAAAACAAACTAAGTAAGATGCCCTAAATAAATAACACAAAGACAGTGTTCCCTGAGAGTTCGGATTGAATGTTCGTTAGAATACCGTTTGGGTCAATGTTTGGGACATGTTGTCATATCTGGTCGGACGCCCCTGCCATTCTACTTAAGGATCTCGGCAAGCTCCAAAGAAGAATCTGTAACGTAATCTGTCCTGACCTGGCAGCTTGACTTCAGCCACTTTCCCACCAGCGGAATGTGGCTTCCTTCTGTCTATTCTGTAAATATTTTCATGGCCTCTGCTCCGACGAGTTTAGCTCACTGATGCCCCCTCCACAAGAATTTACTCGAGCGACAAGACTGGCAACAAGGTTCCACACTTTTACAATTAAATCAACTAAATGCAGCCGCCACTTTTACTCCATCAGCTTTCTTTCTCGCACTTCCCGCCTGTGGAACTCCCTTCCATATACTTGCTTCACTGACAGCTACAATCTCCAAGAATTTCAATACAATGTGAATTCCAATTTCTCGTCCACTTGACCCCAGTCTTTCTCTCGTTCTTTCCCTATCATCTCGTGTATCTTGTTCTTATCCTTTCTCACTTTACCCTCGCAACTGTCTTCACTTTTGTATTCCCATCCTTCTCTTGCCCTTCTCTGACACCTCCAGTAACTAGTTCGTCTTTCTCGTCCCTCTCCCCCTGCTTAAAATTTCACTCTTCTCTTATGTAGCCCTCTGTGAACCAGTGGCGGTACCGCTTTGCTTGGGGTAAAACGATAAAAAAGGTTATAATCGTTAGTCGTGAGTTATACCAGGTACTAAAAGAAAAAGTTCATCAGAAGGGTTTTTTCTTATAATCATTTCAACCCAAGCAAGGCAGTACTGACACTGGTTCACATGGGTTACATAAGGGGATAAATTTGAGAAAGAGGGACAAGTTACAGGGCTTGTCAGGGAAAGGATGCTAGTCAAAGAGATAGGAGATGGCAATTGATATTATATTGAAATTCTTGGTGAGTGTATCTGTCAGGGAAGCAAGTATACGGAAAAGAGTTCCACGGGTGCGAATTGCGAGAAAAAAATCTGATAGTAGTTGAGTAGAAGTTGCGGTTACATTTTATTGGTTTCACTGTAAAAGGGTGAGACGTAGTGGCTAGTCTAGTAGCTCGAGTAAATTCATGGAGAAAGGGTACCAGGGAGCTAAGCTCATCGGAGCAGAAGCCGTGAAAGTATTTGTAGAAGAGACAGAGGGAAGCTACATTACATCAGTGAGAAAGTGACTGGAGTTGAGCTACTAGGTCGGGATCAATTACATTGCAGATTCTCCGTTGGATTTGTTCAAGAAACCCGAGATGAATAGCAGTAACACCCGACCAAATGTGACTGCAGTATTCAACGCAAGAGCGGATGCGAGATTTATATATTTGCAGGATAGACTGACCGGATAAACTTCCTGGCCCTACACATTGAATCGACTTTCCTAGCAATAGATTCAGCTCTGGATTCAATGTAGTCATCCCAGTTGAGGTCGGTTGATAAACTTTGGCCGATGAGGCGCAGTGTTTTGCTTTTAGGGAGACTCATGTGTGGTAGGAGCGATTGTCTGTGGTGGTTAAAAGATAGCAGCTTCGATTTGGAAGCAGTAAAATTCACGAGTCATTTCTTACCCCAGTTCAGCAGGTCCTTTTCAAGATCAGCGGCGAGGTTCGACTTGTCAGCCGCGAAAATATATTGTAAAAAGACAGAGAGAAGTCTTCTTTGAACGTTATGAATTGACGCTACGGAATCGCAATGAATCTTTACCAAATAACAGAAACTACATCTTTTTGGGACTTTCAACAACAGCAACAACTAAAATGGGTAGCACATATAACTTGAAAATAAAATAATGACATAATAAAAGTGTTGAGATTCCACAGTACTTCAAATAAAAAGTTAGGAAAGAAATTGTTGAATAAGCGATAACAACTACTAGATGTAAGAAACTTATTTCCCTGAATATTTTTTAAAGGAAAGATTTTATAAATTTTAACTGACAGTAGTACTGACACATTGGTCAATGGATGCCGAATGTTTTCTTATATGGAATTGATTAAGTTTACCATTAATCTTACTAGAGAAAGTAACTCTCTACACTAAATTACTCTTTAACTTTTCACCCATTACAATATGTAAAAAGTTAGTAAAGTATAATGCTTAAAAAGTTTTTATTAAAATATAAATTTGAAATTTTGTTCAGGCCACTTTTAGGCTATCATATCAGTAACAGCCTTGTACAAATTAATTGAAACAGCTGCATTAATTTTCTTTCTTTCACGTTATTGTCAGTTTTAGACCCACTGAGTGACAGGGTGTAATCGATTTCTATTTTTTACCTCAGATTTGCAGTGGTATGCAGCAATCTAAATCCATTTTTGGGATGTATGATGAAATTTAACCTTGAAAAATATTGCGTCATCTGTGATTGCATCAGACTTTTATCACGCCCAGACACTATTGTCTCGACTGTCGATTACTTGTCCTACAGTCATTGTCTGTGATAGATGTTACTCCAAGGTTAGCGTACGAAAATTGTAACGGTGCATGAACACACTGGCAAGCCCTAGAAAGAGATCACAGATATCGTTAATGTCCGCCTTTCAACTGTCAGTCCTCAAGGCGTAGAAACAAACTGGATTCATCAGTCTGAAACGTAAAGGAAAATGCGGTCGGAAGAAAAAAGAAAACAACGCCAAGAGACATGTACGTAACCAGGTAAAATGTGACAAAACTTTGGAAGACATTATTCGTTTTGTTTCAATTTATTTGCAAAAGGGTGTAGCAATTATTTCGAAAACTGTGTAACTAAATTATGCTGTAAGAATTATCTTTAAGTTGTGATATTTTCTGATATTTCAAATTGATATTTACCTTGCTTGTTTAAAAAAAGGTTCAATGACATTATTTTTTATTTTCTCGAAAAGAAATTAATGTTTTTCATATCTTTTCTTGTGCTGCAGATGTAATTATTTTCAAATCTCTCTTATTTGCTTGCCAACCTTTTTTCTTCCATCACAAATAAAAACTCAGCATAAAAAAGAAACTTATTAATGTAAAAATACTTTTAAAAGTTTAGCATATCCACTTCTTATTTTAAAGGTGGGAAGTTAGAAACCCTTGGAAAAAGAAATATGTGATACTCACCTGGGATCGGGCGTTGGTATTAATCAAGCTACTAGGGTGGGCTGAACCCTTCAGCTGACTATGAAGGAGTGATACTAGAGCTGTGAAATCTTGCATGCATTAATTTCAACTCTTCATATTAATAACTGTGTTGTTTCTTTCTAAGTGAACTAATATTTAACTGTTTAAAGAAGAATGGACAACATTCGGGATCGTGGTTTTAGCAGAAGAAAATGGTTTAGAACCCAAGGACATTCATGATGACATGGTTGCTATAGAGGATGGCGTTCCAGGTTTGTAAACAGCGTAAAAGCGAGCAACCGGATTTAGAAGGGGAAGGGATAATCTTGAAGTTGACTGAAGATGCCACCACCATGACAAACATTGATCGTCTTCCCCATATGGTGATGGATGACAGGTGACAGGCTATAAATATATATATATAAAAAAGAAAAAACAATGATTGCAGTATATCTTGTGAGTTGGAAATATTTTGCACAATGAACTTCTCATGACGGAGATTTCCATCGGTGGGTAAAACATCTTCTGACACTTTATCAAAAGTTCGCCAGGTTGATCACACCACGGTAAATCTGATATTGTCTGAGGCGGATCCAGCTGGTTTCTTTTTGTCGTTTTCCTAATCCAGGATCAATGTTGAGCCAGTGACAAAGACAGAGACAATTCAAGAAGTAGAAACGTTTCTCTTCACAGGCCCCAAAGAAGCCAACAATCGTTTTATTTACAAGGAAAGTGGTTTCCTCATTTTTGTGTTTCTTGGCTATCTTCATAATGGAGTACATTATGTCAACTTTATGGCGCCTAGTTTTCACCAGCTACGTTCAACGAGTATACCCAAGAGATGATCCATACTTTTAAAGTTTGTTGGATCTCAGGTTCATTCAAGTAAAACTCATAGATACGATTAACTGCTAAAGAGGCTTAAAAAGAGGTTTGATCAAGTCATCAAACATCTATCCTTTGCTTTCGGACAGAGAGGAGCCCAGACGATGCTGTGCTGAAGAACAGGGGAAAAACAGACAAGAGTCCGACCCAGCGTGAGCAGGGAATTTTTGCCTGAGCGTATGCACTCGGAATGCCCCACGATAAATCCAGCCTTTGTTGGGAGACACTGGTAAATATCGAGGCTGGAAAAAATTGTCGCTTCCTTCTAGCGTTTCAGAATGTAACTGACTGCAGCCATGTTTTGTTTTTACAAATCTTAGATGAAACTAAAAATGGAATCGGTGGCGGCGACGGCGACGGCGACGGTGGTAACTTTATCTCCTATCTAAGAATTAATTTTCCTTTTTCTAAAATTTCTAAATTTTTTCTGCCTTTGTTCAACATCCAAAGAGCCCACCAGTAGTTTATACTGCAACTATGCAGAAGGAATCATAGTTACGATTTCTGAAAGAGATTGCGTTATCTAGCATGAACAAAAGACTAAACAAAGCCAGGAGGCTCAAACTCTTGGTTACAATGACTCGTGATTTCGTGTTAGTAAAATCATTGACGGTTCCGAATGAATGCATATATATATATATATATACATAGTCATCCGCAGAGAGTCCTGTTTCGCCGTATCACAGCTCATCAGTACGATATCAGTCGGCGATTTTATATATCAGAGCTATGAGCGCTCGGTAGAAGAAGACAGACTTTAGCATGTTATATACAATGTAAACACACCAGTAGCCGAAAGTGTTCAAATTCATTACTGAATGTATGATGCGTAAATGCGTGAGTACTTACTGTTATTAAAGTCTACTATATATATATATATATATATATATATATATATATGTATTACCTTAAAAATATTATAGCGGATATATGAAATAGACCTTTCAGATTATATGTACTAAGTTTTGTCGTTTGCCTAGAGTATAATACTCTGTTTAATAAATGCAAATGGGGCGTGTATTTGAAATACAAAGTATCCACGATAATAACGTTTGAAACAAAGAAAACGTCTTATTAAAATAAATTTATTAACTATTCAATAAATATATATATATTACGCAAATTAACAAAATGGTTAAACAACCGACAATTTGAAATTATTTGCTTGAACATTATTTTTTATCGATACTCGCATTTAAGTAGATATTCTGATAATAATTAAACAGTATATATATATTTCTACTGGCCTGATTATTTACGATAAATTTTTGTTACGAAAATGTGTGTCATTCGGCAGGATTCGGACCTGCGACCCCTATCCACATAGGAGAAGACACCAATTGATCTGGCGCGTCTTAGACCTTTCGACCACGAATGACCAACGGTCTAAACGAACTTAAATCAAGCCTATATAACACAATTTTTGATAACAAATAATGTTCAAACAAATAATTTCAAATTGTCGGTTCTTTAACCATGTCGTTAATCTTCGTTAATTTCCGTAACATGTTTACATTTGTTGAAATTACGATACATTTCAGTGCAGATATGGTTATTTGCGTGAATCGAAAATTGTGTTATATAGGCTTGATTTGACTTCGTTTAGAGTGTTTGTCGAGATGTATAAGACGCGGCAGTTCAATTGTGGAAAGGGGTCGCAAGTTCGAATCCTGTCGAATGACACATTTTTGTAACAAAAATTTATCGTAAATAATCAGGCCGGTAGAAATAAATATATATACTGTTTGATTATAAACAAAATATTTACTTAAATATGAGTATCGATAAAAAATAATGTTCAAACAAATAATTTCATATATATATATATATATATATATATATATATATATATATATATGATGGACTCTACCCTAGCGGGCAACAAATGAAGGCACAGTAAAATGACGATATGTTCAAATTTATCGGCACGCATGTATCTCCAGAGGCCTGCAGGTGTTTTGCAAACTGTTAGACAGATGGGACACATATAGTTCAGTCATTTTGCTCGTGTGGTTGAGGGTCAGTTGCCACATGTATCCACGAGCGGATTGCAAGGCGTGCTTTACTACGTGCGAAAAGCCACAGTGGTAGATGAGGCTATCAGCACGGTGTCAAATTTCTTTAATATTTGCACACACTTGACCCTGATGTTTGAATTAATCTCACTGAAACCTTTGTAGAAAGTTTCCTGGAGGAGCAGGACATGCATCAGCTTCTTATCTCTGAAGCTTTGTTTTCCCCGGGAAAAAAAGGGGTTGCTGTATTGCTTCAGATTGTCTTTAAGTGAGCGTTGTAAAGAGAACGCCATGGTATACAACTAAAAAAATACAAAAAAAGATAAGATAATTACACATATAACTTTTTTAATCTCAATTAACGAGTTATCAATCACTTATCATAATCTCTATTTCCTACAAACTTTATCCTTATTTATTCAACTGTAACCACCTACCTTGAGTGGCTCTCGGGTCTGGAATTAGGTGAAATTTAGTAGTAAATGAATACATAAATAAGAAACGTGTCACTAAGATTTCTTTATTTTGTTTCATTTTAATATTTCTATCTCAATTTCTTTCACCCGAAATAACTGGACTGATATCTGGGATTTACTTCCGATTCTGACAAAAAGCAAGTGACTACAATCCAAAACATTGTTTCATATCTTATACATCTTATACAGACATGCCCTAAGATGAAACGCGTCGACTGCAAGTAAAATTTAAGGCCGGCTTCTTTATGCTCGGCTGACATTACTGTAATCAATCAATTTATTGTGGAGGTACTTGGAGGTCATGGAAACCAATCCACAAATGAAAGACTGAGAAATAACCGATCGCGTTAACGTCAATCACAAGTCGTCCCTCAACTAAACGAGTTGGATACATTTTCGGAGAAAACCATCAACTCAGAGACGGAACGACACCTTCAGTGATGGATGTTAACGAAATTATAATTTGGACGCCAAAATGTCTTATAATCTCTCTATCTAGGTCTATTCTTATCTATCTCTCTATTCTTATTAATCTACAGGGTGATTGAAAAGTAACTCTCTATTTTTTATGAGTGGCCAACCAGGAGTGCTGAATTAATACTTTGTGACTCTTTCCTTCGGGGTTAATTGAATAAGCAAGTCTACCATAAAAACCAAGACTTTTGAAGAACTTGAAGGGCGAATACAAGAAGTTATGTCCTTAATACCGCAAAAGTTCCTGGTAAAAATCAGTTGATGCAATTCCTGGGCCGCCCGAGGAATTGGTATCGAAATCTGGCGACCATCACGAATTTCAAATAAAAGCGCATGTTAAACCCTTTCCTCTCATATCCAGTTTGTGTACAAATTATAGTTAATATATAACTTACAAGTATTTTAAAATGGTGAGTTACTTTTCAATCCCCCTGCATATATATCAATTCTTGCCAACCCATATAATCTATCTATCTATCTATCTATCTATCTATCTATCTATCTATCTATCTATCTATTCTAAACTACATGTTTTTATTCAGAGCTGTTAAAATCTGTTTGTCTGTCTGTCTGTCTGTTTCTCTCTCTCTCTCTCTCTCTCTCTCTGTATATCTATCTATTCTAAACTATCTATATATTTATTTATTCAAAGTTGTTAAAATCACTCAATAAATCTATCTATATATGTCTATTCTAAGCTATTCACGGCTGTTAAAATCTATCTATCTATCTATCTATCTATCTATCTATCTATCTATCTATCTATCTATCTATCTATGTCTATTCCACACCACCTGAAGAGACATTGTAGTTTCAATGTCGAAACAAATGTACGATTTGTAGTGGATATATATAAAACGTTTGTACATGTTCTAAAATATAATTTATAATAAATATTCACAGCTCTATATATTATATATCGAGCACTGTTTTAAATTAATGTTTTGGACGTTGTAAAAAATATTTTTCTTTATTAATTTTAATGTAGGTATATATCCCGCTTATATATCCCCTGTGTGCTTATTTTGCGTTTATCTATTTCTATCCTTCTTTTTTGTGTGTGTATATTCCATCCTATTATATGTGCGGGTTAATGTATGTATGTTTATTCCGTGTCTGTAGTGTGATTTGTTGTATTCTTCATATATTTTCATTTAATGATGCAATGTTCATTCCCCGATCAAAAACCGTCTTTAAAATATTCTCAGTGAAATTAACCTTTATTTCTATTTTTCAACGATCCGAATAAGGCAAAAAGAATAAATAAATTAAATAAATAAATAAATGAATAAATAAAACGTTTTAAGATAATTTTTTTTAAATCTAAAAATAATTTTCTTATTTTCTAAAATCTTTTGTGTTAGCTAATATTTGTGACTGTATGTATATTATCTGTCCCTTTTTATTTGTCCTCTTTTCCTTCTCTCCTCCTTTTGTCTTTTCATTTGTTTAAATCTACGTGCTCATTTTGTGTATATTCCTATCCTCTTTTTGTGTGTATATTCTCCCCTAATAATTATTTTATGCTTGTGGGATTTAATGTATGCATATTCTTACCTGGGTGCTTTTATTGTGTATGTTGATTCCTATTCTCCTTTTTGTGTGCGTATATATTCTCTCCTAATATTTGTTTTGTGTATGTATGATTTATTGCATGTATTCTTTACTCTGTATTTTTCTTATATGAGTGATTTTTTATTTTAGCGTACCGTTAGTAGTTTATTGCTCAAGTTCCTTGTATGTAATTGCCACATGTCTCCGCGATCGGACAGTAAGGCTTTCTTTACTGCTTGCGACAAAGCCTCAGTGGCTATCATTAAGAGGAGAAGTTGATCCCGATGTTCAAATCTTTGCGAATCAGGCTCAGACGGTTTGTTTCTTAGGAGGAAAAGGGGACGCTGCATCATTTCAGATAGTCTTTGAGTTTGTCTTTGAAATGCATAAGTAGCATTCCAAATGACCTTGCAAGCAGACCAAAGAGAAGTTGTTTTGAAAGCTTGTTATCGCACACACGAGTTAGATGTCCTGTCCACTTGATCTGGATTATCATTTTCGCATTTGATCCCAATGTTCGAGTCGGCCTCGTTCGAAACTTTGTATCGATGAAAAGCAGGACAGATGCACATATGAAAAAAAATAATAAAGAGGTATTCAACACGCTTATGTTAACCGAGACCTGCAGGTATTTTGCAAACTTTTAGACAGTCTGAACATGTAGTTGACCCATTTCGTTTGACCATTTGAGATTCAATTACTGCATGATTACGCGAACAGACAGCAAGGCCTGCTTTACTGTGTGTAACAAAGCCACAGTGGAAGGTAAAAGACTATCATTGAGAGGAGCAACATGCTGCCAAGTTGATTTAATATTTGCACGCAGCTGATCCCTATATTCGAACCAGCCTCGTTCAAACCTTTGTATCGATTAGAAGCAAGACAGGTGCCAACTCCTTTGACCTGACGGTTTGTTTCCCCAGGAAGAAAAGGAAATGCTACATCACTTCAGATTGTCTTTGACTTTGACTTTGAAATGCAAGAGTGGCCTTACAACTGACCTGCTTGTTAGAAGCTGACCAAAGAGAAGCTGACCAAAGAGAAGCTGTTTTTGAAGTCTGCTATTGCATATAAGAAATATATATATATATATATATATATATATATATATATATATGTGTGATTTTCATACGAAGGTATATATTATATGTAAGATTTGACAAATACACACATAATTTTATTTGTTTATCAAAGATGTCGTTGAAAGAATATTGACGACTTATGTTAGTCTTAAATGATTTTAGTTTGCTGAAAAATATTTTTGGAGAAAAGTCATTTTGGTGGGCTCTATTTAAGAAGCGTATATCTTTCCGGGCATTGGCTACCATTGATTAGAAGACAAGAGTACGTACTGACGTTTTTTATTATTATTATGGGTAAGTAGTAAATTCTTTGTTTTTTTAATCTATATTAACATTAATATATATATATATATATATATATATATATATATATATATATATATATATATATAGTCATCCTTCGCTGTATCACAACTCATCAGTACTGTTAGACATCCGATTGCTTTTAACCCAGGATTGAAACCTGACCGAACTTTGCCCTCGGTAGAAATTGTTTAATTGCAGTGCACATTTGTATTAAAAAGTGTTCAATACAATTATATTGTAGAAAGTTGGATATTTTTCACTTGTAAACGAGTTATTACGCGACTTAGGTTTCTACGATGTGGTGTCTTCAGGCAATTTGCAATAACTGATTTTACCCGTAAACCGTTTATTTTAAGAACGCTCACTTGGCGGAGAATTTTTGAACGCGCAATTTTTAAAATGCAAGAAATTATAACGTTTTCATCCATGGTTGTATGAACCTAATAGGTATTATTTAGTATGATTACACTTTGTCATAATTTCTGTTTTTTTTTTTATTCAGTAGTTCATTTTTGTGTGGGAATAACATAATCGGTAACATTTTTGCTGGCACAGTCTACATATTTTGCAACCGGTGTAAGGCCTGTCTGTTTTCACTATACTCCACGTCATGTCTGGGTTTTTTCCATATTTTGATTTCAATTTCCACACGTTGCTAGCCAATTTTGTACAGTTTTTTAAGTTTTCTATTTTGAATGTAGACTTGTGATTGAACCAACTGGTCTTAAAGGTGTCTTTCATTAATCCCAATTATATTTTATTTAGACCATTTAATTAATATACTTTTGCTTTTGTATTGAAAGCCCTTTAAGTGGGCATTTATTTTTGTCCCTGCAGTTGCATCCTTTATTAGTGATCTTGTTTTGTACAATGGTATCTAAATTTCTGGCGTTTTGTTTTTTATGAAACTTTCTAAATTACTAGTCCAACTATAGTTTAGCTTGATTGTGTTTATGTTAAAAATAATTTTAGTTCTGAGCTTTTTGGAAAGTGTTTATCTATCAGTTTAAAAATATTTGTCCTATTTTGGTTTTAATCTCTAAGTTAAATGGTGAGTTGAACCAGATTATCTTTCGTTTTCTATCATCGTTTTTTTTTGTCTGTTTGGTTGAGAATTATATTGTAAAATGTTCTTATGGCCAGATTTGCTTAGTGAATCTTCATAATTTTTTTATCATCAATTATTGTTTTGTTTGACGAATGGTTTTATCGCCTGTGCTCTATTCTTTTGTGAATGTGCCTAATTATACTTTTGGAATGGTTGGAACATGTATTTATGTACTTTAACTTAGTGTTTGTTTTTATGTATGGAGAGACAATACCAGTTTGTACATTTAATTCCACATATAAATATTTAGCTACTTTTCTACTTGTTTCTACTATTATCTCATAGTAGTACTCTTTCATTGGTAGTGGAAGGCAGGTAGTTTGACAGTTGGGTCAGGTATAGTAGTAGGTAGGAAAAAGCTTCAGATTCTCCAAATTTGAATTCTAATTTTTTTAAAAGTTAAAACATATTATGATTAAATGGAAGGAGAGGATAATTAATGAAGTTTAAATTTAATCCGGTGACGACAGGTACTAATTAATTCGTTACGTTTATTAAGATATTATTCTGATATTGAAATTTTAAAATCCTAATAATTTCTACTAGACATACATTACTTTTATTACCTAGACTATTAGGGGTACGTGATGTGCCTATAAACTTCCACTTTATCTGTGGGTTTAGGCCTTCTTTCTTCAATTCCCAGTATTTTCGGGCATTGAATTAATTTCTTATTTAGTTTTTCCTGTATTCTTACATTGTTTCCGTTTTTGTGAGTAATGAATAAAGTTGCTCATATATATATATATATATATATATATATATATATGTTGCTCTACTTTCGTATTGAGCGCTTTTATGTTAGGGTTTTCCTCTTGGATTTTTTTCTTTCCTATTGGTATTTGACTTTTGATCATGTACTTCGTTTGTTTCTTTATTTTACTTCCCCTCCTTTTCCCTCCGAGTTCGTTCTCGGTGGGTTTTTCAAGACGAACTTAAATATAGTATAACAATTACTAATGTTAGCATTATTATTTTTGTTACTATTAATATTGTTATAATTATTTTATTTTTTTAAAATTTTTATTTATTTTTTAATCATCTCACCCCAAGCAAGGCATTCCACTGCCACTATTGCGCATGGGGCTACATAGGGGAAGGTAAAGAGAAGGAGTGGATAGACATAGGGAATGTCAGGAGAAAGGTGACAGATGAGTAAGGATAGCGAGGATGAGAGTCGGGCAGATGGGAAGAGTGCTTGATAGAATGGGAGCAGGTTAGTGTGTTAGGAGGTGTGTATTGACCTTACATTTAAACTCCTGGAGATTGTAGCCGTCGGGGAAGCAATCGTTTGGAAGAGAATTCCACAGTCGGGAAGTGCGAGGAAAGAAACTGTTGGAGTAGAAGTTACGGCTGCATTTTATCGGTTTCACTGTAAAAGGGTGGGATCTAGTTGCTAATCTAGTATCTCGTGCAAATTCGTATTTAGGGGGCACCAGTGATCTAAGTTCATCGGAGCAGAAGCCGTGAAAGTATTTATAGAAGAGACACAGGGAAGCCACGTCTCGCCGGTGGGAGAGAGACTGCAGGCGGTCTGCCAAGTCGGTATCTATCACATTACAGACCCTCCTCTGAACCTTATCGAGAATCCCGAGGAGAACAGCAGGGGCACCCGACCAGATATGGCAGCAGTAATCAATGCACGGGCGGATGGTAGATTTGTAAATGTGCAGGATAGATTTAGACGGAAAAAACTTCCGGGCCCTACACAGAGAACCGACTTTCATAGCAGCGGATTTAGCAATGGATTCGATATAGTCATTCCATTTGAGGTCCGCTGAAAGTGTGAGACCAAGGAGGCGTAGTGTTTTACTCTCTGGGAGGCAAGCCTGGTCCATGCTAATGGGAGGTAGGTGAGATTGTCGATGATGGTTAATTGACAGTAGCTTCGTTTTAGAAGCATTAAAATTTACTAGCCATTTCTTACCCCAGTTCAATATGGATTGGAGGTCTTTTTCAATCTCGGCTGCGAGTTTAGCTTTGACGCCTACACCAGATTTTTGTTGGAGGCGAGAGTAAACTGTGGTGTCATCAGCGTACAAACCTATTTGGGTTCTTATGGAATCAGGGAGATCATTAATATATATCAGGAAGAGTGTAGGACCTAAGATGGAGCCTTGGGGGACACCTGCATTTGTATGGTAGTTCTGAGAGGCATGTCCGTTTAATACCACTTTCATTGTGCGGTTAGAGAGGAATGACTGGATTAGTTCAAACAAATGTCCAGTTATATATTATATATTATTGTTATTATTAATATATATTTTGATCGAACTGAAAAACATAAAACAATTATTAATCAACTTAACAATAATTTCTCAACTACTTCATTAATAAACAAATAATTTTTTTTCACAGAAAATATACAACACCAGTAATAAAAATGCCACACAAAAACATCGGCATTTTTACTGCAACCAGATATTAAAAAAATCAGTAGGACCCCCTCCCCCCCAACACACACTAAACAAAAGAGTATACATAGATGACTCACCCCATAGGTTAAATGAAGGACCATTAAATATGCTCATACTCTCAACAACTTCAGGGACATATGTAATCTATGCGAGGAGGAGAAAATAGCTATTATCAAATATAGAGATCTAAATGAACTTTTGAACCAGAGAAATGAACTGATTTTCAAATCTAGACATAAAAATAGATATAGGATCACTTAACAGATCAAATTTAAGCTTAAAAGTTTGTTTTTGAAAATTATCTTGACTGTCCCGTTTAAGACCTGATACTCCACCGCAAAAAAATTATATAATTATTGATATCATAGGTAATCTACTACTATGTTATTATTATATTGTCAATTTTCATCATATTTTGATTTCTGCTATGGTTGCACTACCTACCAAGTCTGCGGGAAGACCTAAGGCAGGTCGTGGTGTGTTGTGAAGGCTCCATTTTATGTTTTTCTATCTCCCCTATCATCCCTAGCGTTACATAGATAAAGTTCTCTTTATTGTGTGGGCTGTACTTAACAAGACAATTTTTGTATATCTCTTTTATTATTATTATTATTATTATTATTATTATTATTATTATTATTATTATTATTTTCATTTCTATTTAGAGTAGTTATATATTAAATTTATTTAAATATAAGTATATATATTATATTTTTTATTTTTGAAATTAGTTTCTATATTATAAATATTTTTTATTAATTTATATTCACTTATCGTCCTATGTTATCTTTATTATTTGGATTTTTAGTATTGTTATTTTATCTTTATTATTATTATTATTATTATTATTATTATTAGAAGTAGTAATATTTTTACTTTTATTATTTATTATTATTATTATTATTATTAATTTTTCTTTTATGGTTTAAATATTTTTCGATATTTATTTACATCATAAAATGTTATTGTTGATTATGATTTTTTAAATATTTTTTTAACTATTTTAAATTATTGTTTTTTTAACGTTTTTAAATTTCGTTATTCTTTAATTTTTAATTTTAAAAATTTCTAAAACTTTTTAATTATTATTAATTTTAGGTTTCTAATTTTTAATTTCTTTATTACCACGTTATTATTACTACAAATATAATAATATAATGTTACTATAATTATTACGATTAAAATTAAATAGAAAAATTAACAATTAATTCTTCGAGCATAAATTTAACCCTTAATTTTTAATTTGTAAATTTCAGTGTAATGCATCTAAAAAAAGACAAAACTGGCCACTCAGGCCAAAGTTAATTTTTTTCACTAACGAAAGTCTTTTGTGAATCTCGGACAAAGACGACGCGCCGAGTTAAGATCTAATACACTAAGTTAAACTCCCTTTCCCCTTTTCTTCTCTTCTCCTTTTTCTTCTTCTTAATATTTATTTATTTTTTATTTTTGCTATTTCACTTGATTTCGTCTGGATAAATTTAAAACATGCATTGTTGTATGAATTTGGTCTGACGAGTGGCACAGCCAGCCGCGAAATATATTGTTACCAATGGATTTGTTAAGATATCTAACTTTTGTTTCCTGTTTATAATACTCTGTTAAATTTAACAATAAATTTTAACAGTGAGTTCGCTTTGGCGTTTGTCTCTATTGGAATTTACCTTGCTAAATTTCAAGGATTCTACTTTACTATATATATATATATATATATGCATGTATAAACTTAAGTATATATATATGTGTGTGTGTGTGTGTTTTATATGTACATATATATGTGTGTGTGTTCAAACTTTAAAAAGCTACATTTTAAAGTATATATAAGTATATGTAAAAATATGCAACAAATGTGAGAATGAACAGGGATAAAAATTGGTAGCGTATAATGGAGAATTCAAAAATATGAAAACAAAAGAGAAATATAAAACTAGCCGATCGATTATCGTTATTTGCGCTGCAGAATCAATCAAGGCAAAATGTGTGGATCAAGACTAAAAAACAAACGGAGGGAAGAATTGCTACTTGGGAAACAGCAGTTTAAATCCCTTTAGACTCAGTCGCCATTCTTTCTACTTAAATGGGCAAGGTTACTTGGAATTGATATAAATGGTCTCAATATTTCTCAGACAGTAATTTGAATGCGCGTTGCTGATTATGGTAAAGCAATCTCTGGTAAAAGTCGAGGCATACGTCTGATTATGTTTTAAACATTCCGCAGTAGTAAAATCAGATGCATTTCTAAGCATCTGCAAATTATCCGCTGTTCTCGGTGGATCATAGTTTGTACGTTCTGAACCTCTGATTAGTTATGCCAATCTATTCAGCCTCATATATTTGCTAACTACTATATAGTCTATCTTCTGGAAACTGATGTTTATATTTTCTTCTCACTCTCTATCATTACAATCTGTAGGAGTTTTTTCTTTTCTGTGTTTTTCATCAAAACTGTCATCTTCATTATTTACATTGTTCGAACTGTTGTCGTCATTGCTATGTTTACAACATTTCAGCCGTTGTACGATCCGGCCTGCTTCAGTTGCTGGGAATTTTGAAACGAGCCGTTTAGTTCGATCACTACGGTCCTCAAGGCCATATGGCTCAGTAGATAAAAGCATTGATTAGATCCAGTAACTTGACCCAAAGACCTGTAACTACAGCAGTGGTGAACAAATAACTTCGAGAGTTGTTTTAAAGGGAGCTAACTAATACATCCGGAAGTATCATTGCGCATGGAATGAGAATGATATACCCTAATAATTGAAATGAAGGGTTTGATCCGAAATTTCTAGCACCCGAAGAAGCTTGGAGTGTACAAACGTCGTAAACATGATAATGAGGAAAACAGTTTGAACAATGTAAATGCTACCTTATCTCATAAGTATAGAAAATACTGTGTCATCTGCATATCTTATGTTGTTAAGATTATGGCTGTCAATAATGAATTGTGGTAGGTCTTTCAGAATCGGCTCACTGTATAGTTTGAATAAGTCCGGTGTGAAAGTACACTTTTCTTTTACAATCATGTCTATTTTTTGTATATTTATTGCATGTAGGGATTCAGAAATATATAAACAGGCGCTCATTTTGATCTTACGAAATTCAAGTAAGTCAAAATTTTATTTTTTATTGACTTTACGATTATCGTTTTCAGCATCTTTGTGTCGCTATTAGTTCGTTTTTTGATCGAGACAAGACTTAACTCATCATCGCAAAGTCGAGAAATGTAATTAACGATATACAGAAAACGGTCTCCCTCCCTCCCCAGCTGAAGACAAATGAGGATCGATATTTAGATGCAAGAAATTACTAATTATTTTGTCGGGGGGATGGGAAGGGGGACTAGCTTTTCATTCATACAGCTAGATATGGTTTTCATTTAAATAGCATATGTTAAAACCTGAAAAGCATTTGCTATTTGCAGTCAAGACGTATAGCCAAGTAATTTTCAGATTTCTTTTTTTTTCATTTGCAATTATCCATTGTATAGCTATTTTAGTTTAAAGTTTATCATATTTTCTTGTGTCTCATGATAAATTGTGATCGAAAATTAAAGACAAAAGGGCGTATTATACAGAAGTACATTCACCTTGAAAAAAACTCTTAATTGAAACATTAAGATTGCAACTCAGCACAACATCGAAAATGAGTTTTGAAACGGAAATTAAGAGAAGAAACACGCAATGGCTAAACACCTGATTAATTTCTATTCTTTAATATCGTAAGAAATTAAATATTGTAGTCAGTGAAATATTGTACGACATTAAGATTTTAATGGTTAAGTTACAAATTTTTAAAACATTTACGTAGAGATGGCTGTTCTACACGGCCGCATTACACTACAGGTATTTAAGACAAAAGCGGAGCGTATCATACACAGGTATAGTCATTGAGTTAAGTGCTATACGTGGTACACGCTTGGGTAATCATGACTATTTCAAGAGATGACTGGGAAGATTTTCCCGCAGTAGGTTGCCATTACTTTCTGAGGTAAACTGTTTGATAATAAATCTGTCCTGCTATTTAACCCAAAGCTGGAGGGAGAAGTTACGGAATAATTACCTTTCCCAAGGGTATTTGCGCATAAGTGACTGCAACGAATTCATTTGAAATTGAACTCGTTCCGGGCCGATATCCGCAAGTACACTCACTTAAAAAAAATAATAATTTCTAACATCAGCTAAGTGCCATACTTTGGCGATCATGTCTCTTTTGATTCATAACTGCCTAGGCAGAATATTTTCCCGCAGTATGTTGCCATTTCTTTCTGCGGTAAACTGGTTGCCAACCAAATCTAAAGAACCCAATCTGTCCTGCTGTTCAACCCATTGCTGGAGATAGAAGAGATGGGTAAATAAATTTTCTTGTGCATAAGTGTAACGAATTTAATTGGAATTCGAACTCGGCTCTTGGATTTCTCATTCCGAGTTAATATCTGTTGCACCACAACGCATTGTATTTGCAATCAGCACAATTTTAAAAAAATCAAGAATATGTTTTGAAAAAGAAATTATAAGAAAACGCAATAGCTAGAAATTCCTTTCATTTCTATTGTTTAATATCATGAGAAATTAAATATTTTAGTGAAATATAAGTAGGACTGATATTACATAACAGTTCAGTACTATTTTCTTTGTTTCTAACAGAGAGAGAGAGAGAGAGAGAGAGAGAGAGAGAGAGAGAGAGAGAGAGAGATTGGCAGTCAGTACACAGGAGTCCATAGTAGCTCTGCTCCACTCACCGAGAAGATTATTACGCCGTACCCGTCAGCTTTCGACGCGGGCATACTCAATATACTATGGCTTCACCTCCAGAGACTTGTACATATACTTTTTACTAACTGGTATTCTTGGACTACTAATCTTCATTCAAGTCTGTATCCTTTCGTTAATACACTTATTTTCTATCTCAATTCCTAGCCGTTGGTCATTTATTTGTGCGGACAACATTCCCGGGGTCCACAACAGGACTGATATTACATAACAGTTCAGTAATTTTTCTTTGTTTCTAACGAGACTTTTCTGTTTTTTAATACTTTGCTTAGCTTTTGGAAGACATCTTTCGCTTCAGATATCAGAGCCGCAATTTCCATCCTCTTTTAAAACACTTCCCAGATACTTAAATTGTCGTATTTGTTTTATTTTAGTATCTGCAATTTGTAATTTCCTCGTTGATCTATTTCTTTTGAGGACAGTCATGTCTTCTTGTAATTGAGGTTTAGTCTCTTTTTCTTTCCTTCTTTAGGAATTCTTGTAGTTTTTTTCTGTGTCTGTTATCATATTGTTTCATTTGTATATCTTATATTGTTAACATTGTGGCTTCCAATAATGAATCTTGGTAGGACTTCTAATTCTCTCAGAATTACCTTGATGTATAGGCTAAATAAGTTCGGCGAGAAAACATAACCATTTCTATTTTTGTATATTTACTGATTTCATTTTTGAAACCTATATAGCCGGTTCGATGTCAGTATAGGTATGACAATAATAATAATAGCTTTATTCATGTAAGATGTGTGTAATTTTTTTAATAAAAATTTCCAAGGGAAAATGTCCTTAGACTTCTGCTTGGGACCTGAATAGAAATATGCCGACCAGGGGTCGGCAACCTACGGCACGCATGCTACAGGTGACACGCCAAGCAAATTCCAATGGCATGCAGCCGCAAATGATATCACGACGTTCGAACCTATAACTACTACAACGCAAAGAAAGTATTTAGTTGTTTCAAAACTGCTCACTCTTTGGATTCCCTGCTTGCATCAGCATCTAAGAGTCCCGCTAATAAGAGCATCAACTAATAGAAAAGGAAACCTTTCTACGAACCTAAGTCTTTTATTAATTCGACAACTACTCGCTTGAAGAACTGTTTAGAGCCTAACAGTTCTCTTGAGATCTTTCATCTGATTGAAGACAAACGCTTTTGTTCTTTTTGGACTTTTGGTTTAACTTATTTCTGTGATCAAATTTTCTCTCAAATGTAAGCAGTGTTAAGTCCACAACGAGATTGCCCAACACCTAAATATTTAGAAAAGTGTGTAAAACTGTAAGTAACAAAGTATGTTGCCATACTAAGTAACTGACCAAAGGGCGAGTCTCCTATTAATAATGAAAGCTAAAGAAATCTTAAAAACGGTTTATTTCTATTAATGTGGTTTACATATTATTGTATATATTACTATATAAAGTATATTGTAGAGGAGATATACTGACCTTGACTTGTATAAAAAATACATATGCTGTTGGTACAGTAAATAATTTTAAAACCAAAAGTCGGCACATAGCAAAAAGTTGCCGATCCCTTGTCTATACAACAGAAATCAAAGGAAACAACAACAACAACAACAACAACAACAACAACAATAATAATAATAATAATAATAATCATAATAATAATAACAAAACTAATAAAACAAAAAGAATAATAATAATAATAACAAATCAGACATATTTATTCTTAGAAAGAAATGACATGTTACCGCTTGAACAAAAAGGGTGCAAACGTGGCTGTTATGGATGTAAAGACCAATTGCTTATTAACAAAATGATCCTGGAAAACTGCTACAGTACAAAGAAAAATCTTAGTACTGCCTGGATAGATTATCATAAGGCATTCGATAGTGTGCCACATTCCTGGATTTTAAACACTTTAAATATATACAAGATATCACCCGTCATCATCAATTTCATCAAACAGTGCATGTCTATATAGAAAACAACCCTTTACCTCAATCATATAAATGAAACCTATAAGTCTGGTGAAATAAACATCGAAAGAGGTATATTTCAAGGTGATTCTTTGTCTCCCTTACTATTCTGCATATCATTAATAGCACTAACCAGTCAACTTAATAAGACAGAATGTGGTTATAAAAAAGGCCAAAAGAAAATAAGCCATCTATTTTACATGGATGACTTAAAGTTATATGCTAAGAATGATAATGAGCTGGAAGGTCTTCTGAAAACTGTAAAATGCTTCAGCGAAGACATTGGAATGAAATTCAATTTGAATAAATGTGCTAAAGCTACAGATTTACGTGAATCAATACAAGAAACATCCTCAATTAGCTTAGACCCTGCCGTAACAATAAAAGAATTGAAACCAGAAGAAGCTTATAAATACCTAGGTGAAAATGAGATTGAAAACATTCACCATAAAAAAATTAAAGAAATAGTGCGTAAAGAGTACTATAGAAGGCTACGAATGATATTAAAAACTGAATTGAATTCTCAGAACAGAGTTATGGCCATTAAGAGCCTTGCAATCTCAATTGTCCAATATAGTTTCAACATCTTAAACTGGACTCTAAACGATATGAGGCGAATTGATTCTAAAACAAGAAAGCTTCTTTCTAAGCATAAGATGCATCATCCAAAGGCTGATGTAGACCGTCTATACATACCCCGTAAAGAAGTTGGAAGAGGTCTTATTCAGCTGGAATTGTCATACAAGACAACAACTATTGGCTTACTAACATACATAGAAACAACAAAGGATTGGATGATACAATTAGTAAGGCAATATGAAGAAAGAAAGAAAAAATATTCAATTATAAAAGAAGGCAGTAAATACAAACAAGATTTACAGTTAGTAGATTCTGTAGAAAAGCAAAACAGAAGCCAAGAACCAACTATTGGGGCAAAAAATATGAAAATGAAAGCCAAAGATAAAGCTCTTGAACAGATGAAACAACGCTGGCAAGACAAACCTCTGCATGGCCAATATCCAGAACGATATTGTTGATAAAGTTAATACTCATCGATGGTTACGTGCATCTGGATTAAAGTCTGAAACTGAAGGCTTTATTCTTGCAGCACAAGACCAAAGTCTTTTCACCAGAAACTTTCAGGCAAATATTATGCATAATAATATGGATCCAAAATGAATATAAAAATCGCCACGATAGAGTTGGGCAATATTTACATTGGACAATGTGCAAACACTATGAAAAATCTGTAAACAAACACTGGTATGAACATCACTCAGCACCGGTTACAGAAATAGAAGATGTCACCATTCTATGGGATTACACCATCTACACAGACAGAAAAATTGAAGCAAAGTGGCCGGACATTATTGTTAAAAACCAGAAAGAAAAAAAAACTTGCCTATTAATTGATATGGCAGCGGATTGTAACATAGCAACCAGGGAATTCGAAAAACTTTAAAAATATAAAGACCTGGAAATTGAAATAGAAAGAATGTGGAAATTGAAAACAAAAATCGTTCCAGTGATAGTAGGTGCACTTGGAATAATAACAAAATGGAACAAAACAACACATTGAAAGAATCCCTGGAAACCCCAGCTTAAGAGATATACAAAAAATTGTCTTGTTAAGTACAGCCCACACACTACGGTGAACTTTGTCTATGTAACGCTAGGGATGTTAGCGAAGATAGAAAAATCATGAAATGGAGCCATAACAACACGCCACAACCTGCCCTAGGTCTTCCCGCAGACTTGGTGGGTAGTGCTACCATAGCAGAAATCGAAATATGATGAAAAATGAAATAATAATAATAATAATAATATATAAAGACCTGGAAATTGAAAAAGAAAATAAGTGCCAATTGAAAACAAGTATCGTGCCTGTGATAGTGGCTGTACGTCGAATGATAAAAAATGGAACAAAAAAAGCACATTGAAAGAATCCCTGGAAACCCCAGTTTAAGAGATATACAAAAAAATTGTCTTGTTAAGTACAGCCCGCACACTAAAGACAACTTTGTCTATGTAACGCTAGGGATGTTACGGTGATATGAAAAAACATAAAATGCAGCCAAAACAACACACCACGACCTGCCTTTGGTCTTCCTGGAGACTTGGTAGGTAGTGCGACCTTAGTTGAAATCAATTTTTTAATGAAAAATGACATAATAATAATAATAATAATAATAATAATAATAACAAAGACTTAACGAAAAAAGCGTCTTGATAAAATATTCTACTGAGCATAAAGTAATTGTCAGTTTTCTATATAAATTAAGTTATAAACTGACCCTCCATGACCTAGATTTTATAGCGTAATTTAAATGAATATGTATTTTTTTTAATCGTGTCACCCCACGCAAGGCATTCCACTGCCACTATAGCGCAGGGGGTTACATAGAGGGATTGGGTATAGGAAATGTCAGAAGGAGGGTGATATACGACTTAGGATGTACATAGGGAGAGGGTTGGAGAGAGTGGGAGTGAGTTAGTGTGTTAGGAGGTGTCTATTGACCTTACATTTAAACTCCTGGAGGTTGTAGCCGTCGGGGAAGCAAGCATGCGGTAGGGAAGTGCGAGGAAAGAAGCCGTTGGAGTAGAAATTGCGGTTACATTTCATCGGTTTCATTGTAAAAGGGTGGGACCTAGTTGCCAGTCTAGTATCTTGTGCAAATTCACATCTAGGGGGCACCAGTGATTTAAGTTCGTCAGAGCAGAAGCCATGATAGTATTTATAAAAGAGGCACAGGGATGCCACGTCACGCCGGTGAGAGAGATACTGCAGGCGGTCAACCAAATCGGTATCAATCACATTACAGATTCTTCGCTGTATTTTGTCAAGAACCCCGAGGAGAATAGAAGGGGCACCCTACCAGATGTGGCAGCAGTACTCAATACACGGGCGGATATATATATATATCAGATTAAATAAATTGCAAATATTGTGCCTGCATTTTTTTAATAATATCCTTTCATACTTACGGATAATCTTTCGCGTATATAACTGAAAGGTGTAAGAAATGAGCTGTAAATTTGACAGATGATTTTATTATTCATTTCTCAATGTTCCTAAGTACTTTCAATCTCCTTCCGAGATTATCTAATTTGTTCATTTCTAGACATCAACAACAACATTCATGTCTACATTCATAATATAAAAAAGTAATGATCGATAACACCACTACACCAAAAAAAGAACAAAAGCAAACTACAGATCCTTGAGGCGATATCCTTTAAAAACTTAAGCCGTCAATTAATAGAGTCGGCTATGAATACTGTAGTAATGTTCTAAAATGTTTATAAAAAGAAAAGTTTTTTCATGCTTTAACATGTGCATGACCATGACATTACAACACAAAAATTATTTTGGATAATTTTCATCTTCTAATGAACGCTAAGCAATTAACTGTTTAACTGTTACAATTAACTGTTACATTTGAAGCAAGAAGAAAATTTAGAGATTTTTTTTATTTATTCTGACATTTCTAAAAGAAAATTTACTGGTTAAATACCCAAATTATATATAAATGTATGCTTGTTATAACATGTGACATTATTAACCTATATTACAGAGAGATGGTAAGTAACTGAGAGTAGACATATTGTGGGCAGGAAGTGGTAGATGACCTAACGTCATGTCACGTGGCATGCATCGAAATTTTTAGTTTTCCTTTCCCTTTCAAAAGTATTGTGTACATCAGCATGACAGATTCGAATCTGAAAAAAGAACACTGAACGATTTTTGTTTTTCTTTAGTAAGCAATCATCCCCGGAATTAAAAGAAAAGGCGCAATGTTTAATTTTAATTGTTATTTTCGTATTGGCTATGATTGGCAGATTGAGCTTCTAGGTTTGACGATCAAATAGATGCAGTCACTGTTACAAGTTCATGTAATTTTCCGACTCAGATGCGAGTCTAATATGATTGTCTTAGGTATCGGTAAACCCATTTTAATATCATTGTCTTAAATGCGCAGGTGGTTAGTGTATAACAGTTAGGAATGAGAAACCAAGGAGCTCAGTTCAAATTCCAGTCAGGTTCGTTACATTCACTTACGCAAAAATATCCTTCGGAAAAGATTGAATCCTCTTAGCTTTGGGTTAAAAAGAAGTACAGATTAGGTTCTCTAGCTTTGGGTTGCAAAAACAGTCTATCATAGAAAGAAACGGCAACTTACTGCTGAAAAAATCTGTTGCCTAGTCACTCATGAATCAAACGACGGACGATCACCGAGCGGGGTATCGCGTTTGGCGCCTGAGTGAATTCCTTGAAAGGGCGTGGGCGTAATATATTCGTTTTCAGTTTTGGTGAGTAGAGTTCAAATCCTTATACACACTACTTGAGAAGGACTGGGTCCCTCCCTCTCAGTTAAATCCCTTCTGTCTTTTTGTGCCACTAGAACCTGTTTGGGCAGAACTGAATCCCACTCTCTAAATTAAATCCTTTTGATCACTTTGTGCCACAAGAACCTACTTGAGATTGACTGGTTCCCTCCAATTAAATTAATTCCCTGTCACTTTGTGCCACTAGAACCTACATGAGAAAGACTGAATTCAACACTTTCACTAAATACTACCTGTTTTTGTGCTCCTAGAACATACTTGAGACCAGCTGGGTCCTTCTTTATAAAATCCCTTCTCTGTCTCTTTGAAACACAAGAACCTACGTAAGAAGAACTGGATGCCTCTAACAGAATCCCTTTGCTGTTTCTTTGTACCACTAGAACCTATTTGAGAAGGACTTGATCCCTCTCTCGCAATAAATCCTTTCTGTCTCTGTGCGTCACTAGAACCTACTTGAGAAGAACTGCATTCCTCTCTCTTACTAAATCCCATTTGTCTCTTTGAGCCACTAGAACCTACTTGAGAAGAACTGGATTCCTCTCTCTTACTAAATCCCATTTGTCTCTTTGAGCCACTAGAACCTACTTGAGAAGAACTGCATTTCTCTCTCTTACTAAATCCCATTTGTCTCTTTGAGCCACTAGAACCTACTTGAGAAGAACTGCATTCCTCTCTCTTACTAAATCCCATTTGTCTCTTTGAGCCACTAGAACCTACTTGAGAAGAACTGCATTCCTCTCTCTTACTAAATCCCATTTGTCTCTTTGAGCCACTAGAACCTACTTGAGAAGAACTGCATTCCTCTCTCTTACTAAATCCCATTTGTCTCTTTGAGCCACTAGAACCTACTTGAGAACTGCATTCCTCTCTCTTACTAAATCCCATTTGTCTCTTTGAGCCACTAGAACCTACTTGAGAAGAACTGCATTCCTCTCTCTTACTAAATCCCATTTGTCTCTTTGAGCCACTAGAACCTACTTGAGAAGAACTGGATTCCTCTCTCTTACTAAATCCCATTTGTCTCTTTGAGCCACTAGAACCTACTTGAGAAAACTGCATTCCTCTCTCTTACTAAATCCCATTTGTCTCTTTGAGCCACTAGAACCTACTTGAGAAAGATTGAATCCCTTGCTCACATTAAATCCCTTTTGGAAAATTGTGCCACTAGAATCTACTTGCAGAGAATTGAATCCATCTCTCTCACTAAATTCCTTTTGCTGTTTCTTTGTGCCCTAGTAACTACTTGAGAAGGACTAGATCCCTCTATCTCACTACATCCCTTCTCTCTCTTTGAACCACAAGAACCTACTTGAGAATGACTGGAAGACTCTCTCTCACTAAATTGCTTCTGTTTTTTTTAGCCACTACATTCTACTTGAGAAGAACTAGATCCCGCTAAATATCTTCTGTCTTTTTGAATCACTAGAACCTACTTTAGAAGGACTGGGTCTCTCTCTTACAAAATCCCACAACAACTCGTCTGTCTTTTTGTGCCACTGGAACCAACTTCAGAAGGACTGGATCCCTCTATCACAAAATCGCTTCTGTGTCTTTGTGTTACTAGAACCAACTTAAGAAAGATTTGATCCCTCTCTCCCACTAAATCCCTTCTGAATTTTTGAACTCCTAAAGCCAAGAAGGACTGGATCTCTCTCTCTCTCTCACTAAATTCTTTCTGTCTCTTTGTGCCTGTGGAATCTGATTGTGAACAACTGGATCCCTTTTTCTCTCACTAAATCCCCCCTGTTCTTTTGTGCTACTAGAACCTACTTGAGATGAACTGTATCTCTCTCTCTCTCTCTCTCTCTCTCTCTCTCTCATGAAATCCCTACCCTGCCTTTTTTGCCACTTGAACCTACTTGAGATGAACTGGATCCTCTTCACTATATGCCATCTCTATCTCTTTGTGCCACAAGAACTTACGCGAGAAGGGCTGGATCCCTCTAACTCAGTCTCTTTAGTGTTATTTTGTGCCACTAGAACCTACATTAGATGAACTGGATCCTTCTTTGACGTTAAATCTCTTTTCTGTCACATTGTGATACTAGAACCTACGTGATAACTACTGGGTCCCTCTTTCTTACACTAAATCCCCTTTGTCTCTTTGTGCTAATAGAACCTACTAGAGAAGGACTGGATCCCTTTCTTCCACTAAATTCATTCTGTCTCTTTTAGCCACTAGAATTTACTTGAGAAGGACTGGCCCCTTTCTCTTGCTAAACCCCTTTTGTCTGTTTTTGCCACTAGAATCTACTTGAAAAGAACTAGATCCATCTCTTTCATTAAATACTTTCTGTTTCTTTGTGCCAATAGAACCTACTTGAGAAGGACTGAATCTCTCTCGCTCTGGCTAAATCACTTCTGTCTCTTTAACCCACTAGAACCTACTTGAGATAGACTAGATCCCTTACTCTCAGTAAGTCCCTTCTCTCTCTTTGTGGCACTAGCATCTACTTGAAAATGACTAGATGCCTCTTTATCCCTAAATGACTTTCTGTCTCTTTGAGTTACTAGATCCTATTGAGAAGAACTGGATCTCTCTCTCTCTCTCTCTCTCTCTCTCTAAATCCCTTTTGTCTCTTTGTGCCACTAGAATCTACTTAAGAAGGACTGGATTCCTTTCTCGGGCTTAATTTTTTCTCTGTGCCGTTGTGAAAGACAGGATCCTTCTTTCTTACTAAATCCCTACCCTGCCTCTTTTTGCCACTAGAACCTACTTAGACAAGATCCTTCTCAGTAAATCAAATCTCTCCCTCTTTGTGCCACAAGAACCGACGTGAGAAAGATTGGATACCTCTAACTCAGTTTCTTCAGTGTCTCTTTGTGCCACAGAACCTACTTGAGAAGCACTAAATCTCTCTAACTGAATCACTTTTCTGTTTCTTTGTGCCACTAGAACCTGCTTAGAAAGAACTAGATTCCTCTCTGCTTCTTTTCACCACTAGAGTCTACATGAGATGGACTGGATCCCTCTCTGATGCTAAATCTATTTTCTGTCTTTTGTGCTACTAGAACCTACTTGACAAGTACTGGACTCTCCCCCCTCTCTCTCTTTCTCTTTCTTGCTAAATCCATTTTGTCTGTTTGTGCTACTAGAATCTACTTGATTAAGACTTGATTTCTCTTTCTCTCACTAAATCACTGCTGTCTCTTTGTCACATTGGAACCTACTTGAGATGAACTGTATCCCTCTCTCTCTCAATAAAAATTACATAAATGGACATTTAACTTTGCTTGACGTTTTATTAACAATAGTTATTGGCATATTCAAGAGGGTGAGAACCGCACCTATTTAGAAACCTGGTAAGTCAAGTGTTTTTTCTTTCTCTGTCTCTTTGTGTAATTAGATTCTACTTGAGACTGACATTATTGTATAATAAATAATAGATTATTTTAAAGATATCCGCGCATAAGATATTTTGGAAACTATTCTACGTAAATTAAATGGGATGACTCTATAATATTTAATAAATAAACTTTTGTTAATACAGCTGTATATTGATATTCTTCCAGATATGAAAAGCTTGACATTCGATTTACGAATTTTATTAACCTTTGGGAAACACGTAAAAGAATTGCTAGACTGCGTTCTGCGATACAAAAATATTTGAAATCGTTTGTATTGCGAAATTAATTTACATGTTAATCTTTGATTTTAATGCTCAAAAGCAGCTAGAAAAAACAGCAATAAAAATAAAACAAAAAAGTTTAATGAAACAAACACATATATATTTAAAAGTGTCAGCTATATTTAGCGGTCCCTTTTTTAATTGCTTCTTAATTCTATCAAATACCATTTTTCAGCAAGTTTTTTTCTGTACTTGTCGACTAAAAGTCGTTCTCTACATTTACAGGTGGGTGTGTTGAACATTTATGTCAAATAATTTCCTGTCTTTTGTAGCTCTTAATAAAATTTATATTTTATTATCTTTACTAAACCTTGTACTACCATCCATTTACTCAAGCTTGTTCTTCAATGTGCTGTGTCCATTCAGAAAGTTGGTGAACATGGCTTTTCACAATTTCTTGTCGTTTGTAGCTCTTAATTAATGTTGTCTCTTTGATATTTCCCATTGTCTAACAGTGTCCTGTCATTCCTTTGCTCAAGTACATTCTTCTATGTGTCATCTCTTTTCAGACTGAAATCGATCATGGCTCTTCACAATGTCCTGTCCTTTGCATCTATTAATAAAATTTGTCTTTTTCTTATCTCCTCATAACCTTGTTCCGCCATCCTTTTCATTCTTTTTCTATGTGTTGGCTTATCATAATTCCCTGACTTCTGTAGCTATTAACAAATTATATCTTTTTATTACCTCTGATAAACCCTGTTCTGACATCCATTTACACAAAATTGCTAGATAAGTTAAGTTTTCTTTTCTTCTGATCCTTTTGCCTTCAATCTATTCTGTGAGTACCATATTTTCCAAGCCCTTTTTCCTCATTATGTATCGAAGGAATTTTAACTGTTTCTTCCTGATGTTAAGTGTCCCTTTTGTTTCTATTTCCTCAAAAACTTCGACGTTACTCATATGTCCGGTAGATGGTCAACATCCAAATAAAGAAATACATTTCTGTTGCTACAAATGTATTCTTCATCTGTAAGGAGATTGTCCAGCATCAACTTTCATAGAGGAAAACAGTTCAGTAATCTTTTCTTTGTTTCTAACAATATTTTTCTTGTTAAAAAGAACTAGCAAGAAACAAAAAAAAAAAAAGAAAAAAAAAAGGAGCGTCTTCTCAAACAAAGCATCTACTAAATAATGTTTGATGTTATAGTATACATACAGGGAGGTTGACAAAAATGGCCTCCCTATTTTATGTATGAGTGGCCAGCCACAGTCCTGACTTAACACCCTATAACATTTTTCTTTGGTTAAAGGAGCGATTCTACCAAACCAAGACTTTGGAAGAACTTGACGAGTGAACACAAGAAGTTATGTCTTCCATACCACAAGATTTCATGGTGAAATCAGCTGACACAATTCGTGAGCGTCTAGAGAAGCTGGAATGTATACTTGGTGCCCATATCGTATTTTCAATAAAACCTCATAAAAACACTTTCCTTTTATATCCATTTCTTGTCTTGTTCAAGTATTTTAAAATGGGAAGTTACTTTTCAGTCACTCTCTCTCTCTATAAATGACTACTTACACTCTGTCACCCTGATAGTGCACTATGGAATGATGGTAGACTTTATAAAAACAGTAGCTACTCACGCATTTATGCATTGTTCATTCAGTAATGTATTTACATTGTATATAACACGCTAAAGTCTGCCTTCCTCTACCCATAGCTCAGCGGTAGAATCGCTGACTGATGTCAATTCGGTCGGATTTCAATCCTGACTAGAAGCAATCGGACGTCTAACTGTACTGATGAGCTGTCATACAGAGAAACGGATCTGTCTGCAGATGAATACTATATATATAAGAAAAAGCGTGATTTTAAAACTTCGCTGCCTTGAGGTCACATCCAATCACGGAAAACGCTACGGAATTAATCCAGATAGAAAATATTTAAAAATGACAAGTTACTTTTCAATCACACTGTATGGCATATTATATATATATTCTATTATAGATGTATATGATACACGCACACACACACACACATATATATATATATATATATATATATATATATTTCTATAAAAAAACAAAGAATGTGTTTCGTAAAAAGGCAACGGTCGCTTAAGGTCTTCTCCGAAGTTTTTAATTAAATCATTCAATATCTAGAAACAGAGAAAAAATATGAAAAAATATTCAAGCATATTTCCTGATAAGGTATCAGCTGTTCACTAGCATGTTACAGTCACCCTTATTAGCGGATAACGTATCTTCAAAACTTTTGCTGAGAAGATAAGTTAGGATATTTAATTTTATTTGCTGATTCTACGTTCATGCATGCATGAGAGCGTAAATTTTATCTACGAAACTCCAAATTATAGATAAAATGATTTTCGAAGCGTAGATTAAATGTGGCACAAATTCAAATGTATGTGACACACAGTTAAGGCCGAAATTACTTTTTCATTTTTAATAAACCGTATTTAAATTTTGTGTGTGATTTGCCTTTACACCATCATATCAACGCGCGTTTTTGTTTTCATTTATATAAAAAATATTTAAGAAATATAAGATAAAAATATATTAATTCCCAGTTTTTTTTAGTACAATATAAATTGACAGTGTAGTTAAGTTTATTATTATTTCCAAGAGTAATATTTTTTCAAACGTTTTATTAAAATGTCTGAATAAAAACGCAATATAAGTGAGATGTTTCTTTAAATTGTGGAGCATCCATTGCTAATGCCTATCTCTTGGATTTATAAGCTATGGCCGTTTTTAACCCAGGATTTGATTTTTAAAATCATTATGATCGATAAGTCTAAAATAGATAGAGAAAAAGCTAAAATAAAAGTAACGACACATGAATGAGACACTGAAGTTATTAACAAACTTGTCTATTTAAGAGTTGATGGTAAAATGAATAAAGAGATTTTGTTTTATAAACTAATATAGTTATAGGAGAAACAGTGACATTAAACTAAAAAAATAGCCCAGAACACCAACTAATATAAACTCAAGAGAGAAGAACTGAGACTAGAAAATAACTTACTCATAGAGTAGTTCCAGCTATAAGTGCCACTGGTGTTATTCTAACAGAAGAACCTTTTAGCTGCTTGGATGAATTTGATAGTATAGACAGCCATTAGTCTATTCTTCTGGACAAGACAATTACAAATACTGGATGTAAGGTAGACCTTATAACTGCTCTGAAGAAGCTGTATTGAACATTACATAGAGTTGGCTAATCATTACATCAAAATGATCTAATATTCAGAGTTATTTTTAAGTATGTTGTTAGTACAAAAAAGTCTGAGCGCTTTTACAGAACCACTAGGTACATTGTGTAAAAAGTCAGTCAGTTTAATGACTGACTGGGCAGAATATTTTCTCGCAGCAGGTTGCCATTGCTTTTTGCGGTAGACTGCTTGCCAGCCAAGGCTATAGAACTTAATCTATCCTGTTATTTAACCCATAACTAGGAGGAAGAGACGGATTAATACCTTTCCCAAGGGTATTTGCACGTAAGTGAATACAATGAATTCAGTTTGAATGCGAACTCGGCTCCCCGCTTTCGCATTCCGAGCCGATATCCACTGCCCCACAATGCACATATGAAAAGTACTATCATGATTTGCTACAAGTAGAATTTATGAAAATCAGTAGACCTATTGATAATATTAATCAGAATTAATTTATCCTAAAATGGAATTTGCGAACTCGAAACCTCTGAAAAAGTTTCCAGAATATGAAATTCAAGCATCTCTGACAAATGACACAGAATTAGGATTGCCTGATTTTTATTCAAATATTCAGAGTGTTGAAAGAACAATGAAATGAATATCTGAAGCTTCTAATGTTGTTTACGGATTTGAAGCAAGACATATACTTCTTATTATTATTTATATGCCACGTCCTTTGAGAACATGGGCGATCATGTCACTTGCCTACTATCCCTTGCGTTCTGAACAATTCCCCTCTTGATATCTTTCCAAAACAGTTCCGCCATCCTCTTGCTTAACCTCATCAAGTATATCTCGCGCAGTCTCTTTTGTCTCTCTTTCTCTCTATCGGTCCTGTTAGTATTAGATTCTACAAGCCCTCTTTCCTCATTACGTGTCCCAGAAACCTCAGCTGTCTTTTCCTGATGCTAAGTATAAATTTTCTTTTCGTTTGCTTTCTCTCCAAATCCTTGTCGTTGATCACATGTTCGCTCTGTGGGATCCTCAGCACCCTTTGCAGAACCACGTTTCTGTTGCTTCGAGTTTCTCCTTCATCATTGAGGAGAACAGATATCACATAACAGTGCGCTACTCCATTTTTGTTTCTAATTAAATCTTCCTGTCTCTCAATACTCTACTCAGTCTTTGGAATGCATCCTTGGTCAATACGTCATTCGATCTCAGTTTTATTGTACTTTTCTTCCTCTCTTAGAACAATTCCCAGGTATTTAAGTTTCTGTACTTGCTAGATTTAAGTATCCCCGACTTTTAATTGGCATTTTGGTCTCCTCATTTTACTGTTGATCATGTATGAAGTTTAGTTTTTTTTTTCGCTTTCTTTAGCAATCTTCTGTAGGAGGTAATGTAGTTTCCTTTCCGTGTTTGCTATCAGCACTGTATCATCTGCGTATCTTTAATTGTTTAGAATGTGGCCGCCAATGACCAATCTTGGCAGAACTTCTAGTTCTCTCAGAATTGCCTCGCTGTATAGAAACATTTTTGCAGAAACCTTATGTCGTCAATTAAGACTTGTTTTAAAGACTCTAAAACTGAAAATTTTTATGATATAATTAAATAAATACTTGGATTGGATTTGTTTTCATGTAATACTAGTTTTAAACTGTGAAATTTCACGGTTTTCTCATTCAAATACTCTTGTTAATCTAATTAAATAAATACTTGGATTGGATTTGTTTTCATGTAATACTAGTTTTAAACTGTGAAATTTCACGGTTTTCTCATTCAAATACTCTTGTTAATCTTAATTCTTCAGTTAATGATTGAATAAGCGCATGGCAAATTCTGTGACAATAAAATATCTGTGGAAATCTCTTATTGCATCATTGAATTTTTGAATTTAATAATTGTAACAACAGATTACAGTTACAATAAATATAATGTTCTTTGTTTTCTTTGTTCATATAATTCCTCCTTGCATTCGTTCTCTATTATGTTCATGGATTGCTTGTTTCTTCTTCTTTTTATCTTCTTCTGCTATTCTCTTGCTGCTTTTTTTGTTGACTTATTCTTTCTTCTATTACAATGATTATCTCCGGAAATATAATGCATTTACAAAATACATTTCATTTCATTCATTACATCAAAGGCATGACATACGTAGGTACCTATATAGGTATTACTGTATTATGATATGAATACTAAAATGGATGAAATGTATTTTTCTTAGCTGAAGGAGAATCAAGTTGATGACAGCAAAGAAAGACTTGAACTTATTATTTAAAGCACAAAAACGTTATAAATACAATGATACCCTTTTTTTATCTTTTTCATAAAAGATGATATATTTAAACTTATTTATAAATGGAACTTTGTCTCTGTGTGTGTCTGTGTGTGTGTGTGTGTCCGTTACCTATAGACTCCGAAACGGCTGAACCGATTTTCCTAACATTTACACAGTTATACTATAAGCATCTGCGAGTGTTCTTAGCTAGGGTTTGTGTCGAGGCACTCCCGATAAATATCGAAAATCGATAATCGAAAAAATTGGGTTATAGAAGGAGTGGTCCGATTTTAATTAAATTTTATACACTCATAGACAAAGATATAAGAAACGATATTCAGAAGTTTCAAGGTTGTAGTTATTGCAATAGTGCAGAAAATTTGATATCGATACCAGGAAATCAAAATTTGACTTACATACATTCATTTTTCTTTTAGTCTACGGTTTCGCTTTAACTGGAAACAACTATTGCTTTTTAATCTTTCGTGCCAACGTCCAAAGAGTCTGAGCTCCAAGACCATGGATTAGTTTTAAAGCTTTCATTATACCCGAGGAACGCCGGCTATACTGCTTGTTTATAAGTAATTCTCTTTTCGTTTTACATTTCGTGTTCGACGTTCTCTTTCATTTATCATTCGTTTTTGTGTGTACGTCGACCGACCTTTCTATGTTTAATCTTTTGTGTCGGTGTGTGCGTTCATTTCTTTTTCTAGTGCGTGACACACGTATGTACTACGGTATTAATATATTTAGATAACATTTAGCAAAACTTTCTGAAAAATAAAATGAAAATAAAGTTTTTCAATATAAATATTGCCTAAATGAAAGGCTTTAAAAGCTTTTTTGCTTGTATTTCACCAGCAGTTTATAGCAATTTGGTGCGAGTTTTTATCTCATTAACTCTTAAATATCTAGACTCGTTCAAAGCTGATTTAAGGAAGAAAAAGATAACTTGACTTATCCTAACGTATATATATAAATATATATATATATATATATATATATATATATATACGTGTGTGTGGGTGTATGCGTGTGTCTGAGAGAGAAAGAGAGAAAAAGAGTGAAGGTGTGAGAGATAAGAGCGAGTTTATATGCGTATGTATACGTTTGTGTGTGCATTTGTGTGTGACAGAGATATAAGACAGTGTATACATGCGTGAGAGAGACATTAAAATTGGGAACGAGAACATGTGTGTGTAAGCGAAAGAAAGTGTATATATATATATATATATATATATGTGTGTGTGTGTGTGTGTGTGTGTGTGTGAAAGAGAGAGATAATGAAAGGCAGTATATATGCATGTGTGCCTGCCTGTGTGAGAAAGAAATAATGAGAGACTAAATATATGTGTGCATATAGTTTTTTGTGTGTGTGAAAGATAGAGAAATAATAAGACTGTATATATTCATGTGAGACAGATAATCAGCGACAGATAATATATATATGTATACATATATACATATATATTTCTATATATATATATGTGTGTGTGTGTGTGTGTGTGTGTCTGTGTGCGTCTGTGTGTGTGTATATCTCTTGCAAGCAACTGTACTGGTTTTATATGTATTAAATTAAGACAGTGTTTTGAACCGGATAAGGAGACCCACATTCTGAAGAAAGGCGGCGTATAAAAGAAGCAGCTATGAACCGATTCCGACTGAAAATATCCGGAAGTACAAATACGAGGTTTACAAAGAGATTTCCGTTTTCGATAAGCCATAAAATCCTTTGGCCATTGCCAGCAAGAACAGTTAGTGGTCATGGTTTCTTACCTCTTTCACAATCAATAACTTTATACACCGAATGCTTGCCCGGTAGCACAGGTCAATGATAAAGCAGGCAACTACATTGGAAGTTTAACATTTCAGTTAGACTTGATATTTATTTGCTACAAGCTTTGTCAATAGATACACATAATTCAAAAGCGGAACGAAACATTAACACATCAGTGAAATGTTCATTTTCGAATTGTAGAAAAAAAGAGGTTCAGTTAATAAGAATATATTTCATTTGTCTGAAAAATATCTTAACTTAAAACGTCAACTCGAATGGGTTACGTCACTGAATACGTAGACGATGTCGATAGTTAAAAGAAAATTCCATTCGGAACGAATGGAACGCCCAGTCAGTTAATTGCCATACGTGATACACGCTTGGGCGATCATGTCTCGAAGGAGACATGACTGACTGGGAAGAAGATTATCTCTCAGTAGGTTGCCATTGCTTTCTGCAGTAGACTGGCTATAGAACCCAATCTGTCCTGTTATTTAACCTATAACTGGAAGGAATAGATGGATAACTTCCCCAAGGGTATTTGCGCGTAAGTGAATGCAATGAATTCAACTGGAATTCGAACTCAGCTCCCTGATTTCTCGTTCCGAGCCGATATCCAATGCACCACAACGCACATCCACTAGAAATGGAACACTAGGTTTTCTTAATATGAGTTCTAACACTTACATGCGACCGAAGTCTAAAAAAGAAAATGTTTATTTCTTTCAGAAGTTAATATGTTGGTAATAATAAGTGAAATAATAAGACTTAATCAATTTACATCAATAAAACGTATAAAGTTTAACGAAAATAATTTTGAAAATGTTTAGCTTTCGTCTCGGTGAGTCGAAAGGACGTTCTTCCTTTGACAGCGATAATTGTTTTTGCTAATTTCAGTTCTGTTGGGAATGTCTATTATTGAAATAATACAATAATTGCGGCACAAGAGCGAAGAAGATGAGGTGTGAGGGTAGTCAACATGTTCTATCCTAGATCTAGCTAATCAAATTCACGACCGATCACTCATTAGAATTTTCATCTCACACTCGTGCCTGAAAGAAACAATGCAACCCAAAGTGAGGATATGAATGGATGGAAGATTTCTCAGTTCTAACATCAAGCCCTTTCTCTCTGAGCCGTTTTCATTGTCGCTTTCCTCTCGGTTCTTTCTCTCTTGTTTTCCGCTTTGCTTTTTATTTTCTCTGTGTCCTTCTCTTTAATCTTTCTTTCCTCTTTTTTATTTCTCTTTTTGCTTTCTCATCCTTTCTACCTTCTTTCTTTTATTCCTCTTTTTAACATCTTCTTACGTCGTACAAATAGATTTCAAAAAAAAATAAAAGTAAGTTTTTAAATTAAAAAAAATAACGTTTATTACCATCATTATTAACTACTTGATGAGACATTGTTCTTTCAATGTCTAAACAAAATGTACAATTTTGTAGTAGATTGTAGTTTGTACATGTTTTTAAAGTATAATATATATATATATATATATATATATATATATATACAGACAGAAAATCTAAGCAAGAGCCAACAAACCTACCTAGGTTTCACCCTATGGCTCGTCAGGGTAAATTGGCTAACAACAAAGATTTAAAGTAGCGAATATATAGGTCCTAGAGATCAAAACAAAGAAGACACCAACACACAAGAAGTGTGTGGGGGGGGGGTGGAAACAATCACTTTATTTATGTAATAAAAAAAATTAAGCGATAGGCTAATTTAGTAGGCAATTTTTCATATGCTTGCATATATGTAGGATTTCGGATTTAGAGTTAAGTAAATCCTGTGAGGGTTCAAATAATGCAATAGCTAGTTTTTCCTCCCCGCATAAATTACAGAATTTACTACCTGGTTTATATTTCAAACACCGTTTTAGTATTTCCCATTTCAGAATGGGATCTTTATTCGTAGTCTTTTTAATTTCCCATACATAAGGACGCTAGCGATGTATTAAGGCTGTATATTTTTTATGTTTAAAGGTGCTGGAGTGGTTATAAAACCTAATCTTAAAGGTGTCTTGTGTGCCACCTATATACCTCGTAGGTTGTACGTCATTCTCATTTTTGTATACGTTAATCTCTAGAACCTATATATTTGATACTTTACATCTTTGTTGTTAGCAAATTTAACCTGACGAGCCGTAGGGTGAAACCTAGGTAGGTTTGTTAGCTCTTGCTTAGATTTTCTGTCTTTGTTGCTCTACCTTCGTATTGAACGCTTTAGTGTTAGGGTTTTTGTCTTAGGGTTTTTTTTTCTTACGGGTACTTTTTGTTCGTGTACTTCGTTTGTTTCTTTTTTTACTTCTCCTTTTTTTCCTTTTTTTCCCTCCGAGTTTGTCCTCGGTGGGTTGTTCAAGACCATTTAACTTATAGCTTATTTAGTACTAGCTTTGGTAGAGTTAGTTCTGTTACTATTGATATTGTAATTACTATAGTTAATATTATATATATATATATATATGCAATAAAAAAAATCTAGAATTGAGCCATCACCTACCGCGGTTTCTAGATTTTTGTATTGTATTCTGCTCTACTTTCGTACTTTTGTACTTTCGTATCGCGCAAGGTTAAGGTTTCGTCTTGGGTTTTTTTCTTTAACTCGAGCACTAGACGTATTGTTCTTGTGCGCTGTTTGTTTCTTTTTTTTCTCCCCCTTTATTTAACCCACGAGGTGTCCTCGCCGGGTTAGAAGACGGTTTATATTACTGTTAGCATTATTTTCGGATATTTAGTCTGTTATTATTAGTGTTTACTTACTGTGATTAAGTTCATTATATATATATATATATATATTTAAGAATGGCAACCTGTAAGGTTGGAGAGGATAATTCAAAAGTTTTTTTATTAATATAGATTATCAATTAAATGTATATAGAAAGCTCAATTGTAAAGAAAAATCCTCATAATTGCCTAATTCTGAACGAGGCAATTGTAAGGGTTTTTGTTTACATTGTTGAAATAAATTCTGGATTTATATAAATATATTTCCCTCCTGTCACACTCTGGGATGGGTGGATTATTTTTGTGTCTTAACGTAAGATACTCAATAGAAGGTACATCAATATATATGTTCCCATCATTTCTGAAGGCGTATGGATATAAATATTTTGCTGTCATTTTTTATTGTACTGGCCTACTCTTCGTAATAAAATATTCTATAAAAACAAAAAACCTTTGAACCAGTATGAAGAAATAGTATCTTTTAAAACAAACGTAAATAATGCTAACAAAAACAACAGAAAAAGAAATATAATCTGGTTCAACGCACCCTACATTAATACAACAAAACAAATATTAGGAAAAATATTCTTCAATATAATCTTAAAACATTTTCCCAAACACAACAAACTATGAAACTTATCATCAAAAACACAGTCAAAGTTAGTTTCAGCTGCATGGACAAAATCGAGAAAATAATAACCAAACAGAATAATAAAATATTCAACTAACCAATAAATGTCGGAAGAAATATATATATAAAGCTATTGTAACAAACAACATTAACACAGACGAAAAACTTTCTATGCAAGTCACAGAACAACCTTCAATAAAAATTTAGCAATCATGAAATATTCAAAACAGAAAAATACAAAAGCAGCACAACGCTATCAAAATAAATATAGAACCAAAAGAGAAAACAACAACAACAACAAAATTAAATGTGAAATCATAAAAAGAGTACCTTCACACAATAGCGACATCTATGGCTAGGAAAGTTGTGTCACAGTTACGCACCAGATAACTTGGTGGCTTCCCTTATGTTGATATGCTGTTCAAATCCTGCCGAATGACACATTTTCGGAACAAAATTTCTTGTAAATAATCAGGGCGGTAGAAGTAAATATCTAAACATACTGTTTGATTAAGAACAGAATATCTCCTCAAATATGATTATCGATAAAAAACAAATGAATGAATTATGTCGGTTGTTAAAACTATTTCGTTAGTCCTCGGGATTTTCCGTAACAATGTATATATATATATATATATATATATATATATATATATTGTCATCCGCAGACAGATCTGTTTCGCTGTATCACAGCTCATCAGCATGGCTAGACCCCGATTGCTTTCTAACCCAGGACTGAAACCCGACCGAATTGGCGCCAGTCGGCGATTCCACCTCCAGGCCATGGGCGTTCGGTGGCAGACCCTCTAGCGCGTATACCATCATTATACACGCCCAATAGCCAGAGTGCTCTAATTCATTTTACTGAATGAATGATGCGTACATGCCAGAGTAGCTACTTTTTCTACCATTCCTCCAGAGTGCTCAATCAGGTTGTGAGAGCGTAAATATTGTCATCCGCCGACAGATCTGTTTCGCTGTATCACAGCTCATCAGCACGTCTGGACCCCGATTGCTTTCTAACCCAGGATTGAAACCCGACCGATACCACCTCCGGGCCATGGGCGTTCGGTGGAAGAAGGCAAACCCTCTAGCTCGTATACCATCATTATACGTGCCCAATAGCCAGAGTGCTCTAATTCATTTTGCTGAATGTTTGCAGCTCATCAGTACGGTGAGACATCCGATCACTTTTAGCCAAGATTGAAACCCGACCAAATTGTCATCAGTCGGCGATTCTACCTCTGAGTTATGGACGTTCGGTTACTGCTTCCCTCCCATGTTAGGATATTTCAAGTATTATTACAATGGTCATTATGGTCTGTCCACTTACTAATGCATAATTCTTAATATATATTTACTATGCAAATGTACTAAGAAGTTGAAAAAAATTGAACAATCTTTTCTACGCATATTCCGTTTTTCGATGGTTATATATGTGCAAATATTTTCCTCAGAAAATAAAAACATATGTGCAAATATCTTCCTCAGAAGATAAAAGCACACAATCTTAACAATGTTTTACATTTGCTATTTTTATTTATATTTCTTTGCGGGAGCAATCTTTTCTGGAAGCCTTTTTTATCCGGAAGTTATTTTTTTCGGAAGTAATTTTTTGCTAATAGCCATTTTCTAGGAAAACATTTCGCTGCATAGGGACTTCGTACTTTTGACGAGCACTATTTGTACTTTTGTACACAGACAGATGTTCAAATATATTTTGTAAGAAGCCCAATTTAGTCACTCATATTCTTTATCTAAAATAAATCTGGTAAAGACAAAAATTAAATCTTTTATTATCATAAATTATAACGCAGACATTATTGTATCTTCTCATGAAACAAAATTATTTTTCAATTTTTTTTCAAAAGTTATTTATTCATGCAAGTTAAAATATATCATTATTCTAGGAATATTTTAAATTAAATTTTTCGTTGAAATTAAATTAGTTTGTTTTAGTAAAAATGATCCTTATATTATTATTGCGTGTGTCATCATCTTTGCAGAAAGTAATTTAAGTGCCTAATTAGAAAGTCTCTTCTAGGGTCTATAACTAAAAACGTCACTGTAGGAAAGTTATCTATGTTCATTTGAGACGTTTCGTTGAAATGGAGAGAGTTTTCCGGATAATATGTGCAGTACCGCATAAAGTAATCTTCTGTAGCTCTGAGATTATTATTATTAACAAGTGTTTATGATGCAACGTTATTCCCTTACACCTTTGATTCGAGGTGATCTTTTCATCACTCTGCGTCACTCTGTTTCTTCGCCGTTAGGGGCTACTGTCTTATAGAGACATTGTCTTTGTCTTGTCATCTTTGTCTAAAAAGTAATTAAATCTTCATTGTGACTTTATTTGTCCAAGCTTCTTGCCCTAGTCCTTGTGAGAATTACTTTGCTTAGCTGACAGTTATCTGGGCAAATTAATAAATTTTGGCAGCTTAGATGTTTTCAATTTAGCAATATATAAGCTGGCACTTGGTTGGAGATAGGCTTGTCCATCCCGTGGATCCTAATAACGTTAATATGTATTGTCAGATACACATTGGGATGAGTAAAAGGGCGCGGAGTTTGCAGAGGGAAAATCCGCATAGCAGAAGTTATTCAGTGTCACCGAGCTATCGCAACCCCAGGCAAAGCTCTGAATAAAGCATCTGTTATAATATGGGAAACGGGGTCCATGTTATCACTAATCTGTGGGGTGTTGTTTTTCATCTTGTTGCATTGTGAGCATGCAGCAGGCTCTTGTTCAGCTTTTATGCACGCTAATGAGATCGAAAATCGAAATGCAACTTCGGGTGATTATTGGTTGATCGGGGAACAGATGGAAAAAGGTCGCATTGTATGTTTAGAAAGTGAGATATTAAATATGAGAGATTAAATTTTGCGTAATCATTAGTCAATACATTGACTTCATTACGCTTGAAGTCAAAAGTTACTGTGACCAAAATGTTTATGATATTGCACCTTTTTCAACTGTTGATCATGCCCAATCAAGGATTTGATCCCCAGAAAACGTAACAGAGGTTTTCTCGCCATAGCCTAGGGATTAACTATGTGGATATTGAAGAATCAAAAATGTGCCTAAGCAAGTGGCTGCAACAGGGATTAGTTAACAAACGAATATGGGCTGAATGAAGAAACGGGTTCATTATTTTATAAATATTCATGAGAGCTGTTTCGACTCAAAGGCACTCTGCAAATCGATGTGATTTTCTCAACATCGGCAAGGTTATTTGTTTCTGACCATTTCCATTTGTTCAGATCGATCTGTGTTTTTCAAACTATAAAAACAACTTGTGGTTTACCCAGCAACTATCCTGAGTAAATCTTAGTTGCAGTTTAAGCCTGTGCTTCATGAAGGCTACACACAATTTTAAATTCTGTGTTTGCCGTCTCTTTTTCTGGCCGTTAATCAGTGCAAGAGAGTCCAGTCAGACCTGGTATTTATCCCAAAGGTTTATTTAACTTATAGTCGGATTTAAACCAAAACTGAATTCATGAGTTTTCCAAGGGCATTTGCGCTTAGTGAATATGACGAGCCCGAATGCAATTGAAACTTGACTCTCATATCAATCTGTTATCAGTTACACAATCGGCATATTCAAGCTTACATCACCTTGTATTCTTAAGCGGTCACTCATCTAGCGAGAAAACGTTAAATAATTTCTGTGATCGGAAAAGTTGGCCTTCTCTTTTTCTGGTTGCTAATCAGGGCTAGAGAGTTCAGTTTACCTTATTATTTAAACCATAGATTTATTTAACCTGTAGCCCGATTTAATATCTTTAACAAGAGTATTTGCGCGAAAGAGAACATAATGATCTCAATCAGAATTCGAACTCCATTCACCGATTTTTTTTCAGAGGCTCTAGCCATTGCACAACCAATATTAATAAAATGTATAAATAAATGTTTTTTAATCATTTCATTTCAAACAAGGCAATAAATCCACTAAGACGCAACGGGTGGGTTACAAAGTGTAAGATAATATGATAAAATTCTTATTATTAAGAAGAGGAAACAATAAAATAATAATTTCATTTGTTCTTAAAAAGCCGATTATTTTTTTCATAAACCAGTAGAATTGAGTAGATTTATATCGTATATGGCGAATTAAAGTACTAACCTATTTATAATGCTACAAGCATGTGATCTGCATCACTAATGCGGACCACTACATGCCGTTGTAAGTCTTTTTTGAAACACGATACATGACATTCATTTTGCAATTTGGGGATTTCAAAACTGTACTTACGATAATTGGGTTTTTTCGTTCGTCTACTAATCCTTCATGGGCCACGATCCTTTCTTAATGTCATTCAAGAATAATCCGGGAGTTATTCTGTGGCTTTCCGCTTTTGACTAACAAATGTACTTCTATATGCCGATCGATTTGTTATCTGACGAAGCAGAAGACAATATCGACTGTCAGGTCGAAAGACTAGTAAACTTATTGCCTTCAGATCTTCAGAAGTGCTCTGACTGATTAGCTAGAGAAAAAAAGAATATATGGAATAATAATCCGAAAATGTAAAATGTATGGATTTATGTCGTTGCCACAGCATCACACACACACACACACACACACACACACACACATATATATATATATATATATATATATATACTGCGAAATCTTATGGAAAGTTACGAAATGGCATATTTATATAAATTTATTTGTTTAAATATTATTTTAATGGATACACGTATTTGAGTGGATACTCCGTTTTCTTTAATTAAACAATATATATATATATATATATATATATATATATATATATATATAGTTATGAATTAATTGTGCATTGCGACACGGAAATCTCTATGTTTCGAGATAGATTGTCATCATCAGGCAATGTTGATGTTGGTTGTGCAGGTGATTTATATTTAAATCATCTGCACAACCAACATCAACATTGCCTGATTATGAGAATCTATCTCGAAACATAGAAATTTCCGTGTCGCAATGTACAATTCACAACTATATAATTATATTTAGCTCTATAATACTCATTATATTGAGCACTGTCCATAATAAAATAAATGCCAGGGCACTCAAAATAATAAAACCTTGACTCCTCTTCACCTGGAATTATATATGTTAGAAATCTTGTTAATATTAATTAAAAAGTAATGTTCAAATAAATTAATTTAAATAAATATGTTGGTTAATACAATTTCGTAAATTTCCTTACAATGCACTCATTGTTTACGGTTGTTTACATTAGGATAGAAAACCGGAGCAGATAAAGATGTTGTAGGAAATCAGGCACTTATGTATTTACGGCTTAATTCTACTTTGTTGAACCATAAAATCTTCCGTGGTCGAGTGGTAAGAAAAGTCAGATCTATTGACAGCTTTTCTTAAGTATATGGTGCTCACTGGTTAGAAATCTAACAAGATTTCTCAAACATTCAGTTCGGTGGATACAAATAATTGTACTGTATTGAGGTACCTTCACAAAATCGCTGAAAAAACAGCATAGTATGAAGGAAAAAAGGCTCCAAACTAAATAAAAACAAAGTTTTATCGGCATAATGTATATATTATCATTAAGAGGATAGATCAAAAAAATTTTTAATCATTTTTAAAATTTTAAAATTATTTCTAACATTTTTTAATTATTTCTACCATGTCCGAAACTTTTGTAGAAAGTTTTTTTTCTTACGTCAGTGCGAGACCTAAATTGCCGCAACGTTTATTAAGTAAAAAAAAACGTAATATTGCACAATGCACTTTTTTGACCGTGAAAGACGTATTAATTTAGAAATGCTTGCAAAATTCAAATAATAGTCGGATGTTGATGAAAATTTCAGGACTTATTTCTAATTGACCAATATCAATTTTGAAATAATTATTTTGTATAAAATATTGGTAAAAATATTTTTTACATATGTTACCCCCACCAATTAATTTCTAGAAATATTTAAAAATTCGACATTGGGCAACAATAAGCCTAATATAATTAAATTCAGGAGTCATTGGGGAATGCCAATCAACACTTTTTTCTCCAATGCAGCCCGTTTTCTAAGAAATAGGTCCGAATTACGAAAAATGCAATAACTATGCCAATTCTTATGTGGATAAACTTCTGATTGATTTTATGAACAATATAAATTAAGCATATCATAGTCTGAAAAGAAAGAAAATCAATGAATAATTAATTTTTACAAGAAATATTTTCATGTTTATAAATTTTTTAATTATATATAAAATAATATATAAAAAGTTTCAAAATTATTGTTAAATTTCTTCCTCTATTGGGCCGGCTAGGGTATGTAATTGATGCATGAAGACTACAATTACTAATCGAAAATTTAAAAGGATTTTTTAAATAATTAAAACATTTTAATTGTATGCATTTTGATTGCCCGTATCTTTATTTGTACGGGTGGCCGTACGTGATATTTATCATTAAAATGTCTCGTGATTCAAGGGTTATCTTCCCTTACATAAAAAAAATTACATTCGTATATTTTTGTCGCCTTTAGCCTCCCTGCTTTAGCCTTCTTGACAGCTTCCGGTTATCATTAAATCTGTCAACACTTGAGATCTTCACTAATACTCGGACTACCGTAACTGATAAAAACTTTTACCGAATATTTCAGAGAGTAAGCAAGTATAATCATTTGAAATCTGATAAATGTAAGTTTTAATTTAAAACATTGACTTCAATAACGTGTCAGCGACATATATTTTACTTTTGCCAGATTTTTAAAACAGAAAAATGGCTACTGTTTACATATGTGTCGATCAATCAAAAAAATGGCGGTACGTTTAATTTTTTTTTAATCTGAAAATATTTAGATTCCAATCAATATATTTTTGCTTTAAAATACGCCAGCGTATTTTGTTTACTGGAATTACTAAATTTAATCTCTTGACTTTCAATTAAAGCTAATTTTAAAGCTAAAATATAACTTATTTATTTAAAAAATTTCATTTTAAAATCAGGTATCGAAAATTTATGCTGAAAAGTAGAGGTACCTAGTATAATTTAAGAAAAAATGAGTATTCGCTCAATCCGAGTATCCATTAAAGATAATGTCCAAACAGATATATTTTAGTCGTATTTGTATCCTGCTGAAAGATAGAGATTTTCCTAACAAGATTTCTTTTATATATATATATATATATATATATATATATATATATATATATATATATATAAATGTAACGTTTAATTATAAAAAAACATTAAAAACAGACTATCAATTCAGGTACGAGTATCTATTACAAATGTTCAAACAAATAAATTTAGATTTTAGGGAAAATTATGAAATGGTATTAACCGACGTATTTGTTTGAACATTATTTTTACTAGACACTCATGTTTGAGTGGAGAGTCTGTGTTGTTTTTTTTATTTAAACGGTTAATTTGTATTTATCCACCGGCCAAAATAATCTAGAAATCTTGTTAGGAAAATCTCTGTCTTCCGGCAGGGTACAAACCTGCGAGTCCTGTATACCGCATGATTTATTTTGGCTTTTTTAAATCATGAAATCTTCTGTGTTCGAGTGTTAAGGCAAGTGAGATCTAAAGGCAACTTCTCCTCGGTATATGAGAATCGAATGTTCGAATCGTGCCGGAAGATGGCTATTTTCCTAACAAGCTTTCTCGAATATTTAGGCCGGCGGATATATATATATATATATGTGTGTGTTTGTGTGTGTGCACTTTTTAATAAAAGAAAAACAGACTACCTATTCAAATACGAGTATACATTAAAAATAGCATTCAAATAAATAAATTTAAACATACACACAAACACACATATACGTATATATTATATTGCATTTAGTGTATCGAGACAGTAAATAATTTTCTAAACATATACTGTGAAATATAAGAGACAATGAATGTCTATTATGTTTAATCATAAGCCGTTCTAAACGTCGTATTTTGGCTTTAATTTCAGTTGAAAATAAAGACAAAAATTCTCCAAAATTCTTCCACGAGAAGAAAATGATACAGGGGAACATTAAGATCAAAATTAAGCTAATATCATTGTCAGGTAGTGATTATTGATATTTGATTCCTAATTTTTCTAAATACAGTGCACAAGAGTAAATTTACTTAATAAAGTCAATGAGCTGTGTGATAAGAATGTCAAAGAAGGTGATGGGAAGCGAAGATGATGAGGTAAAGGTAGCCAGATGATTTATCTTTGGTTTTATGCGGGAATATGATATAACCTATGAAATGGAAGGGTGTGCGATGGACTAATTGTTGTTGTTTAAATTACGCAAAAATGAAAATAATACTGACTTCTCATTTTAACAGGCATGTACCAAAATTAAACAAAACATCTTGAAATATTAAAGAGTAAATTTATTCAAGAAAATCGCCATTAGCTCCAACCACGATCTCCAAACGACTTTGAAATCTCTTGCATCTCTTCTGGACGGTCTCCTTTTTTAGTTTGGGGAATGCTATCATAATCCTTGCCTTCATTTCATCTTTTGAGTTACAAGGAGTTTTGTTGGCTTCTCGCTCAACTGTGCCCAAAACATAATAATAGTAGAGACTACTGTCTAGGGAGTCAGGAGGCCAGATGCTATCGGTGATGTGGTCGGAGAAATTGTCTGACAGCCATGCCTGAGTTCTCCTGCTTGTGTGGCATCGTGCAGAATGCCACACAAGCAGGTGTGTGGCATACTGTCTTTAAATTACACCCTCTTGAGCCAGAACAGCACTACCTCCTCATCGCACTCGATGTAAGCCTAGGGTCTTGAAGAAAGATGAATAAAGGCATCACCTTGCCATCGGTATTAATCACTTTAAACACCTTCGTAATGCACATCCATCATCCAGCTTTTTTCCAAATCACTTGCACTGTCCTCATATTGAGACACAAACACTTTGAAACGTCCATATATTGAAGATTCCGGCGCGAATGCCAAGTAATACAATATGATGTTTCCTAATTTCTGGTGAAGTAAATTGTGCAATGCTGCTTTTATTCTCCAAGATGGTGCCCAACTGACGCTACTATACTGTGTAGTCGACAACGCGAATGCACGAAATTAAAAATGTAAAATTTAGCTAACACAACCTATATATATATATATATATATATATATATATATATATAAACTATATATATATATATATATATATATATATATATATATATATGTGTGTGTGTGTGTGTGTGTGTGTGTGTGTGTGTGTGGCAATGATGCGTGCTGTAATTTTTAATTCTTACATCAAGAAACCTTCTTCCTCTGCTTTTGTCAGGTTTTGTGTAGCGTGTCGTGTCAATAATATATATATATACACCACTAGTACTGTAAAATTCTTATATCAAGAATAACTCCCCTGTTCTATTCTTAGCTCTGGTTTTTGTATCGTGACAATAATTCAAGAAGTCATCTTTCTGACAAATCGAACATGGTGAGATTCGATGATCAGAACGCGAACGTTTAATCACTTGTCCACACACACACACACACGCGCGCGCGTGCGCGCACACACACGAACAGACGCACAAGAACACACACACAGACACACACACATACACACACGCACACACACGAACACACGCACAAAAACACACATATATATATATATTTGAGCTTTAGGTTTTTAGACCAGTTGAATCTAAATAGGACACTGTCCATTTGATCGTTTATCCCATTGAGTTATTATTGTCTTTATGATAATCATTTAAAACCTTAGGTTTATTAAAAACTGCTAGATTAACACAATCTCAATGCATTTTCTTTTTAGTCAATTCGGTTTTTTCTTGATCAGACTGGAATTTTTTACTGTTTTTGTTTTTACTGGAATATTTTTCTCGATTGTCTTTTCCCAGAATCGAGCGTACGTGTCTAGAATGTATCCCTCTCAACGTCCACATATCATTTTGTTTGCCCAAAACGACGTTTGAAAGTTTCAGTTGAAGACGACGCTGACACAGAATAACATCGACCCTGATACCTGAAACAGTTGCTGCAAATCGGCCTTTCTGAAGTAGGACAATCCGAGAAGGGATCGAGACTTTCGAGTCCAAACGTCAATATGAAGAGTATCTGCGGGATACTGTAAGGAGAGCCTGACACGTTTACGAACCAATCGTCTGTTATTCGTGCTCACAACTCTTCAGTACACTGGGCCTACGCAACCGTCACAGCTACCAGAAAGTAAAAATGGAATAAGGAATCCTAATCCGAGCGAATGTCGACTACTACGATATATATATTGGGGCCATGAATAAATTCTCGATTATTTTCTACAGATGCCGTTCCCAATACAGCGGGTGTGTAGTTTCAGATGGTAACGCATCAATAAGGAAGTGCTATAAGCAAGATTGAAATTCAGTGTATGTCATTTCGCCGGAGTATAGACAACTTTGTTTTTCATAGCGTTAAACATTTCGATTTCCTATAAAAAAAAGTGTGTATTAGCGGGGATTTTTACTGAACTACTTATGCAAAAAAAACAAAAAACAAAAAAAAACCAAACAAACAAAATCATAGAATTCGTGTTGTGTGTTATCCAGAGATTGGTTTAGACGCTTTAAAAATAATGAATTTCATGTTGAAGTTAAAGAAGGCTCTGGAGCATCGAAAAAGTCTGAAGACAACAATTGGAGGCATTACTTCATGAAGACTCATGTCAGGCGTAAAATCAATGAGAGCTTATCACACAACAGTTTTGAAACGTTTGAAAGCATTAGGAGTGATACAAAAGCAAAGTCATTGAGTGCGGTACGAGTTGAATCCGAGAGGTGATGAAAAGTGGATACACTACGATATCACTAAGTGTAGAAGATCCTGGGATAAGTCCGACCATGGATCAACATGAGCGGAAAAGCCATGGTTCAAAGCTTCTGCTATATATTTGGTGGGAATGGTGGGTGTAGCTGCTCAAACCGATCAAAACCATCACGGAAGATCGCTATCGACTATGATGTATTTGAGATGGGCATTGAAGAAAAACAGCTGCTATAGAACTAAAATGCGTTACCAAAATATTCACTTTTTTGTCTCGAATGCTTATTATGGAACCATGTATATATTATTTTTACAACACTTTTTGACCCCAGCAGCACAATTTCTCTAATTGCATGAAAATGAGGTCGACTATGTTTCTTCTCTGGCGATACGTGTTCACAATCAAATGTTGGCAGCGACACTTATATTATATTCATTTTATGAGAGAGAAAGAGAGAGAGGTAGAGAGAGAGGTAGGTAGGTAGGTAGGAGAGAGAGAGGTAGGTAGGTAGGTAGGTAGAGAGAGAGAGAGAGAGAGAGAGAGAGAGAGAGAGAGAATTAGACAGACAGAGAACAATGCTGATTCTTGGGCGCATAATCTATCTATCTATCTAGGTATATATCTATCATATGATTACATTTAAATAATTGTCAACTCCTAAAGGGGAGAGATTACTGCAATGTATATATAGTAAATAATAAATGTGTTTTAGTCGTATGACTATTTTTGAGATTTAAAGTGATGTAATTTTTTCAATCTTTTAAATTAAAGAAACGCCGATAAACCCGCCGTCCGTCTAGTCAGTAAACAGCTACAATGTGAATAAAAAAGAAGTCTGCTTTATTAACTGTAATCCAACTACGTATTTAAACATGAGTACTTAGCTACGAGTCAAATTCAGACTTTAATAGCGGCTAAAGGCCGATCTTGATCGATTTTTCACACGGCCGTCTGATAATTTATTGCCCAATTATAACATCAATCTTTGAAGTACAAAATGTCGACCAGAACTGATTGAGGCACGACTAAGGCGAAGACTAAACTGATAATGATTTTTATTGTCCGGAATTTCTTAGATAAAACAGTTTAATTCTTTATTTTTTCATTTTATTAAAGCATCTAGTTTTATATTTATTGTTAAAGAATTGTTATTATTATGAATATAGGCGTAGTTTCCTTCTGTTTGTTCTACAAATATTTTCATGGCAACTGCATAAATGAGATTTTCCCCCTGTTGCTTCGTGAATTTGAATTTAAGCGTGCTATTGGATTGGCATATATTTTGCAGCTTTTTACTGTTGATATAGTTAAATATAACCTCTCTTCTACTCTAACAGTCTCTTTTTTTTGCACTTCTCGTTATTGGAACTCCTTTCCGCAAGTATGTTTTCCTGGTAGCTAAATATTCCAAACATTTAAATGCAACATCAATCATCTTAGTCTATCTTCTCGAATCCCTTTCATCTTTTGTACCTTCCTTCTTCTCTATATGCAGTCTTTTCACTTTCTTTTACTCCCTGTAATCCCCGGTGTACTAGTCTTGCACATCAGAGACGTATACTGTATAGCCTGCAAACCAATGCGGATTATCGTCTTGAAATATAACGATGGACAGCGTGCGTGTATATTAACTTATTCAGTTTATTTTTTGCAGTCATGGTTGTGTGTTCCGGGGTAGTCAGAGGAAGCAAGAGGCAGTGACGGCTGAAGTTGTCTTCCTTGCATTCTCTTTGAGTCTCGGCTTCGTCTACTTTCTTAGCTCTTTTCTTTCTTTCTCTGTCTATGTCTGTGACGACTCGAGAACATCCGGTGTTATATATAAGTCCAGGTTCCGTCAGGCTTTACACAATTACGTCACTTCTGGGCAGGCCTAATCACCAATTTTTGCCATTGGCCAGTTTCATTTTAACCTAATCATATTCTTGTTTATTTCATTGTTCAAATTTGAAGGCCATACTGTGTTTATACTTTTCTCAAGTGTATAAGCTTTCAATGACGCGCAAATAACCTTGGGAAATTTATTAATCCATCTCTTCTTTCTCCATGTACGGGTTGAATAGCAGGACAGATTAAACCCTATAGCTTTGGTTTACATCCAGTCTGCCGCAAAAAGAGATGACAACCTTCTGTGGGAAACTCTTCTGCCTAGTTAGTCATGGATCTAAATAGACATGATCACCCAAGCATGTATCAAGTATGGTAATTAAATGACTGACTATATTGACTGGGTTGAGGTGAAGACCACTTCTATTTTTAGAAAATACATAATGCCTTATCTCCGCTACTCGACAGAGTCAGATTGACAGCGCGGAACAGTGCTTAAACCAATTGATCTTTTAATATTGTAATTTAAAAAGTATTTTTGTGTTATCAATTAGAATTTTGCTAGAAGTTCTGTTAAATTATTGGTTAATACTTTTTGATTCAACAGATAACATGAAAGGGATATCACCTGTCGAATCAAAGTGACATGTTTTCTAAGGATACAAGTAAACCCTCACGTCAACTCAGTCGCGCATGGCACATGAATGTTTCAGACGGTTACTCTTCCACAAGAATGTTCACAGTAAAAACTACTATGTAGTACAACATAGGGAGAACGTATATACCTAATGGCTAATGCATTAGCCGAAAGCACTTGGAATGTAAAAATAATTGTCCACAGTTTTTATTAACCATGGACAATCATTTCTACATTCTTTAATTCCTGAAAATGGAAAAAATGTTAGAATGCTGGAAAACACACAATAAAAGATTGATCAAATCATACTTGTCTGCAACCATATATATATATATATATATATATATATATATATATATATATATATATATTCCATTTGTAAACGACTTATTACGCAACCTATGTTCTACCACCAGTGGTGTCTTCAGGCGATTTGCAACTCGCCTCAAAAATAAAAAATGGAAAATATTCCAAAGTTCTACAATATAACTGTACTGAACACTTTTTAATACAAATGTGCACTGGTCTATGTTTATTATAACAAAAACTAACTAATTAAACTATCAATATATATATATATATATATATATATATATATATATATATATAATTTTAAGTTATGCTATATTAATAGGGAAACTTACTAATGAAAGAGAGAGCGTATGTAAATATAAAAGGCTACACTGACGTCATCACCAAACGGTACCAGTCCGTTTTAAGCTTGAAGAAAATCATCAAGCCTCTACAAAGAGTTGCTTGCTTTGCTCAGAGAAGAGTTGAGTGTTCTGCCAGGGCAAATCGTGGCTGGTTCACGACGACAATGCACCTGTTCACCACTTTTAAAGAATGAAACCAATCAAGACGGTTGTAATGACAGCACTAAGTGGCATCCAAGAAGAATCCTTTCATCAGTGCGTAGAAGCGTGGATGAAAATCATAAAAAAATGTATTACTTTAAAAGGGAAACCATGTTGCTTGGAATCGAAATAAATTGTTTATGACACCAGTCCCGTTACTTTTCAGACAGACCTCATATATCTGTAAAATATGTCGAGCGTGATACGGCGGTAAGTCAGTCTTTCGTGTCATTTAATACATAGTTTCATTTAAACTAAAGTGTGTTTGTGTAAAAGTGAATGTAACAATCTGAACCAGAATTCGAACTGATCTGGAATATTTTTTGCTCGGAGCTGCTAACCATTAACCTACCTGTACATGAAATTGATACAGATAGACGAGTTAACCGCGAGCAGTAACAATTTTCTCCCACGTAATTTACTCCCAAGATAGAAAACTTTTTAATATGTTCGTCTAAGTGCCCCCAACAAAAATTTAATTAGTATTCTCGCTTATCGTCATTTCAATATTAATATTTGCGTTGTTTATGCCACTTAATTCTATTTAGTGACATACACAAACCGACTGCAGTCTATCTGTCACCATTTTCCGGTGACCGGCTTCCTGAATTGTCTAGACGTATTTCCCAAGATTATATTATTTAACACCCGCTTTGGAATATTATACTGAATTGCTCTTTTTTCTTAGGTGTTAGTACAAAAATAATTTTTATAGTATTTACATTTATGTTCTAAATGCTATTTAAAATGCTAAAACAAAACCTTTATTTGATAGTTTATCTCAATGATTTTAGTGCAATGGTTGACATTGATGATTGCTTGCTAAGGCTCTTACTCTAGGTTTATTTGATAGCTTATGACAATGTTTTCAATGGAGGGTCGACTGTTGTGATTACTGGTTAAAAGTCTTAGAAGTAATCGTCTATCACATCATTTTTTAATTTGCAGGCGGTTACTTTGCTTAGTATAGAAGCTGTGTAACTGCGTTGGAACCACGTTCACTTATATAAGAAGTTAGAAGGCAATGAAGGAAAGTTTCATAGATTTCCACAGAAATATTCATTTGTAGCCAATATTGAATAATTTTTGAAAATTCCAAATCAGAATAGATAAATGTCTGACTGACTTCGTGAATATTTTCAGTTTGTCAGTTAAGTGCTATACGAGAGACGTTATTTTCTGTGGTAAACTGGTTGCCAACTAAGGCTATAGAACACAATCTGTCCTGCTATTTAACCTATAGCTGGAGGGAGAAGAGATAAATAATACCTTTCCTAAGAATATTTGCGCGTAAGTGACTGCAACGAATTCAACTGGAATTCAAAGAGGCTCTCGCGGCCACGTTGGGAATTCTGATCTAAACGGATATATATATATATATATATATATATATATATATATATATATATATATATATAAGGTATACTAATTCATAACAGAGAGTTAATGATGACTAAATCATCTGATCAGTGATATGAAAAGTCAATGTCATGACTTGAACATGAGTTTGAACCTGTTTGCAGACAAAGATTTTGTAGTGATTTTAATTATCATGCGCCACAGTGAAATGATTTCTCTTTAGCTGCACGAGACATCGGTCCTAATTTAGTAGTCGATTTATCTAGAGACGAGAACCATTTTAATATTTTTGTGCTATCCCTTTGATCTATATCTCGGAGACAAATTTATCTATCAGTTTGATTTGTTTTAATAAGACCATGAAAACTGATTATTTTATTTTATTTTATTTGAATACCGAATTCTATTGTTTAAACGCATTATTAATAAAAGGTGGTATTGAAAATTTTCCGAACGAGGGACTCTTACCAGATACCATAGCTGATTCTATTCATGTCAAACAGTTTTGATAGATTCTCATCAATATACTCACGGATTCTTCCATGTTTTCTATAGTTTTTGTTAGTGATTGTTTGCAGTGATTGTTTGACCGTAAATCTCATGACACTTGGCTTGTGAATCGCGCAGACCAATGAAGATACTTGTGTTTGACTTAAAGTTTTGCCAAAAGACGAACAAAGCAAAGATGTAGGTGCATCGTTCGAATTTGTCAGCCATCGTAAAGATCAAAGATCCATTCTTCCACATTGTTACGAAACCTCTATCAATAAACAAACTTCAATAGATAACATGGAGCTTATTGGAAAGCTTGGGGTCTCAGTAGAGTAGATACCAATGATCGTTATCTGCGCGCATTTTTTGTTGAAGTATTCAATTTTCGATACCCTTGCATGTATACTAGTCTTCAACATGTTTTTCGTGATAATTTGAAATATTTAAAATTTGTTCAAAATGATGGAGCGAGGGACAATAAAAGAAGTAAAGATATAAGCAATATTAACCACATTTTTATTTTTATTTTTAGAAAGGTAAAAATGTGACAAACGCAAAAATCGTGCCTTTTATGGAGAAGGCGATGGAGAGTTCTACCTGATGTCGATGAGATCAAAACAAGCTGCTTTTCTATGTAGTGTTCATTTAAGATGTAGGAAATCATGGCGCCTCACAACTTCAAGTTTTTAGTTGCTCTAAGCAATTTCTGTCATTAAACATGGCAGCAAATTATGGACAATCTCATCAAAGACGAAAAAAAGGAAAGACGTGAAGCAGCCCAAATTTTGTTCTACAGAAAGATGCTGAAGATATCATGGATTGAAAATGTGAACAACGACGAGGTTTTGTGGAGTCAGTCAGTTAAGTGCCATACGTGATACACGCTTGGGCGATCATGTCTCGAAAGAGACATGACTGACTGGGCAGAAGATTATCCTGCAGTAGGTTGCCATTGCTTTCTGCGGTAGACTGGTTGCCAGCCTAAGGCTATAGAACCCAATCTGTCCTGTTATTTAACCCATAACTGGAAGGAAGGAAGAAACGGATTAATACCTTTCCTAAGGGTATTTTCGCGTAAGTGAATGCAATGAATTCGACTGGAATTCGAACTCGGCTACCCGATTTTTCGTTCCGAGCCGATATTCACTGCACCACAAGGCAAATGAAAAAAAACTTATACTTAAGATCAGGATAAATAGAAGAAGGGGAAAGCAACGCATGACATAATTGATGGACTTTAACAAATGGACGGCGGAGCAGGGTTTAGGAATAACAAGAGGAAGGGTGCTCAAAACTACAAGAGATAGGATGATGTGGAGGGCCATGATACCTACGTCCTGAAAGGACACGGCACAAAAAAGAAGAAGAAAGGGAGAAGAAAAAACAACTTATTATTGTAACGACTTTTCTATTTCCATCGCTACCAACTTAAAAGTATGAGATATCGCTGATATCTCAAAAATGATGTAAAAAATTCAACTAGGTAAGGTCGAATAAGACGTTTAACGAGGAAAGAATAACAACTTTGGCTTTCTCTCTTGATGCTTATGATAGACGTATTTTATGTCGTTTGTTCACAACTGCAGTTATACTGACAAGGATAATATAATTGTTTTAGCAAAATACATGCTACCTACAGATGTTTCCCTTTATCGATCTTTCACTGACAGATAAACCAACCCACGGTGTACCTTGATCCTCGTTCGTGTCAGTGTGTCCCGAAACTGGTAAAGTCCCAGCATACGCTCACAAGAGAATAAAAACAAATTAAATCCATCCGGGAGAAATGAAGAACACGAACACTTTTTTTTCATATATTTGGGGAAATTTATTCACTGATTTATTTGACAAGGTCTCTTTGGTTAGTGAGGTGCAGGTTGGTGTCATAATAAAGAACATCAACTACTTTGTCACTACAGACTAACGGATCAGCTTTTCCATTCCTCACTCCTCTGCCCGTCTCTAATTATACCAACGCTCGGCTCACAATTCCCTAATGAGCTGCCAAGAAGCATTTTCATTTCTATCTTGACTCTGCAGATATAAAGTTGCTATTAGAAATTCCTACCTAACCCTAACCCTAACCCTGCACTTGATCCCGAAAGTGATTATCTTATTTATTTTCTATATTCTCTTTCCCGCATCCGGTGGCCATTTGGCGATCATAATTTGTCAGTTTTATTGTCTGCGTAGTCCCAAAAAAGCTACCATATTTTGTACTCACTTACAATCAAACACAGACATCTTTATTTCTTAGGAGTTCTTCTTGGTCATCTTGTGTGAAATAAAATTAGGTTTCTATTTTTTAAGATCGCTTTTAAAACAGCATATTTACAATAGACTTGAACTGCTATAAGCTTTATCCAACAGCCAAATAAAGAAAAATTGACAAAAAATGAGCAGACTAAATCGTTATCTTATTAGCTGAGAAAATTAACAACTCATAAAATAATAATGATTAGACTAAAACGCCGAAAGACATTTATGTTTCTTATAAATATTTAATCCTCTGATGTGATAATGAAGTTCTACTAATTTAGTTACATGTAAGATAAAATACTTGAAACGTTTTTTTTATTTCGTTGTCAACTTTTTAGCCGTGTAAGAAAATTTAGCAAAACAACTGGCAACAACTAAAGGAAAAACGTGTTACACTTGCAACAGTGCTAGTGGGAAAAGGGCGGATTACTTTATTAAATGTTACTAACATTTAAAATAAATATTCGTAAAAAGATAAAATGAAACATAAATATAGTGATTTCATCGAAGCCATATATAGACATCATTTTCACAACATTTTGTTTTCGCTTAATGTTTTTTGTTGTCATCTTCTTTTCCTTTTTATTCTCTGCTTTTTTCATTTCTCTTCTTCGACAATGTACATCCTTGTACTTATTATTCTTCCCACTTATTCTACTTTTTGATTTCTTCTTCTTCTTCTTCTTTTTCTTCTTCTTCTTCTTCTTCTTCTTCTTCTTCTTCTTCTTCTTCTTCTATATAAATGAATCTTCTTCGTTCATGTGTCTCCTTGTATTTAGAATTCCCCTCATCTTGTTCTTCTTTTTTATTTTATTTTTCTTTGATTCCTTCTTTTTCTTCCTCTTCTTTTCTAAATTTTTACCTCTTCTTTATATAATTCTTCTTAATATTCTTCTCATATTGTTTTTATTTCGTATTTTTTTCTTTTTCTTAACTGTAGTTTCTTCTCTCATGGGTCTTCATTTTGTTTCTCTTTCATCAGCTTTTTTCTTTCTTTCTACAGTCATGTGCTTTCTTGTACTTATTATTCTTCTTCAACATTTTATTTTCTTTCATTTCTTCATTCGCTCTTTCTTCAACAACTTTTCTCCTTCTCCGCCTCCTCCTCGTTCTTCTTCTCCTTCTCCTCTCCTACCTTCTTCTTCTTTGTTCATATAACTTCTTTTAATTATTCTTCTTCTCCACAATATTATTTCCATTGATTTCCAAATTTCTTTCATTCTTAATCTTTTTCTTTTCCTTTTTCTTTTTCTACTTATTCATCTTCTTACATGCATTTTCTTCCTCATGTGTCTTCTTGAATATACACTTTTTAACTTCTTCTTCTTCTTTTTCTTCTTCCTTCTCTTTATTCTTCTTCCTCCTCCTTCTTCCATCTTATTTTCTACCTTCTTTTTTTCTCCATCGTCTTCATCTTCTTCTCCTTCCACTCTTCTCTTCATCCGTTTCATTTTTCTATTTCATCTTCTCATTATTTCTCCTTCTCTTCCTTCGTCTTCTTTTTCTCTTTTTTCTGCACTTTCCCCTGTTTTTCCATTAGTATCTTATTTCCTCATCGACACAAACTCATCCTCCTTTTAAAAATGGAAACAAATACACCATTTTCTTTATTTCCCTTGTCCTTTCCATTTTCATTTGGCTTTGGCATTTGATTGCATTTTCCCTGTCCTCACAATTTTACCCACTTTAAACAACATACCCTCGCTTTAAATGTATTCCTGCCTATGTTTTCATGCTCATGACCAGTACAGCGTTACTGACTGCATTATTGAAATTGTTATCTGTATCCGCCTAGTGCAGCTGCTTGAAATTTGATTCCGAAAAGAGAAAAATCGTTTTCAAACGTTGTGTGTCAACTAAAGAAATGAACAGTAAGATTATCTAAAAGGGATAATGAATATTATATACTTTCCATTTCCCTGTTAGTGGGTTGACTATTTCCCACTAACAAGCCACTAACAGGAAAATCGTATGTAATGAACTGAACACTTATTGAATCGATCCAATGTGATTCCGCCTATGGTTCTCTTGGATGTGGTGAGCCTATTCATCAAAGGTTCTAACGATGGGGCTCTATCAGTGGTTCGAAACCGATTGGAATCAAACCCTTCGTTTCAAGAACTTACTCATATTCTGATGGATGACCTGATGAAAATGCTGTCATATTCTGTAAAGACAATAGTTTTGAAACTAAAGCCTGGCATATACCAACAGGAGGAAGAATAGGTTATGGGTTCATCCTTGTCGAACATAAACTTTAGATATTTCAAGAAAATAGAATAATAATAATAATAATAATAATAATAATAATAATAATAATAATAATAAATGAGTGCGAAGAGTAAAAGAACAAGAAGATGATGGTGATGATGATGATGAAAAAGAAGAAGAAAAAGGATGAGAAAGAAGAAGAAGAAGAAGAAGAAGAAGAAGAAGAAGAAGAAGAAAGAGAAGCAAGAGAAAAAGAAGAAAATACTTATGCTAACATTAATAAGAAGAAGACGTGGGACGAGTAGGAGGACAAGAAGAAGAAGAAGAAGAAGAAGAAGAAGAAGAAGAAGAAGAGGAAGAAGAAGAAGAAGGGATAAAACCTGAACATCAATTCTAGTCAGTCAGTTAAGTGTCATATGTGCTCCACGTTTGGGCGATCATATTTCTTTAGATTCCATGACTGATTGTGCAGAAGACTTTCTCACAGGATATTGACATTGCTTTCTGCTATAGACTGGTTGCCGACCAAGGCTATAAAATCCAATCTGATCTGCTATTCAACCCATAGTTGGAGAGAGAAGAGATTAATTCCTTTCCCATAGGTATTTGCGCGTAAATGACTACAACGAATTCAACTGGAATTCAAACTCGGCTTTCCGCCCTCTCATTACGAGCTGATATCCATTGTACAATAATAATAATAATAATAATAATAATAATAATTGCTAATATTGTCATTAATATAAATAATAATAATAATAATATTGATTTATTTTAATTTGTTGTTATTTTTATCATCATTAACATTCTTATACTTGATAGTAATATTATTGACATTCAACCGAAAAGATTATAATTATAATAGGAAGATAGTATTATTGCCGTCGAAATTAATCTAAAAATCTAACAATTCAAAAAAAATAAAAAATAAGTCCCCTTAAATTTACTCTCCTGTATTTGAAAATGTTTTACTTAAAGTTCAATTCAAGTTCATCTTGTCGTCTGGGATGGAAATGCAACATTCTAAATATGACACCTGCGTTAAAATTAACATTTTATATCTGGTCCCCTCTACCAGCAATAAAATATTTTTCCCGTTTCCCCCCACTATTCCTTCCGTCTGGATAAATATAACCCATTCATTTTTGTAAAAATTTCGATCTGAGGAATTGAAAATTTTTTTAATATTCATGAAATAAATTATCATCAATAGATTTGTAAATTATTGCAATTTATTTTCATTATAATACTGTTAACATTGAGTTCTCATCGGATTACGATCCCCGTTGAATTAACCCCACAAATCACCAATGATAACTTAATATATATATATATATATATATATATATATATATATATATATATACAAATGGTTTAAACTAATGGATATATATTCTACATTTTAATATTTACTTTTTATAAACATCTCTCAATACTGAAGTAGAGCATTTATAAATATATAGTTATTATTATTGCTATAACAATAGCCTACTACAACTCAAAAGCTATCAGTTTTATGTGTTCAATGCACTATCATCAGACAGTGAAATGTGGTTCATTTACGGCCTGATATTTATATTGATAATGTAAGTTAAAATAAAACAAAAACATTAAGCTGAGAAATAAAAAAATGCTCTTTTATTTCCCGAATAGAAAATCACTGGAAAATGACGAGTACGGTTTATGTGAATGGTGCCATAGCTGAGAGTACAGTTGGTTAATTGGGTTGAGTAGAAAAACAATTTAACCTGGAACAACCAAGAACGTTTCTGCAGGCCTGTCAAAGTTGATTATGATAAAATCGAAACGCTGATTAAAATGAATGCAAATCACGCGAAACGAGACATCACTGAGATACTCCTGGTATCTTATTCGCACACTGTAACAAAGTTGAAAATATCTGGATAAGAAATCGCTTCGAGATTTTGATGTCTCATGTTTTAACAGAAGAAAAAGCTAAATGAATTGCATTTCTCTATGAGATGAAACGCAACAAAAACGACCAATTTATTCAAGGACGGCGGCAGGTGATGAAAAGTGAGTGGCTAACAGCAATGTGAAGTGAAATATATCCCGTCGAAAATATTTTTTTAATACGTTGTGTTGGAACACGGAAAATTCTGGCATAGGTACATCTTCTAAACCAGTAGTTTGTAAACTTTTTTCTCTGGCCGCCTTTTAAAAAAGAAATTTTGCTCTCGCTGAGAGTGAGTGAGTGAGTGAGTGAGTGAGAGAGAGAGAGAGAGAGAGAGAGAGAGAGACAGATAGACAGACAGACAGACAGACAGACAGACAGAGACAGAGACAGACAGAGAGCTGTAGATTCAAAATCAAAATATTATCTTTGATAACTTTCTTCTCCAATTTTCGGGCCTTATTTATTAGTAATAATTAATGAGATGACTGTTTTTTCGTTTTTGTTTATTAGAATTTCTTACCCAAATGAATCGTCGTCCCAAAGTTTTAGCAATTCTTTTACTTAGTTCATGTAGCGAAATTATCCAAAGAAGCTCTCAAATTGTTGTAACAAGAAATCTTCCTAAGTCAACGTCAAAGGTCCCTTTTTTTCTTTAGCTACGGATCTTCGTTGTCGTAAATTACTGATTAATCATTTTACTTTGTACTTATTTTTATTTCTTCGTGTGTTAAGGAGATGAACAATGTAAATAGTGTAAATAATTACAATAACTTATATCAGAAATATAGATAGACCCTAAAAAAGGTCGAAGCGTACAACGACCGAAACGTCAAGAATATGACAACAAAGATGAACAATATAAATAGTGTAAATAATTACACTACATCATCTCAGATAGACAGATCTTAAAGAAAGCCGGTGCAAATGATGACCGGAAGATCGTGAACATGACAACAAAGATGAGGACAACAGTCTGAACAATGTAAATAGTGTAAATAATTAAAATACCCCATCTCAGAAGTATAGACAGATCCTAAAGAAGGCCGGTGCGTATGACGACCTAAATATCATGTATATGAAAACAAAGATGTGGATAACAGTCCGAACAATGTAAATAGTGTAAATAATTGCAATCCCTCATCTCAGAAATATAGACAGATCTTAAAGAAGGCCGAGGCGTATGACGGCCAAAACATCGTGAATATGACAACAAAGTCGAAGACAACAGTCCGAGCAATGTAAATAGTGTAAATAATTTCAATCCCTCATCTCAGAAATATTGACAAGTAGTAAAATAATTTAAATACTGATTTAGATTAAAAAATAAATTACAAGAACATGATTTCGTTTATTAGACATTGAATTGTCTCACATTGTTTCGAGAGGGCTTTTCATTTCTCAGTTTTTTTTTATCTCTTGTTTATGTCAGTAAGAAATGGAATAGCTGATGACCCTTGGAGAATGGGTTTATGTTTTAAGATCTTCATAAGATTATCGTCAACATTCGAATCCATGTTTAGAACATTTGAGTTCTGCCCAGTGTTTACTGATCTCGTTTTTGTCCGTTGGGAGGTTGCCATCGGATGAAAAGATGCGAGTTCGGCCATTTGCCAGAGGTTCAGTGTCATACCTTAGAATGATTCAACGTCGCATCTATCAGTATCATCCTGAAATTCCAGTAACTTCTCTAGTCACCATTCTTGTTTCACTTTCCTTAGTGAAAATTGGCATGGATTTCTGGCTTTCTTGAATTCATTACACTTTTTAACATTGTTCTTGTTTGACGTTTAATGACGATTGCATTTGTGCATCTTATCCAAAAAGTGTTACGTTCTAGTGTGATGTAGTGTCGTGGATATTGAATCGGAGAGCCGAGTTCGATTTCCAGTTGAACACATTGCATTCACTTACGCACAAATACCCTTAAGAAAGGTATTAATCTGTCTCTTCCCTACAGCTATTGGACTAAATAGCAGGACAGATTGAGTTCTATAGACTTGATTGGTAACCAGTCTACCGCAGAAAGTAATGGCAAACCTACTGGGGCAAAATTTTTTACACAGTCAGTCATGTCTCTTTCGAGACGTGATCGCTCAAGTGGGAACCATGAATGGCACTAAAGTGATCCAAAGAGAAAGAACAATTGGTTTATTTAAGTCAAACTAGTTTTGATGTTTCCTCTTGACATATCCAAGCATTTCCTGGAATGAACAATGTTGAAAAAAGAAGCACCATGTTTATTCAATATCTGCATTGTCCAGGATATCTGCAAGCTTGTTGTCACAAAAGGTCAGAAAAGATTTTAATTGTCAGTGTCGCTTAGCTTTTTGGCATTTATTCATTGAGCTGGCAGAGTGTGGTTGTTATGAACCGGACTACGGATAGAAAAGCTACACTTGGTTCGTTTTATCTAATGAAGAAAAAATTAATAATTTTTACATCCTACCTGGAGGAAGACCTTAGAATCACGTAGTCGTTAAGATGATAGTAGTTGGATAGTGGTTACCTCCAGCTAGTTTTGCGCTGGTTAGGAAGTTGGAAGTGATTGATTGTTGGTAATCAGGTGTTCATTCTCACTATGAAAGGATAACTGTAGATGACCACTTGAGTTGCTATTGCCAACAACATGGTGACCGATTACACTATTTTATAATGGCGTTTTGCAACCTTTATGTGCATTGAAATCACAACATACACGCACATTGAAATTGCTTAACTGGTAGCATAATTCAGACTATAAATTCTCCTTAATTTCTTCACTAGATTTCCTGGTTAGAGCATTGAACCTTTTTCTACCAATGCAGATACACATGGGCAAGTATCTCAGTGATGTTAACAGGTAGAGATTCTTGATGGTTTATCTGGTGGTTTCGAATAGCAAACCCGTCTTCTTGTCTTTTAGTTGTCACAGTCCTACCAGAAAAATGTGTATTCATAATCAATCTCCAGTAGCTGACCAAAATACATATTTTACACTCGACGTTGGAGTAAACAGTTCATCATCAAATGAACCATTTATGATAGTAAATTACTATGGTCTACCGAGCTGTTGTAATCTCGATTCTTTTGTACGACTTTAAGACCTGAGTACTCTAGCGAGGAGACATATCCAAACTTGAAAGATTTAATCAAATAAAACTTCGTCAAATCCTGCAAAACACGGATCACGAACAATGAATTTCTCCGGACAAAGTCGGAGAGGCGAGAAACCATATTGACTCGCTACAGACTTCATTGGGCCGGACACCTTGACCAAATGCGAGACATTCACCGACACAAACAAATCTTTTTCTCTGAGCTCGCATCTGGCAATGGAACCTCAAGTCGTCGATTCAAGAATCAGCTCAAAAACATTTTTCTGAAGACGGAAATCGATCCGGTTAGTTGCAAGACGGAAGCTGCAGACAGAACCAAATTGAATAAAGAGTTATGCACGATAAAACAACCTTCGAAAAAGCCAGAAGATAAATAGAAGAGACAAAAAGAGACCAAAGAAAACCAGAGCTTTTCATCCCCTGAACCCAACTACCTTACCATGGGGTATCTGAGTACGTTTCTCCAGATCCAATATAAAACTCATTTCAAATAGAAAGAATTGTCGATGAGCCCACCAATACTCGACAACGAGTTCCGCCAACGACAACTATTATCATAATTTCTGTTTAAATGATAAATATTAGTATTCAATCAATAGATTAGAAAAGGACAAAGTTATCGGCAAATGTTGTTCAAAACGATTTGAATGATACATGATACAAAACGATTTGAATGATATATGATACAAAACGATTTGAATGATATATGATACAAAACGATTTGAATGATACATGATACAAAACGATTTGAATGATACATGATACAAAACGATTTGAATGATATATGATACAAAACGATTTGAATGATACATGATACAAAACGATTTGAATGATACATGATACAAAACGATTTGAATGATACATGATACAAAACGATTTGAATGATACATGATACAAAACGATTTGAATGATATATGATACAAAACGATTTGAATGATACATGATACAAAACGATTTGAATGATACATGATAGAGAATGCAACTATACGAACAATTAACAAAACAAATAAGTTAGAACTCCAAACACTTCGCACAATTTCCAAAATTACGACATCTTTCATAAAAAAAGAAATGTTACGTTTAAATGCAAACAAAGTAGAATTATTCCTGTCGGGGTAGAAGTACTTTTTCTTTTACAAATGCAACGTCTTATTTTAATGTAATAATTCTTAATGAAAAAAACTTGCTGAATAAAACTTATTTAAATAGAAATCAATCGGTGTTTCTTAAAATATAAATATTTTGCAGTCATTTTTTACGGCACGGGCCCACTTGTAATTTAATAAAAAATATAATAAGATAGACTAGGAAAAATAAAAATTAAAAAGTAAAAACGAAAAATTAAAATAATGATCACTCCCCACTTTTAAAAATCCGACATAATTTTCTTTGAGCAATAAAAATAACCTATAGTTTTAGTATTTTATAACTTTTCTACAAATATACATGAGTGCACTAAATATGTATGTGTATATATGTGTGCCTGTGTATGTGCGCGCATGTAAGTGTGTGTATGTGTATTACTGTGACTTCTTGTTCATCTTTGGCATGATCTCTGAGGACGTAAAACTTTTTTTCAATTAGGATAATTGAATTGTGCGCTAGTAATGAATTCTTAGACGGTCTCCCTCATTAGAAATGTCGATAACAAACGATGTAGTCACTAAAGAAAATTAAAATTGGCTATAATTTCCTTTAGAAACCCCAAAAGCTTATGTTATTAACCACGATGAGACGGGTTATTAAGATTTACATCAAGAAATTAATCTAATCAGTGCTGTTAATAAAATCCCAACGGTTCCAAGAAGGTTACTGAGATTTGATACCTTTGAACGAAGAATTCTTAAAACTTGTATGATTTTGTTGACGATAATTTACCCTTATTGTTCTAACGTCAGCAAAAAATGTCATTTCTATTATTTTTCACAAAGTGATGGTTACATAAAAATATAGACAAGAATGGATAAACGTGTTCACAATAAGACGTAGTAACAAAAGGACGGTTCTTTCCTTGACACTGCTATTATTTTAATTACCTCGAACTTTCGGCAAAGGTTGTGATTAGAATTGGAATAGAGTCTGAAGGTATGATAAGCATGAATTCATATATTTTTTGTTCTTGATAATTTACAAAGAAATCTTTATTAAACAATATTTATTTATTTACGAGTTTATTTACAAGAATAATTTTATATTTCTTCTTCATGATGCGCCATGTCTTTTCCGGACGTACACGATCAAAGACCCCCACTTATCCCTATCCCTTGTCGCTCTTAACACATTTTATCGTGGTATCTCTCTCAAAATCTACTCTTCTAACCACTTGCTCAAGTCCATCAAGCTAGCGTTACCTTACCCAGTCTCTTTCCTTTCCTTTTATCTCTTCCGTGAGTGTTAGATTCTTGAAAGGCTCTTTCCTTGTTACATGTCCCAGAAACCGCATCTTTCACTTTCTGACGTTAAGTATAAGTTTTCTTTTCGTTTGCATCCTCTTCAAAACCTTGTTGTTGCTTACACGTTCATTCCATGGTATCCTCAGCATTTTTCTGAAGAACCACATTTCTGTTGTTTTGAGTCTCTCCTTTATTTTTGAAAATATTGTCCCGAATTCACTGCCATATAGGAGGACAGATATCTTATAACAACCCACTACTGTTTTCTTCAATTCCAACGAAATCTTCTTGTGTGCTTAGCTTTTAGAAGAAATGTAATGGCAATTTTTGCATCTGCTTGATTTAAGTATCCCTGACATATTGTTGGCATTTTGAGTTTCTCTTTTTTTTGATGACCATGTATTTAGGTTTCTTGTAGTTTATGTCTTATCCTTTCTTCTAGGTCTTCCCTGCTATCTTCAAAAATCTGCTATATTGCAAAAACTAATACAATTAGATCTAATGCAATGTAATCTTTATCATTTACCAATTTACGGAGAAATAGACATGAATATTTTTGTATTCGTAAATTTATAAAACATTTACTAAATTATTAAAACATGTGTACCAACTATAAGGAATTCCTTACTATTTTATAAAGTTCGAATTGATTAGTAGTTACCGATGTTTTGCCAACTATTCCAACAAGTAATATAACAAATAGTGTAAATAAATAATCTACTAAATGTAACTGAACAATCTAAAAAAATATATAGTGCATTATTTTGTTATCAAATTTTAAGAACAAAAAATATACATTTACTTTCATAAATTTATGTTTCATTACAATTCGTATCATCGCTTTTTAAAAGAATAGACATCACGGAGGGGTAAAACTATTTAAAATAATAGCAGTGTAAAGGTGGAAAAATCATTCTTTTGACACTCCATCTTATTTTAGGCACATTTATCCGCGTTTAATTATTTAAATTATTTCTTATAACAGGTTATATTTACAGAAAATATTGTTTGTATTATTATTCACGCAGGTGATATATATTCATGAGATTAATCCCTGCATTTTTCTGAGATGTGACACTGACATAAATATTTCCATAAAACAAAATCTTTCTGATTTTTCTCCTCAGCTAATGTTTAAATGCAAATTTCATTTTCATTATTGTTCTCACTAGTTAAGATTGGTTAGAAAAATTATTTTAATCGTTTTTCTCCGGGAGTGGATATTTTATCAATACCACCGACTAAATACTACCGACTCAACACCACTGACTCAACACAGACTAACCGCTGTTGGCTGTCGTAGTGTGCACATCGCTTAGATCGGCGAAGTTGTAGAGATTTTGAAAGTTTTGTTGTTTGTCTTAGTGATTTATTATTTACAACAGCCTATTTGACTGACTGGCGTTTAACTTTTAAACTTTACATTGAAAATGAATATTCTTAGGCAAAGAGGGAAGTGACATTTTTCAAAAATGATCCTTAAAGTATATCTACTAGTTTTAAATAGTTATGTTTTTAAAATGATCCTTAATAAATTACTTTTATTCGACTTTAAAAATTGGAGTTTTAAAAATGATCCTTAATAAATGGCATTTTTGTTTTTAAACAACGACGAAAAAATTTCAATGTTTGCATGTTTACGAGTCGGTGGTATTGAGTCGATGGTGACGAGTCGTCTTACACTCATTTTTCTCAAGGGAAATGTTTATATCCGAGTATCATTGTTATATTTTCTACCACAGATCGTGGTTACATTAAACATTTTTATCATTAATTTAATTCACTGACGATGCTTGCAGAAAAATATTATTTCTTTATCAAAACCGTAAGTGTCCCTGGCGCTGCATTAGTGAGACTTTAAGGGAGACATTTATTATGTTTTGAACAAAGTACTTCATCAAAACCAATTCATTCGGCAAGTCATCCATGTAACAGATCATGAAAATATTAAATTTTTATTTTTAATATTCTCTCTCTCTCTCTCTCTCTCACACACACACACACAACATAATAGTCATGATTTTTCTCTGAGATAGTCATACTTGCAAATATTAGTCTATACTGCTGAGATGAGGTAGTATATACACTATTTACCTTATTCGGACTTTGCTGCCATGTTTAAAGCGTTTCAGGCTACAGCAGTGGTGAACAAATGACTTAGAGAGTTAAGTAAAAGGGAGATAACTCATGACTACCAGAAGTGGCTATGCGCATGGAATGCGAATGATATTCACTCGTGATTGTAATAAAGGGTTCGGTTCGAAATTCCTAGCACCTGACGAAGGCCGGTGCGTACAACGGCCGGAACGTTGTAAAAATGGCAACAAAGATAAGGGGCAATATTCCGAATAATATAAATTGCATGAAAATATTATCTTATTAAATTTTCAAACAGGTGATGTTTAACTAAAAACATATTAAGATTTTTCTCATAGCTGATTTGTAAATGAAATTATTTTCCACAGGTGAGAATTACATTAGAAATATTTTCGTTGTGTTACTCCCAGATTATGTTTACACAAAAACATTATTTTCATTATCATTAACGAAGGTCATATAAAACATAAATTTTCGGATTTTCCTATCAGGTCACATCTATATAAATACATTATTTACATTAAATTTCTGAAAGATGATGTTTATATAAAAGTATTTTTATTATTTTTGTTACAGTTTGTATTTACACGAAATTTTTTTCGTTATAATCTTGCCCAATATCAAACTATGCACTCGAGTAAAAACCGACCACTCTTTACCTAAAAACGAGTATAAACTGATTAATGTTTATGTAAAGACTCATATTTGCCTAACCAATATTTGCCTAAAGTCAAAAGTATAAACTGACCAATGCTTACGTAAAGACGCAAGTATAAAAAACACTAATGTTTTCTTGCAGAATCAAGTATGAACTGATCAAGGTTTATCTAATTACGCAAGTATAAATTAATTATTATTTATTAAAACCTTAAACTAGACCAATGTTTACTTGAAGGCTCGTATAAACTGACCAATGTTTATCTAAAGAATCAAGTATAAACCAAACAATGTTTGCCTAATGACTCAAGTAGAAACTGACTATTGTTTACTTGAAGACTTCAGTATAAACCGACTAAGGTTTCCTTAAAGAATCAAGAATAAACTGACAATTGAATTATGAAATGACTAAATGTTGTTTAATAGAGGATTTGCATAGTATTTAAATTTGAAAATGTTGACATCCATAATAATTTAATGTGAAAATGTTAACTTACATAATAAAATCTGACATAGTTTAGTATTTGTAGTTTATTGCCAAATAACAACAGAAAATTCCTCTTTATTTTACGATCATTTGATAAAATATGTAAATGTATCCGATGCATATTCCGAACATCAAATAGTTAATACGAATTTTATTGGGAAGCCGTTGAAATGCAATCGAAAATCGGAAATAATTTATGTGAATTATTATACTTCGTTGACATGATACAAGATTTTTTAAAAAGTGGTTGCATCTGTCGGAAGGCAATAAAAATGAGCAGGTGTTGTTGAAAATCTTCAGAGATCACTGGCGCTACAGCCAGCTATATTAATGCAAGGCAATTAACACTGCTAATTACATTGTTTGTGCAGGTACAATTAAACAAAACTTGAAAAGTAGGAATGGAAAGAAATGAATTGAGACTTGAAACAAGGTCATTTGAAAAGCAAGTTAAAGGCTTTCTAATTCCGTTCAATTTTCAGGTCGATAATTCTGGGTTTTAGTTAAAAGAAAGATGAAAACTGAATTACGCAGTAATCTTAGCTAGTAAAGAAATGTTTTTAGGAAAAAGGTTAATTTAATGAATTATTTTTTAGGGTCTGTACAAGCATCAAGAATCACTCAAGTTAGTGTATGACAGAGTGAGAGGTACAGTTTATATGAATATGTGGGGGAGCTGTTGACCTAACATTTGAACAGAATATGATTGTGATGACCGTGGGAAGCATCATCTTTGAAGTTTCTCAAGGATAGAGTTACAGAGTAAGGAGTATAATTTATCAGTGTATGTTGGGGAGATCACGGTTGACTTGACATTTCAACAGGTTAAGACAGTAGTAATCAGGAAAGCATCAAATTGGGAGTTACTCAAAGTAGAGGTCTATAAAATAAGAAACACAATTTACAAGAATATGTGGAAAAGATAACGAATAACTTTATATTTGAAAAAGTTGTAGTGATTGAGGAAGCATTCTCTTGGGAGTTAACTAAGGTAGAGGCTTAACGATTAAGAGGTATAGTTTATTATAATACGTAGGAAAGATAGCGGTTGACTTTACATTTAAACACCTGAAAATAGTAGTGAACGGGGAAGCATCATCTAGGGAGTTTCGCAAGAGGGTTATAGAGTGGGTGGTTCAGTTTACAAGAATATATGGAGAAGATGAAGGTTGACGTCACATTTGAACAGGTTAAGTTTGTGATGTTACTGGAAGTATTCTCTTAAGAGATTCTCAAGATAGAGTATTACAGAGCAAGGGATATAATTAATGGAAATATTTGGAGAAGATAACGGTTGACATTACATTTGAACATGATAAGATTGTAATGATCGTGGAAGCATATTCTTCGAAGTTACTCAAGGTAGAGGGTTACAGAATAAGAGGCGCAACTTACAGGAATATGTGATGAAAATAATGGTTCACTTTACATTTGAACAGTTTAAGATAATGGTGAAAAGAGAACCATCCTCTTGGGAGTTACTCAAGGTAGAGGTTGCTAGAACAAGAGGCACAACTCATATAGAACATGTGATGAAAATAATGGTTCACTTTACATTTGAACAGTTTAAGATAATGGTGAAAAGAGAACCATCCTCTTGGGAGTTACCTGCTGCAGGTTATAGAATAAGAGGCTAACTATATAACATGGGAAGAAAATAATGGTTCACTTACATTTGAAACAGTTTAAGATAATGGTGAAAGAGAACCATCTCTTGGAGTTACCTAAGTAGAGGGTTACAGAACAGCAAGTAAAACTTACAGGAATATGTGAAGAAAATAATGGTTCACTTTACATTTGAACAGTTTAAGATAATGGTGAAAGAGAACTCACCCTCTTGGGAGTTACTCAAGTGATACAGAATAAGATACAACTTACAGAACATATGTGATGAAAATAACTTGTTCACTTACATTTGAACAAGATAATGGTGAAAAGAGAACCATCCTCTTGGGAGTTACTCAAGGTAGAGGGTTACAGAATAAAGAGGCAAACTTACAGGAATAAGATGAAAATAATGGTTCACTTCATATTTGAACAGCTTAAGATAATGAAAAGAGAACCATCCTCTTGGGAGTTACTCAAGGTAGAGGTTGCCACAGAATAAGAGGCACAATAAATATGGAAATATGGTGAAGATGGCTGCCGAACTTTACATTTGAACAGGTTAGGATTGTAATGATCATGTCAACATATTCTCTTAAGTATTTTCGATATACAGGGTTACAGAGTAACCCTGTACATCGAGAAATCGTTATCTTCTCTCCACATATTCCTATAGTTTATAGGAATATGTAGAGAGAAGATAACGATTGATCCTTATATTTGAACAAAGTAAGATTTTAATGATCGTGGAAGCATCCTCTTGGGAGTTACTTAAAATAGAGGGTTAAAGAATAAGAGACGCATTTTATAAAACTAAGTGAGAAAGAAAACAGTTGACCTTACATTTGAACAGGTTAGGGTTGAAACGATGATGGAAGCACCCTCTTGGGTGTTTTTCATGTTAAAAGGTTACAGAATAAGAGGCACAGTTTATAGGAATATGTGGTAAAGATAACAGTTGATCTTACATTTAAACAAGTTAAGATTGTAATGACCGTGAAAGCATTCTCTTAAACGTTTCTGAAGGTAGAGGGTTACAGAGTAAGGTGTAGAATCTATAGAGGTTAAGAAAAGGTCAATAATCGTGGAAATATCGTCTTTTAGGAGTTACTGAAGGTGAAGCGTTATATAGTAAGGGGTATAGTTTATAGGAATATTTGTGGAAGGTAAACAATGACCTTAAATCTAAATGAGTTAATTTCTAATGATCATGGAAGCATTCTCATGGGCGTTTCCCAAGTTAGAAGTTCACAGTGTAAGGGTTAATTTTTATGAGAATATGTGTAGAAAAGAACGATTAACTTCGCAGAAAGTAAAAAGCTACAGAATAAGAAGCACAGTTTACAGGAATATGTGAGTAAATTAACGGTTGATCTTCCATTTGATCAAGTTAAGTTTGTAATGATTGTGGAAGCATGCGCTTAGGAGCTTCTCTAGATAAAATGTTACAAAATAAAATATATTGTTTATAGGAATATATCAAAAGGTAACGGTTGACCTTACATTTCAACAGGTTAAGATGGTGGCAATTTTGGAAGCATCCTCTTTGAAGTAAGATTTAGAAAGTAGCTGCTCGTTGCAAAATCTGCTTGATTAAAAATTACATCTCACCAGTTGAATACAAATGAAATGAGAGATCGGATAGCCGAGTTTAAATTTCCAGTTTAACTCATTGCATTCACATTCGTACAAATATCTTTAGATAAGGTATGAATCTGTCGCTCATCCCTACATGTATGCGTTAAATATCAGGGCAGATTGGATTCTATAAGCCTTGGTTGACAACCAGTCTACTGCAGAATGTAATGGCAACCTTATGATAGAGAAAATAAAAAAATAACAACAAATTGTAAGATGAGCTCTGGTAAATTAAGTTAATATTGCAATAATTAGAATTATATTTCTTTAACATTCATACATTGATGTTTGCAAGTAGATAAAAACTCAGATAACCTAGGTTTAGAAACTAGAACAATCTACCCAGTTGAATTAAGTAAAGTTTTTAATTCCAACGTGAATCACCTAAAAAAGGATGGAGCGTACAACAGCCGAAATGTCTTGAATATGACAATAAAAATAAGGACAACGGTCCTAAAAATGCAAATTGTTATAAAGCCTCGTCTCAGAAATATAGACAGATAAAGATATCAAAGTGCATTCTATTGTGATTGACTAAAATACTGTTTAAATGCATTAATTCTGGAAGAATATTTGATGAAAAAACTGGACAGTGTTTTCTGAACAATATTTTATATTCGGTGCAAAAATAAAAAATAACTGACAGCTGGATCAAATCGGCTAAAAATTACACATCGAAATAGACAGGATGTCAAAATTAAAATGCAGAATTGAGCATCTTTCTATTTTTAACGTTGATTCGAAAATCGGATATTATTTTCCGATCAACCACATAATTAAGATGAAAAATCTTTCGACCTCCCACCCAATTTTTCTTTAATTAATTCTTTATCGTCAAAAGTTATTATTACAACTAACTGGATTTGTTTCTAAAACACCAGAACATTCGATAACATCGATTGTAAAAACAAAACAAACACCGATACAGCAAATGTAGCCATGCGTACAGCTGAAATAAGTCACAAGAATTTCATGCACAGCTTTCTTTGTGCATTCTCTTTGATTCGCCAAGTTATTTCAGGATGTAGTCGATAGTGGCTCTCTACGACTTCCTGTGTCCTGTTGCTGTAAGTAATTTTTGACATTTCACCATTTATATAAGTAATCAAATTCGGCTTCAATATATTAAGTGTATGTTACCTTGTTTTTGTTTCATCCAATGCAAATATTCGAGTCACTCAAGGTAGGGGGTTTCTGTTATGATAAATAAGGTGCGTGATATGGATGAATGAAACTGTAGTTGGAACTGAAGATTATGAGGATAGGTAAAATAGACAGAGATTGACGCGTGGTTGGTTGATTGGTTGGTTTTTTAAAACAAGAAATATTTTTTGATTGTAATCATAATAATAATGATTTCAGTTATATAGACCTTTTGTTTTTGACTAATTAATCCTAATGATGTTTGCTCGTAAATGAATATAACGGATCCAATTGGACTTCAAACTCGGCTCGCACATTTACAATTCCGAGCTATTATATCACCCGCTCATCCAAGCTTAGAAAGCTCGATATTTCTAAGCGGTCACCCATCTAGATGCAGACCAGAATCGACGTTGCTTAACTTTGGTGAACGTACAAGAAATGGCTGTTTCAACGACATATTGCTTTAAGCCTTTGATACTGAAAAGCTACAGGGTTCAGGAAAGCATACACTTGGGTACCCCTTCCACAAAGTATCTGTTCTTGGGGAAAATCAAAGGGGGAAATTTATTCATATATTGTGGACACGGAGGAAAGGTAGACGATTTAATACCGTTGAAATAGCGTAACGTCTTTCATCTACAAATGTTTGAAATGCTGGAATTAATGTATAGAGGTCGACTAAAAATTCAGACGCCCCTATAGTCCGGTACAAAATATTTGGACAGGACTAGATGTTTATCCATTGTTCCCTGTTTCGGATAGACTTTTTTTATTCCCTTTCGCACCATTGCGTCTCGCCTTGGTTGGGATAAATTAATAAATAAAATAATGATGGAGTTGCAATAGGGTTGGAACGTTGCGTCTGCGCTAAAGAGTCTATAGACTATTGAGTAGGACTTCTTCCAACCAATGTTTGCGTGATAGGTCGAAAAAGGGCAATGAGCACCACCAGCCTGGTGGCAGTAAAACTCCATTTTAGGTCTGATCTGACTCTTGAGGAGAAAAAGCCTGACAGAAGAAATATGTTACTTTTTAGGTAATAGAGAGTGCTGACAATTTTTCCAGAATCCAGATTTTCTTTCTTCATTATGTTTACCAAAATTTTCATGCCCCTCTCTGATTGGAAACAGGATTAATTTAAAGAAAAGCAAAGTAATAAAACCACAAAGATGCAAGGTGTTTTCGAATGCAAGAGAATTTCAGAAAAAAGAAAACACTATTAAAGAAAAGAGAACAATAAAAGAATAGGAATTAAGAAAACAGAACATAACGATTGACATTGCATTTAATGTTTTGAAGATCAAAGTTGAATGGGAAGCAATAAACTGGGAGAGAGTTCACAGACTACAAGTGTGAGTGAAGAAACTCTTAGCCTAAAACGTACGGTTATATCTAGACATTTCAACTGTAAAATGATGAGATCTTGCGGATAATCTAATAATGTGGTTAAATATATAAAGTCTAGGAACCAAAGAGGAAAGCTCACCAAATCAATTAAATCAATAATAATATTTATAGAAAGGAGCAGAGTGGCTACGTTACGGTGATGGGAAATTGATTCAAGTCGAAATGTCAGATCATTAACCCTTCAGACATTACAGATACTTCTTCGTATTTTTCTAACTACATAAAAGAAAATCTCGACTAGATTTTGCAACAATATTCATTGCATGAACGAATGGTAGACTTATAAATGTGTAAACTAAATTATGGCAAAAAGAAAATTGTCTGCAGCACGATGAAGTAGCTTTTCTTGCAGCAGAACAAGCAATTAATTCAATATAAATTTCCCACTTCATTCCAGCGGAAAAGGTCCGCCCGACGAGGCGCAATAAGTCATTCTCCTGGCGGTTAGCATCAGCCATACTGATGGAAGTTTGAAAAAGCTTTCTTATCACTCAAATGTTCTATTTTAGGTATACTTAGCATTAGTTATAGAACAACACTACTGTTATTTACTGACATATGTGATGCTGTCACGCATGACATGACGCACTTTATAGAAAATTAACAAAATTCTTCTGAAATGTTAAATAATGAATTTATTTAGTTTAAATAGGCACCATGTTGATGAATACCAGTTCAACCAACGTACCTATAAATACTTGATTCCATCTGTAAAATAATTAACATCCTTTAATGTGATAAACAGTCCAAGTGATTCGATTATGTCTTCCTTATGGGAGAATGTATTACTGCGGATGAAAAGCTCTAAATGCTTAAATAAGAGATGATCTGTGGAAGAGATACCTGGTGAAGATGGAAGATGAAGCAAAATTTCATAATTCAAACTCTGTAATACTTTGACGGTTTATTGTTAAGCGCTGTCGTAAAGCATAATTAGGTCATCTAGGATGTTCTTTTTAAATTTTTCGTGCAAACACTCAATTTTTTTCACAACGCGAGCGTGCTGTTATTGTCTTCCGTTGAGGCAAGAATAAATAATGTATAACCCTTCCGAAAGACCTACATTAACGGTATGGGCTGCAGTGGAGGTTTGATGTAGTGTTTTGAGGATTCACTTGCAACTGACCACTGATCTACACTCTTATTGTTGCCAAAGAGTATCCATTTTCGATCTCATTTAATGATTCGATGCAAAAAATTGGCTGTTTTTCCAGTTGAAAAAGCAACAGAAAATCTACCTCAAAGTGGCGTTTGCTTTTGAGTCTCATTCACTTCACGCGGAACAGATCTATCCAACTGCTTTACTTTTCTAATTGCTTTTAAGTGCCGGCAAACAGTTGTGCGATATGTTTCAAGTTCTGATGCAAGATTTTGGACTGGAGTACTCGGATTTTGATCAACCAAATCATTCAATTGATCAGGTTTGATAACCGAGCGTGATCTTCCCCTTGGTTTATTTTTAAGACTATATTCTACCAAACAAAACTTTTGAAACCATTTCTGTACAGTTCTGATTTCAACAATACCATTTCCAAAGGCCACGTTAATATTCCGAAATACTTCACAATTAGAATGATTCAGTTTGCACTCATATAGTAATATTACTCAATATTTTTATTGTAATCATTTTAATTTTGAGTAACAATAAATAGAAAGTAAAATTATCAAGGAAAGAAAAAAGTCAGGAATAAGTCAATATTTTTATATACTATGGCGGTCACTTTGTTAGACGACCAGATCAACTACCAACCAAAACATGTGTCATTTATGACCTAATAATAGATTAGGATCGTCGGTCTGTATTGGTTGAATAATCTAGCGTAGATGAACAAAGTGAAGTCCTAGTAATATAGAGTAGAATTTCTAGATAAATAGCAACGAAATTGAGGACAATAGTCCGAATAGTGTAAATACTAACTCATCTCAGAAATATAGACAAATACTAGAATTTCTAGATTTAGCCTTAATTAATTTGTTTTGTGGAACGGATTGTAATGGCAAATGTACATTCTAACTAACCACTCTTTAAATATATCATAAAAGGTTATGAAAACGGGATTATATGCAAAAATTATCAACAGTAATGGATTGGCAATGATAAGTCTCCACAAGAAAAGCCAAAAGCTATTGCCCATGAAAGAAAGGCATTGTTGTGGTGAGGTATTTTTAATTAAGTGTTCTTAAGACGGAATGATATATTAGACGTATATATATATATATATATATATACGCCCAGAAGGTGCAAGATGGCTGGTAAACAAGCACCCTTTGCTTGTCAATAGGAAAAATGTGCGCAATGACAACACAGTAAGAATGAAATAGGCAACAATTTGGAAACATAGTTGGTATGTTCTACTTCCACCTGGCATATTCAGCTGATACTAGTTCTTCTTCTTGCCATTCCCTTCAAGACGTTGGCGATCATGGAACTCCATGAACTTCATTTCCTGTCCTTTGTAACTATTCATTATTTGTATCTATTGATAAATTTTGTCTTTATGCATGCCATCTCCCCTAAAATATGTCCTGCCATTCATTCGTTTAAGCTCACCAAATAGATCCTTTGTTGATTTTCTTTAGCTCTCACACCTTCAGTCTGTCTTGCGAGTATCATAATTCCAAGTCCCCTCTCCTCATTATGTGTCCTAGAAAATTCAACTGCTGTCTCTTCCGAATGTTAGCATAAGTGTCCTTTTTGTTGACATTGTCACTAAAATTTCGTCGTTGCTCATATGTTCGGTCCATGGCATTCTCAGCATCCTTCTGTAGGATCACATCTCTGTTTCTTCAAGGTTTTGGTCAGTGATTCTAAGTCTCTACTTTATCTAAAAGGAGATATTTCGGCATTCACTGATATACAGGAGTACCGATATAACGTAAAAGATAAGTAGTCATTCCTTTGTTTCTTTTGCTTTAAGTCCATTCTTCATCTTTGAGGAGGTTGTCCTGCATTAACTACCATATAAGAGAACCAATATTACATAAAAGGTCAGTACTTTTTTCTAACAATTATTACCTTTTATGAATCACTGAAAACAGCTGTGATCGAGAAACTGTGTCTAAAACTGAAACAATATTCGAGATATCGTTTTCGACCTTCCGCATCAAAACCAGCGTATTTTTCACAAAAGTTGCAACAAGTCATTGCAAATAATGGTGAATATATAACTGAATAATATATAATTACACACTTGTTGATAATCAAAATCGAAAATTATTTATGACTTTGATGTAATAAATGGAGTTAATTTTCAAAGTGTGCTCGTTTTAGAATGACTTAAATTTAAATCCAATTCATGATCTATGTAAACCAATTAATTTCTTTGTAACCGATATATTCTGATCATATTATGATCAGGTTTCATATAACAGAACCATTTAGCTGCTGCTATGTATCTAGTGCTCCTTGATAAAATCTAAAAAAGAATAAACAATATTATTGGTCCTGTTATGACGTTTCGGCTTCAGTTACTTTTCCTCTGACGTAGAGTTGACACCTGTGCTTTTTCTGTAATTTTTCAGGGTATTTTTTCGGATGAACTCTTCTCTTTGACAAATAGACTTTATAAGTTGTATGAATTGCACTTTTTTGAAAAATAAAAATATAAATCAAAATCGAAATTATTTAAAAATCAACCTAAATTTTGTGCAGAAAAAATTCTATTCAAACAATGATTATATAATTCCTTGCAAAGGTGATAAGTGACAGCTTGCTTTATTTGAAAAAAAAAACAAAACAAACTTGATTTCAAATGATCAACTCCATAATAAAAGCAATCTAGTACGACTCGTGACAAGGTCTTATCAATTTGAAGTAGTGTTGGCCAGGTGTAACCGTGTAACCGTAAGTTCTATGTTAACAGTTTCTTTTCTCGAATTTCGCGCTTGTGGAACTATTTTCCGTCTGTTTTGCTTTCCAGTCAATTTTAATATTTAAAAATTTAAATGCAATGTCAATCGTTATTTATTGCCCTCCTGATTACACTTTTAATGTTCTTGCTCCTTAGTAAAGCTTCTTTTTCCCTATTTCTTCCACACCCAGTAATGCCTTGTGTCTTTACTGCTTTGCTTAAAAATATCTAACATACGTAGCCGGATCAGAATCTGACCAGAATATATGAAGAAGATTAACTTGTCTAGAAATGGTTGCATAATAATATATAAATAAATATTATATATATATATATATATATATATATAAAATATTTATTTTTTTTATAGCTATCGACGTGGAGCATAGAATAAAAATGGTAGGAACCAATGCAACCATTTCTAGACAAGTTAATCTTCATATATTCTGGTCAGATTCTGATCCGGCTACGTATGTTAGATATTCTTATTCATAAATATATGGTTTTTGTCATGGTGCATTAAGTCAGCTTAAGTTAATATGTAATTTTGTAGCTGTCTTGGTGGAGCACAGCATAATAAAGCGAGGAACCAATGCAACCCTTTCTAGACTATCTAGACAAGTTAACCTTCTTATACCATATATATTCAGATATGATTATGATCCGGCTACAGATGTTAGATATACTTTTATTCATGAATTTATGACTGTGACGATTTTCATAAAAAGCAAATAGAATAGCATATTCAAATATATGTGTAGAGGAATATGCGTGAGTCAAAAGAAGAACTAAACAATACGGTCCGACAAATTTCAATATTTTTTTTATTATAGACTATAAATTTTCTTTCAAATTAAAAGAAATTAATTACAAAGATTCTTTACAAAAAGATATTTGTGTTTGTCTTTCTTTAAAATACAACCAAATCATTTGCGTTTGTATAGAAGAAGCAGAATGTGTCTCCATATTAGAATGAGTGTGTTACGTACTTATGTAGTTTGATGTATCTGTGTAATTTCTTAGTAGCAGCTGATAAGCAGTGCGCTGGGGTAATACTACTAATTTAGTATGTAAACAAATTTAGTCCGGGTGTTTTATAATATAGTATACTAGAATATATATGCGAAAATATGAGTAATTCATTATGGTTTGAGAATTTTAGTTTGTATAGCAAATGAATAACCCCCTAAAATTAACTTTTTTTGCAGACTAATACTAGCGCTTTTATAACCGAAAAATCAGCTTCAAATAAAGTAAGATTTGAATGTATTAAATATTTTCTCAGTTTTTAGATACTTATTTTAAGAAGAGAAATATTGTTGATCATTTTCTGGAGTGAGCCTTCAAAATGTCGTAGCAGACAACAAATATAAATTGTCAGAAAATTCAAAGGCTACAGCACGTTTCATATGACGTCGCTGATTAATTAATATAAATGAATATAGAAATTAAAATTTGGAGCCAATTTGTGCACAAGAATGGGTTAATTTTTGAGTTTAAGGGATAAAACATGAGTCCATTGCGTTTTTCTACAATACTGTAACGGGGTTCCACATATTTTGTATTAAACAACCTAATTTCGGAACTAGGTTGGTCTGTTCTATCCAGCTACCATACCAGCTCATCTTGTACTAGCAGATTATGACTTTTTCGATCAATGCAAAATAATTTAAAGGGACGGGAAGCTTTTTTTCAAATGAAAACCAGTTTAAAGTACATGTCACAAAATGTTGCATTTCCAAACCTGCATAATTTTATTAAAAAAGTACTAATAAGCGACAATAAGTCATTGGAAATAATTTACACATTACATTGTTCTTACAGCCGTCGCACAGCAATGAAACTACAATTGTCTTCCACTTAGATTGTTCTCCGGCAAGTTACAGAGTCTGGAAACAGTGCATCTCTTTCTTAGTTCTTTAAGTGTAGACTACCATGTCATTTTAGAACGAAATCTTGGTCCATTACAGCCTTGAGGTATCCAGTTTAAGGAAACTTTGTTTTGTCGACTGTGATACAGTCGTAGAATATGGCAAGCGAATTGTTTCTATCATCCAAACTTTGCACGAAGTTTTCTAGAATGTGTACGTCTTAGCACTTCCTTGTTCCTGATTCTGACTCTCCAAGATACCTTTAGAAATATTAAGCATCTTAAATGGAACAGATGGAGAACTTTGGTGTTGGATTTTCAAGTTTCGCATGCATATAAGGCAGTTGAGAAGACGACAGATCGATATAATTTGAACTTCACTCGGAAACTAATCTTATATGAGGACCAGACAGCGTGGAGTCTTTTAAAGATCCCATTAGCTTTTCCAATACGATTTTAAAATTCTTTGATTATGTCACCAGAATTACAGTGAATACTTGCAAGGTGAGTGAAGTTATCAGCTTCCTCAACGTGCTGTTCTCACGGTGTAATGTCATCATTGCAAATAAAGAATATATCTCAATAAAATTTTTTTTATTTTGGGTAGAATAAAGTTAAAAAGAGAAATAATTAATGACTCAAACTGATAATTCGCTTCACTGTAATGTTTAACTTCGAGTTTTTTTCCCGTACCAACTACTTTCTGAATGTGAGCGATTATGGCTCTCCACAGATTCCCAAAAAAGTTGATAAACAAAAAAATAACTTTTTAATAACTCAAGCTACTATTGTCTATAAACTTAACTGTATAATGTCATTATTGCAAATAATATTGAATAAAATGTAATTGTAGTTTCTTTTATGAAGAACAAAATTAATAAACCAGCACGGAAATTATTTATGACTCAACCTATGTACAACTATTTGTATTCCAACATAATGGTTTTGTAATACCTTTCAAGGTAATAGTTTTCTTTATTTCAAAGTACTTAAAAGCCGGCTCCTACGTTGGGCTAATTGAGCTTCTGACACAAAACGAAAAGGTTCTCTACTCTAACCCAGAAAAAATGATACTTTTGAAGCAATAACTTTGAATTCCTCAATTCACTCTGTGGAATTTCAAATTATCACTTTAACTTTAATTTGAGTTATAAGTTCAATTCCGGTCAAAATGCTGATTTAAGGCCGGATGTCCGATTTAGGTCGAATGTATCATTCGAGTTGAAACTTCAAATCACAAACCTTGTGAAACTACAAATCCTCACATCCCGAAACTTGTCACTAACTCTGATTCGTTGCCATTTTTAAGAAATAAAACTGATGTCCTCAATTTACTAAGTTTCGGAGATATTCTGAACTAAATTTAAAACAAAAAAATAATTACATATTTTGTTTATGTTACCTTAAACTCAGTATCAATTGGAAGTTAGAAAATCAATAATCTTTTTGAATTATTTTAAAATTTGAGCTTATAAAAGCTTTCTTCTTATCCGGACACAAATCTCAAAATTGGATGTTCAGTCACAAAATGAAAGGCAGATTTTCAAACTCGCGACCATCCTGATTGCAAAAAGATATAATGTCAATGCAAAGTAAGTGTGACCAGAGTTAGAGGACAGACAAACAAAGGTTCAGGCAGAATTCGCTGTTTATTTATTTAGATAGAAGAAAGAAAACGAATCCTTGCTTTCAAGTGATTGACTCCATAATGAAAGAAGTCATTAAAACAAAAAGCTTTTACTTTAATATAATGAAAAAGGTCATTAAAACAAAACAAAAAAAGGCTTTTACTTTAATATTAATTTGAAATTCTGTTTGATGAAGTCTCTTTTCCTATTTATATAGGCACCTCCATTTTTCAGTATAAATGTTCGATACCTGTTTTTAAAATGAAAATTTTAAAATAAATAAGTTATATTTTAGCTTTAAAATTAGCTTTAATTGAAAGTCAAGAGATTAAATTTAGTAATTTTAGTAAACAATATACACTGGCGTATTTTAAAGCGAAATTATATTGATTGGAATCTAAACTTTTTCAGATTAAAAAAAAAATTAAACGTACCTCCATTTTTTTGATTGATCGACACATTTACATAAACAGTAGCCACATTTCTGTTTTAAAATTCTAGCAAAAATAAAATGTACGTCGTTGACACGTTATTGAAGTCAATTTTTTAAATTAAAGCTTACCTTTATCTGATTTCAAACAATTGTACTTGATTACTGTCTGAAATATTCGGTAAAAGTTTTTATCAGTTACGGTAGTCCTAAGTGTCAGAGTTTATCTCAGGCGATGACAGATGTAATGATAACCGGAAGCTGTCAAGAAGGCTAAGTATGGAAGCCATAGGCGACAAAAATATACGAATTTAATTTTTTATGTAAGGGAAGACAACCCTTGAATCACGTGACCTTTTAATGATAAATATCACGTACGGCCGTCCGTACAAATAAAGATATGGACAATCCAAATGTACACAATTAAAATGTTTTAATTATTTTAAAAATTGACGGAGTCAATCATTTGTATTAAGCTTTTAAATTTTCGATTAGTAATTGTAGTCTTCATGCATCAATTACATACCCTAGCCGGCCCAATAGAGGAAGAAATTTAACAATAATTTTGAAACTTTTTATATATGATTTTTATATATAATTAAAAAATTAAAAAAAAATGAAAATAATTCTTGTAAAAATTAATTATTCATTGAATTTTTTTCTTTTCAGACTATGATACGCTTAATTTATATTGTTCATAAAAGCAATCAGAAGTTTATCCACATAAAAATTGACATAGTTATTGAATTTTTCGTAATTCGGACATATTTTTTAGAAAACGGGATTCATTGGAGAAAAAACTGTTGATTAGCATTCCCCAATGACTCCTGAATTTAATTATATTAGGCTTATTGCTGCCCATTGTTGAATTTTTAAGCATTTCTGGAAATTAATTGGTGTGTGTGTGTGTGTGGGGGGGGGGTAACATATGTAAAAATATATTTTTACTAATATGTTTTACAAAATAATTATTTCTAAATTAATTTCAGTCAGTTATGAATAATTTCTAAACTTTTCATCAAAATCTGACCATTATTTGATTTTTGCAAGAATTTCCAAATTAATGTGTCTTTCACGGTCAAAAAAGTGTATTGTGCAATATTACGTTTTTTTTACTTAATAAACGTTGCATTAATTTAGGTCTCGCACTGACGTAAGAAAAAAAAGACTTTCTACAAAAATTTCGAACGTGTTAGAAATAATTAAAATTTTTAAAAAATAATTAAAAAATGCTTTGATCTATCCTCTTAATGATAATATAAACATTTTGCCGATAAAACTTTGTTTTATTTATTTAGTTTGGGGCCTTTTTCCTTCATACTATGCTGTTTTTTTAGCGATTTTGTGGAGGTACCTATTTTGGCTTGGAGAGTGGTCATTTCAGGATGGTAACTGAAAGTTGTTTTTATTATTAATGTTTTGATATTATTTGTTTACAATATTTACACGTGGACAACTATCGGCATCTTTGTTGTTGCTATCCCAAGTAGACCGAGCATAAAAATAAAAACATGATGGTGGGGCGCTGACAGAGAAAGACAAGTGGTAGGTCTTCAACTGCAACAGCAGATCAATTTTAGAATCGAATTTCAATTAGAAAATTGGGGTTTTAGACGATAAATAAAGATGCAACATATTTTCCCCTCGAATTTTACAAGGTTTTGAGGAAACGAGTTTGATAATTAAATTTACGTTTAATATCGTAGCATTGGAATTTCATTCTCGTGATCAGTGAAATCCTATAGCACAGACTTATAAAATTTCTAATTTACTGAAAGTTTACAAACTGCATATAAACAAGATGCATGGCACAAACACTTTACTATTAAATCATTGTGCCATCAAATAAAACATTCAGGTACTTCAAAAGGAAACTACACTGAACAATGTAGCTATATGATGATGTAATATGTTATACAGTGCAGTAGGGTTAGTGCGATTTTCAATAAAAAATGCAAAAATAAAACATTTTCTTATAATTTGTGCCCACAATTATTATGGAGTTATATATATTCTTTGTTTTTTTATTAATTATTATCAAACTAAATATCTGACAAATTTATTCATTAAGTCGCTTTTTTGTAATCTTTTACAAATTTTTTACACATTTTTACTTATTGAATACAGTAAAACAACTGCATATTTTACTTGTAGTGCTTCATAATTAGAATTTTGGTCTGTATATTTTTCTTATTCAAGGTATCTAATACAAAAAATATCAACTTTATTTGAATTTATTCTTAATATAGTAAAATTTTGAAGTTTGTAAGCAAAAACCTGTGGATATTAAATATTTCTGTACAGTTTTTCAGACGATGTTTAAAAAAAATGCTCAAAAGAGGGTTAAAGCTACGATTGTAATTCTTAGTATTAGTACTTATCATATTCAATCACAGCTTTCTCAGAGTGTAATGTTGACCTACAAATAAAATGAAAAATAAATATACCCTGATGCAATAGTGTAATATATTTCATTGGACGACAAAGATATGATTGAGATCAAAGGCAGAAGACACAAGAAACAACAAATTGCTTGAGAGGCAATAGCCGACAAAGATATGATTGACTTCAATTAAAGAACAACCCTAAACATGGGTTATATAAGTCTGGGTTTTCTGGCCAAAAACAGAAGTAGAGCTGAAGGAGAAGTAATCATAACACACACACACACACACACACACACACACACACACACACACACACACACACACACACACACACACACAGAATAGTGAACGTTGGCTGAAATAACTCCCCGTCAGCTCCGTCTTATGTGTGCATAATGGTCTCCTCCGCTGACCATTATTCTGCACCAGTGTCCCCGTCGTTGTTAGAACGATCGTTGTTCGTCGAGATCCAGAACCAGGCAGTATATAACAATAGCAAAGGTTGTAACAATAAAAGAAGCTGCCATGAGCGCAGTCAAACATAAAAGATAGCAGATACAGAAATCTTAAGCAGGTAGGTTAGACCACTCGGGATTGTCCTCATGGACAATAGGGTTATGAAGCGTTGATTTGTGAATCTGGTAAATTAATTATTAGTAGTTCAATCCTTGGATAAGGTAGTGAAAGTTTAGACTGTGGAAACTCTGAGTGAGCAATAACTGAGTAGTATTAAATAATAACCGGAAAGTATCCATAGAATCGGAATGCAGAATTGTCTTAAAAAACAATAGCCTAGTGTATTAACGCGTTGGTTCGTGTATTTGGTGCTATAATAATTGTGTTCAATCCCTGGTCACAGTAGAATAGACTTAGTGAAAATAATTACTGAGCAGTTCTAAACAGAACAAGATTATATATCTATACACATGGACAGGTGAACAAGAACAATCTATCCTGGTAGATTGTATAAAACGTTTCTATCCGTAATTCATTCTGGGTTATCCGATCGACATACACTTGATGAGGGCTGAAGAAATTCAGTCAGAAATTTTCTCATCTTACTTTGTTATTGTTTTTTGAAACACTTCTATCCTAACTCTATCACAGTTAATGGCATACCTGGTATCATTGAGATCTGATTTGGTTATGGAAACCTTTTCCTAAATAGACCATGTCCCTTCAGGTTGTAAGTGCTCTTCATACGGCAGCAATTGTAACTAAAAGAGAAACTTCTCTGGGTGCAGTTAAATATAATAAGCAGAGAGATTAAGTTTGGGTTTCCAATTTCTTCAGTCAGTATTGTCTTAATGAAGAATAGGGGATGAAGTTGTGATTCATGAATCTGGTGATATAATATGACTTTTTTTGCTATGTGCCTTCATGACGTAAGTGCTTTCCGTACAACAGCAGTTGTAACAAAAATAAGCTTCTCTGAGTGCAGTCAAGCGTGATAAGCAGTGGGGTTGGTTTATGGCTCCAATCTATCAACTCATGATTGTCTCAACGGACAATAAGAGCTGAATAAGTATATTCAGTTTATTTTAACTATCTTTTTATTTGCTCTTCTGCTAGATTGGTTTCCACTCTGAGAGAGTCCACTCTGCCAAAGAAATGGATTCATACCTTTTTCCAAGTGTATTTCTGTGAAATTGTCACTAATGAACTCGATCGGAATTCGAACTCTGTTGTTTTAAACCGCTAAACAATACACTAACTACACATCAACATGAAAATTTTTAAATGGTTGAATTTCAGATTTTATTTTGTAGCCGAATTTTTATTCATCCGGCATTCTTCAAGACATATTGGGAACATTTCTATGAGTCGAATTTTGTCATTTATTACGCCGTGAAGACATAGATTTTGAGATTAACTGAAATAAAATCGATCGATCGATCACTTTGAGAGCAGGAAGTGGGAAGTTCAAATAACGTACAACACCCACTTTTCGATCCACCTTTTTATGCCTTCCACTCTACCTGCGGAAAAAAGCGTTCATAAAAGACGCTTCAAGACATTTCTATCTTCGGTTTTCTCACCAACTTGTTCCAATAAGATTGATTCACTTTATCGACAGAATCATTTTTCTTTGTGCCCTCCATAGACTTTCGTCTTTCATGATAATCTATGATGAATTTTCCTGAAGAATACACACAAACGCCATAAATACGAATTGCCTTATTGATTCTTCATTGGCTTTTCCGTAACAATGAAGCACATTTTTCTACAGGCAAGATTCTATACTAGCTGCTTTCTTCCACGTTTGTGCCTAGGAATGACATCCCCGAAGTTTTTTTTAATCAATGATCTTACACTCATAACCACTTTAATATTATTCCTCATCCTTGAGTGGCTTTCGTGCTTTGTATTGAACCCTAAAAGTTAAAGCTTTACAAGTCAATTGTCAAAAGCCTACGGCCATGTCACGTAGAAACTAATGCTTCCTATAATGTCAACAAAGTTAACCTGGTCTGTAACTTGATGAGTGACCACTTAGGAATAGCAGGTGTTGTAAGCTTTGATGTGCGGGAGATGTAATGGATAAAGCCTCGGAAGCGAGATTCAATTCCTGTTGATTTCTTTGTATTCACATATATGCAAATATCATTGAGGAAGGTATAAAGTCATCTCTTCTCCCTCCAGCTATGGGTTAATTAGTAAGACTTGTATCGCTAAAACACTATTATTTACAAGAATTCTTACAGTTAAAATATTTTCTGCAGTTGATAGGCCGTATAAAACGAATCAATCCTTTTGCACTTATATAAATTTTAATATTTCTCTACCTTGAGTGGTTTTTGTACTTTGTAGTGGATGAACTTATAAAAGAAACTACATAAACAAACATTGATACTAGTTCCGTAACTTATATTCATAAGGGCACCATATGTACTGCAGGTTTAACAGCAGTCGTGTGTCTTGAACAAGTGAGCCTGACGGTGTGCATTTTTCCTCAGGCAGAGTTTACCTAAACTGGTTAGACATAAATGGACGAGGCAGAAACGGTTAGCGTAAAGGTTATAGGTACAGGGATTGGAATCGGCGTTCCGAGTTCAAATACAGGTATCATTTCATAATGTACGGAAAAAAAATTGGAAAGCAGTGTACTAGTGGATTTCATTAAGTTCTCTTAAGCAAACATCCTCCTAAGAAACATATAAATCCAACTCTCAATTCAGCTATGGGATAAATATTAAGCCTTGTATTTCGAAAAATCAATTTTAACCACAAACAAAAAATTGTTAATGAAATATCTATTCGTAAAAAAAAAATTCTTGCAGCACAAAATATGTTTGGTTTTTAAATAACCAACAAAGCGTTAGTTGAAGTAATCCAGTGACTTGACCCAGAGAATTGTAAGTTCAATAAGTAGTCACAGTAAGTGTAAACCACCAGTTGGAGAGTTGAGTTACTAAAGGGAAATCACAGAAAGCATGGTACGTGGAGCTAGAACAATCTACTCCGGTAGACGAAATAAAGGATTCGCTTTAAAAGTCCAACGTACCTCACCTAAATAATGCCGGATCGTATAATGGCTGAAACGTTGTGAATAATACAATAAATATGTGAACAATAGTTCGAAAAATGTAAATGGTGTAAAAAACTAACAAAGGATTGATAGGCAGTAAAAAAACAAATGACAAATAATAACTGGAGGCAGTTAGAGTTACTTTTCTGAATATGCCGTAAAGCTTGCATTAAAACTTGAACCCATTAAAAGTATGAATTTCTCTTGACCTAGGTTTACGGCCGTATCACGTTAAAACACCGGTTCCTTACAATCACTGAAGATGATTAAAATCAATGACTAAGTCAGTAACTGCTTCAGAATAGTACAGTGTCGAATCAACGTCATTACCTCCGTATTTCTAATATATGAAGAAATTTTCACACAGACTTTCCCCAGGAACATATACATTCTGAAAGAGACTCCCACGTGTGTACTTCCCTGAAACCATACAATCTTAAACTCTTCAAGTCAAGTGTCAAAAGCATACGGGTATATGACGCTGAAACTACAAGTTACCATACAATCAGCAAACTGAAGTAACCTGGTCAGCAAAGGCTTAGGAAAACCAGGTGTTATAAGCTTCGATGTGCGGGAGATGTAATTGATAATGTCTCGGAATTTTTAATCGGACAACCGATTTTTAATTCCGCTGGGTTCGTTATATTCACTTATGCGAAACTATATTGGTGACGCTATGAATCCACATCTTCTCCCACCGGCTATGGATTAATTAGTAAGATTTGTGTCATTAAACCATTATTAGTTAAAATAATTATTACAAATTAAAAGTATTCTTTGATTATAAATAACATTTACACATTCTGCAGAAAACGTATCAATCAATAATCCGATTTTTATTATTCCGATACCTTGTGTGACTTTCGTGCTTTTTATTGAACGAACATAAAAAACTACATAGATATTAGCTCCGTAATCTATTATATTCATAAGAGCACTACATGAAGTGCAGATGTAACAGTTGTGGTGTGTCTTGAGTAAGAGAGCCTGGAGGCATCCATCATTCTTCAGGCTGACTTTTTCTTCACTTAGACTGGTTGCTATTCAAAGTAAGAGTGTTCAGTCAGCGTGGCTATTTAATTCATAGCGTGAGAAAGCCCATCCTTCTTTAGGCAGAGTTTTCCTTCCCTTACACTGGTTCAAGGTAAGAGAGTCCTGTCAGCGCTACTATTTCATCTAAAGCGTGAGAGAGCCCACTCTTCTTTCGGTAGAGATTTCTTTCTCTTAGACTGGTCGCATATTCAAGCTAAGAGAGTGCAGAGGGTAGATGAATTCATACCTTTTACAAGAGCATTAACTTGATGTGAATTAAACAGACGGGAACGTGAATTGAACTTGGCACGTCGAATAAACTTACACCGGTTGGTAAATTATCCCATAAACAAACCTACAAGCACCCAACGCTCTGGCCTCAACTCGAGAATGTAAACCCATTTACAAGCCAATCTTACAACAATCACCTTTTGCCCGTTCGCTACGAAGTACTTTCGTCAAAATAAGAGAAAGATAGATTTGCAACTCCTTTTGCTTTCCTGCTTTTTCTTTGTTTTTTTTTTGTTATTTTTTTTTTACTAATTCCTCTCTCGTTTCAATTTTCCTCTCAACTGATTTTGTTTTTGTTTCTATGATGAACCACTCAATGCGTATTGGCCATAAAATTTTGGCATTCTCCCAAGAATTCTGAAGTGGAATAAATAAACGACCAGCCATTATTAAATGCCTCAGAGTTAATATGTATGATGTCAACAGTAATGGCAGCGAATCTTTTTGACTGTAAGCAAAGTGCAGTGAAATCAGGAGATTTAATGAAAAAAGATATTACTGTGAACCGGTTTTGATTCCTTATTCGGATGGTATTTAAAGCAAACACTTTAGCGAGAAAAAAATGGTCATTAAACTTAAACAAGCAAAAGAAAAAGTTCAATACGGCCCTCAAAACGTTCGTCGTTACAAATATACACACGTCAGAAAGTTAGCATCATCATGAGGGAAATATTTATGTTATTTAACTATTCTTTTTTTAATATAATCTCCTTTCTTGTGAAAGCACTTAACCCAATACTCATCCATTAATGACATCAGATCAAACATTATACAGTGAAACATTTACATCAAAATTATCCACTTCTGTATTACCATTAAGTCTGATCGATTCGATAAAATCAAAATTAACAGTTGATCTCGAAAATGAGCTTTAATCTGTTTTAACTGGATCGAAAATGGCTTGTTTATTTCAACACGCCTAAAACGAAATTGCTGTCTTTTAATCATTTTATATAAACTTTATTTTTTACTTTCCTCGGCATGGCTGTTGCTAACCTACAGAATAGTAAAACATTGAACCTTTAAGGGATTACTTTTTCTACTGACATGAAGTAAAACGATTATACTGGAACAAGTCTCTTGCAAGGAAAGTTGGTTAATTATGTTATTCATGATCATTTTCTCTCTTCTTGTCGATCTTTTCTTTGAGAAACCTATTCCCCTCTCTGTGAACATCGACTACTATAAGTCACTGATAAGAATATTTAAAGTAACAGTTTCAGTCAATTATTTTTAGTTCAGAGTTGTCCGTCTGTTTGACTGATTTTGAGACAAAGCTAAGAAACCCAGCCTTGCACTAGTTGAGGGAAGATAGTTGCAATCATAACATATCCAAGGAAATATGCACAAATCCGGATGTAACGAACTTAACTAGAGTTCGAATATATATGAATAAGGTATATTTGGGGAGCTAATATTATATCTAAACAAGTTTGATTTAAAAAAAACCAGAAAAAGTTCGTATGGTTAACTTTTAATTATCAGTCAGTTAAGTGCCGTACGTGATACACACTTTGAGCGATCATGTCTTGAAAGAGACATGACTGTCTGGCCTGAGGATTATCCCGCAGTAGGTTGTCATTGCTTTCTGCTGTAGATTGGTTGCCAGCTAAGGCTATAGAACCCAATCTGGTATATTATTTAACCCAGAACTGGAGGGAAGAGACGGATTAATACCTTTCCCAAGGGTATTTGCGCGTAAGTGAATACAGGGAATTCAACTGGAATTCGAACTCCGCTTCCTAATTTTGTCGTTCCACTGCACCACAAAGCATATCCCTGCACCACATGTTCCAATTTTCGGATAAGATGTTGAGTATTGTGCACGAAGTTCATTGTTGTTTTTGTTGAAGTATTTCGACTATCACAGAATTATCTCATTATCAAGAATTTTTAATCATTTCACCTCAAGCAAGGCTAGTGTGTAGATGATTACAGTCATAGAACAAAGAATGGGTACAGATATATTGAAGAAAGGATGAAAGATGAACGGGATTTAAGACGAGAGAAGATGGTAATTGACGTATTTATTTTTTTGGAAATTGTAGCTATCAAAGAAGCAAGTAAACAGAAGGGAGTTCTACCGACGAGAAATACGAGAAAAGAGCTGTCAATATAGCAACATATTTAAACTAATGTGGACGGGCCGCCAGAGAAAAAAGCTCGTCAAAGACGCTGCTATAAAAATATTTGTAGAAAAGACAGAGAGAAGCTACATCACATTGGCGAGAAGGAGATTGATGGTACCAAGTTAGGACCGATAACATTGCAGATCCTTCTTTGGATTTTGTCAAGAACATTGAGATAAAGAGCAGAAGTACCAATTAAATACGGCAACGGTATTCAATGCACGTACGAATGGGAGATTTATAAATGTGCAAGACGGATTCTGGCGAGAAAAACTTTCTGGCCCGAGATAGAGACACAACATCCTAGCAGTAGATCCAGCTACAGAGATGCAGTGTAGTGTTTGAAGCTAGAATGTTTTTCTTTTTGTCTAACGGCTAGTATTTTGTGGAAGCAGCCAGCTTAAAATGGTCTAGCGTGACGCCATGTGTAGCAGCTGTTGAGAACGAGGCGGCACAAAAATAATACGATTTGTTCGTTATTTTATTATTTTAAATACAAATATAATATAGTCAAACCATAATTATATCATATACGAGGGTGGACTGAACATTTCATAGGTTAAATATAAAAGAGTGAAATCTTTCATGCATTAATTTCAACTCTTTTTATTAATCACCGCATTGTTTCCTTCCAGGTAAACTGAGTTCTGACTGCCCAAAAATAGCTGTTCATTCTGTTTATTAAAATAATCTCATCAACAGCTAATATGACGTTATCATCACTGTGGAATTGTTTCTCAGTCAAGTGTTTTCTTTTATTTTGTGTTGAAGAACGGATGAGTTTAAGAGAATAGGAGGGGCGATGAACGAGCTCAAAGCCACAACCAAACACACAACAGCCAATAAAACACAGTGTCAATAAACACAATGCCGTTTGTATCCCAAAAACTTAAGCCATTACCTTCTCTGCAAATGAAACAACCATGGCCTTCTTTGGAGCAGCTGAGGTGGGATGCGTTCATAGTATGTATTGTCTCTGACTTAAAGTGACAAACATAACACTCATCCTGGATTAGGTCAAGAAAACCAGCAGGATTTGCCTCAAAGAATCTAAGATTTTCTCGTGATGTATTGCGCCTTCACTCAGGCGTGAGAAGACTTGGCACGTACCGAGGAGAAACCTTTGTCGAGCCAAGTTCATTGTGCAGAATATTTTCAACTCTCTCAAAGAAGATGCTAATAGCATTGGTTATTTATAGCCAATCATCTGACATTCATCATTATGTGCTGAACACGAACAAATGTTTTCCTCCGTGGTGGTAGTTGCAGGAATTCCAGATCTTTGGTCATATTCAACAATCTTGCCTTTCCTCCTAAATTCAGTTGCTCAATTTTGCACTGTTAGTAGAGCTGGAGCATCAACTACTAATGTAACAACCGTGTCATCATGAATGTCCTTGTAGAGTAAACACTTTCCGGCAGGTACTTGATAGGATGCTAAATATTGTCCATTTTTCAGTCAGATATCAGTTTACCTGGATATAAACAATGTAATTATTAAGAAGGAGAGTTGAAATGAATGTATGTAATATTTCACAGCTCTAGCCTTACTTCTTTATAGTCAGCTTATGAACATTTCAGATACCACACTCGTAAAGTTCAAGCTACCCACTCTCATTGTGGATCATATTTTATTCAATGTGGGGTGTTTATTTTGTGTAAGTTTCTAGGTATCTTTAATCTTGCCTTGGAATGGTTGCTGTATAGTATTTTTATGTTATCCACTAAGTTTGTCTTATGTTGATAGTTATATTTGAATATTTTATAATCTATTAGTCGATGTGTGCATATATTGCACTGAGTTTTGACATCTGGCAAGTCAGTCTACGTGAGAATGTGCTGCATGTGTAATCGATGTAAGGATTTAATGTTATTCTTTGATTGTTAGCGAAATGCCTCAGAGACCATGAGAATTCATAGACAACATTATTTTTACATAGGGAAGAGTGTTGAAGACCGTTGTGCAGGTACGTCACATTTTTTGATATTATTTTAAATTGCTGTAGTTTTCATTTTATTTTTCTGAAAAATTCATTAATAAAACTTTCGTTATCTTTACGAAGAAACTGAATTGTGAAAAACTACATGTTAATTCACACGACCCTGTTTTATTTTCGTTGAAATTTTCATATCAGAAATACGATGAAAAGCGTTCCACTTGAAAGATATACAAAACTCGCGTTATTGTCCTTCGACGAAATTTGAAGACAATAATATGTCTATGCTTAGAATATTGCTGCAACATATGGCCCGTTTCCATTTCTATTTACATTGAGGATTTTCAATAAATTCAGAGAAGAATCTCCAGTATTATTGAACCTAATCTGGCGTCTCGACTTCAACCATTTTCCCACTTCCGTGTCTTTTCTCTAAATAAATTCTAGTAATTTTTCAGATAAGATTTTATGCAATAGTATCTAATTTTTTTTAAAATTACGCGCAGTACTAGACTGCCGATGTGCGTTGTAGTGCTATCGACTCGGAACGAGTAAACGGAGAGCCGTGTCCGAATTCCAGTTAAATTCATTGCATTCACTTACGAGCAAATACCATAAGAAAAGGTATTAATCAGTCTCTTCCCTAGAGCTATGTGTTAAATAACAGGACAGATAAGATTCTATAGCCTTGGGAGGCAACCACTTTACCGCGAAAAGTGATGGTTACCTACAACTGGAAATTCTTCTGCCCAGTCAGTTATGTCTCTTTCGAGATATGATCGTCCATCTTGTATCACGTATGGCACTTAACTGACTTGCTGATTACACTGGCGACGACGTCTCATCCATTTACATTTTAACTGGCAAGATATAGCTGGAGTTTTTAGCTAGCAGTTTCTTTTCTAGCACTTCTCGCTTCGTGAACTCGCTTCCGACTTTCGAGCTAAAAAATATTAAATGCAATATCAATTGCTATCTACCTTTGTCGTTATTACTCTTTTCATTTTTCGCTTATTATTAATTTTTTCTGGTCCTAATTCTCTCAAACCTAGTAATCTCTTATGTCATAGTGGCTTTACGGTCTTGCATGGAGTGATACCGATTAAATAAATAATAATCAAAAGTAGTCAGTCAGTCAGTTAAGTGCCATACGTGATACACGCTTGGGCGATCATGTCTCGAAAGAGACATGACTGACTGGGCAGAAGATTATCCCGCAGTAGGTTGCCATTGCTTTCTGCGGTAGATTGGTTACCGACCAAGGCTATAGAACCCAATCTGTCCTGTTATTTAACCCATAACTGGAAGGAATAGGCGGATTAATACCTTTCCCAAGGGTATTTGCGCGTAAGTGAATGCAATGAATTTGGCTGGAATTCGAACTCGGCTCCCCGATTTCTCGTTCCGAGCCGATATCCAATGCACCACAACGCACATCAAAAGTATAGGAGAAGAATAAACCCAAATAAGAAAAGAAGCATCACCCAAGAGTAAAAAAAAATCCTCCAAGTCATGTAGTGAAGAAGAAAAACCTGTCCAAATCAGAGGAGAAGAATTTTCCGAATAATAGCAATTTCAGAAAATAAAAAGTAATACATTCTCAGCATCTGAGCGAGTAATCCTGATCTGGTAATTTCAAATAAAGAAAAGAAAAGTCAATCGAATCTGTAAATGCAGACGTGGCAGTTGAACAAAAAGAAAACCGAACAATTTGATAAAAACAAAAACGGTAACTAAGCTCCAAGAAATATTTGGAATATGAAGACCAAGGCCTTATCGATCTTATTTAGAACACTTGGAAATTATTTTCTTTATGTCAGTGATAGCAATTATAACTATGAATATCAATGAAAATAGAAGCGGCGATGCAAAATGATAATGTATTTGCAATCGTCTAATTCAGTTTCATGGTAAAAAAGAGCACGATCGAACAGTTTTATTAAAGAATAAAGATAAAACCACATTATTGAATAATAATATTGACGTCCATTAACAAATGATAAAAATATATTTGTCTATATTTCTGAGATGACATATTGTTATTATTTACATTATTTATATTGTTCAGACTTTTGTTCTCATCTTTGTTGCCATATTTACGACGTTTCGGACGTTGTCTACAACGACACATGGCCAAGTGGGTGAAATCATTGGCAATTACTTACGCCTCATCCCAGAGGAATAAACAAAATGACAGGAGAGTTCTATAAATTTATACTAAACTATTTCATTAATTGCTTTTGATTTTTAAAATCAACAGAAAATTTTAAGTTGTGCACTGTCTTTATATTACTCACGTTCAAGTTACATTCCATTCACCCTGCTTGCCTTTTCTTCGCTTTGTTACACTGATTATCAGTACAACCGTCTTTCTCAAGATAAGCAAAGTTTTATATTTTTTATATAGGTACCTCCAATTTTATCGTGGGAAAATCAGCATAGTCTGAAGTAAAAGGCCTCAAACTAAATAAAAACAAAGTTTTCTCGGCAAAAGGTTTATGCTATCATAAAGAGGATAGATCAAAGTATTTTAAAAATATTTTTACAAATGTTTAAAATTGTTCTAACAGGTTCTGAAAGGCTCATTTAGTGGTAGAAAATCTTTTTTTTCTCTCGTCAGTGAAAGGGGTAAATTGACGCTAGAGTTTATTACGTCAACAGCGTAAAATTACGCGAAGGCATTTTTTGACTGTGAAAGACACATTAATTTGGAAATTCTTGTAAAACTCAAATAATCGTCTGATTTTGATGAAAATTTCAGGACTAATGACTGAAATGATTTTTGAAATAATTATTTAAAAAAATATTGGTAAAAAATATATTTTTTTAATTTGTTACCCCCCCCCCCCCAATATTTAATTTCCAGAAATGTCGAAAAATGCAACTCGGTCACAAAATATAGATAGTTTTCATTAAATTCAGGAATCATTAAGGAAAGCTAATCAACTGTCTTTTTTTCTTCAAAACAAGCTACCTTTTAGAAAATCAGCTCTGAATTAGAAAAACAAAAATGCAATAAAACTATGCCAATTTTTATTTGGGTAAACTTTTAATTACTTTTATAAACATAAATTAAAATTGTGTCATCGTCTGAATAAAAAAAAAATTTCCGTTAGTAATGAATTTTTACAAGAATTGTTTTTATTTTTCATATTTTTTATTAAGTAATTTAAAAAGTTTCATAAGTCTTTTACAATTTTATCCTTATAGGTCTCTCAGATGTTTTTTAATTAATGTGTGGCAAATATATTTATTAATTGAAAAATTTAAAAAGTTACTCTAAAAGAGAAGCTTTTTGTTTTGTAATTTAATTAAAACTGTTTATTTTTGCATGTTAATTTCCCGTTTTTTGGTAAGTACGAGTGCCCATAAACGATATAAATCTGTAAAAGGTCACGGGACTCAAGGGTTGTCCGCCCTTACATAAAATTTTCCCGTATATAAACTCCGAAGGTCCTTACTGCTATTCTTTTCATGCGTGTCTCCGAATCGCTCAAGAAAGAACTCATTTCTAGTCAGAATTTAAATATTTAAAGTAAGTTTTATATTTTTAACTTATTAGTTTAATCATTTTAAATATTAATTGTGAATCTATCTACCTGACAGAATTTAGAAAAAACATCAAAACTTCTTTTTTATTTGTTTTGCTTTTTTGGGCTGTTCATTTCATAAAAGAAATTATTAGGGATAAAAATGTTTACTTTTGATGTGTGTTTGCAAAATGTGACTAAGAAATAAATATGTACTACAATGTTATGGTGGATAAGCTAAGATTAAAGCAATTTGGAAAAGGTTTCATTTTTTCTTTTCAATTGAATGAAAAAGCCATTTTTTAGTTTCTTTATTTCATAGCCTAATACTACTAATGAAATTATGCATTTTCGATGTTAACCTAATACTTTAAAGTTTATTTTTAATTGTAAATGAATGTACAGAACACATGTTATAAAATTATTTTTACCCTTAGTTATCAAATTAAAGGAGATACCTACATTCACAATGGAAAAAATCAAGAGTAAAGTTGGAATTTTAAAAAAATGTTTAATTTCAATTTGTGTTTGCAGAATGTTTTTAAGAAAGAAATATGTACTACAATTTTATGGTGCCTAGCTAAGATTAAAATAAATTGGAAAAGGTTTTATTTTTTTATTTTCAATTGAATGAAAAAGACATTTTTTTTCTATTTTATTTCATAGCCTTATCTTACTATTGAATTTATACATTTTTATTGATTAACTCCTACTTTCATGTTCTTTTTTAAATTGTAAATGATTGTACAAAACACATGTTATAAAATTATTTTACCCTTAGTTATCAAATTAAGAGAGATACCTACATACCTGTACCTGGAAAAGCAGCTAAAAAGTGAGGAGGATTGGAGTGCCAATTAAGAAAACTCAGGGCCACAAAATATTCCAGAAATTTCTTTCTCTTCAAGATATTGCATAAATACAGTATGACATGTACAAAAAATATAGATACTTATTTATAACATCTACAGTTATGTAAAAATTAAATTAGATATTTTTACCTAGTTATCTTACTAATTAATATGAATAAGGCATAATAAAAATATTAATAATTAGCATAATATTTCATAACTTTACTGGGTTATTTTAATTTCATTCTTTGTTATTAAATTGTAAAATTATTTTAAAAGCAATTTCAATTTTTATTTATTTAGTAAGTATATTCAATCATCCAGCTATAATGCTAAACGAACATTGTATAAAATATTATGTAATTGATGAAAATATTATGTTATGGTTAGCTATGCAGTTAAAAAACAGAAACCGGTTTTTTAGATACATAAAAATTTGGCACTTCCGGACGCCATATATTCAATCAATACAGCTCGAATTACGTTGACAACAGGACTACTGTATTTAAGATAAGTTTCTGTCTTAATTTTCATAAAGTAAGGAATTACTATTGTGTGAAATCAGATTAAGGTAAGGTTCAATTTAAACAATTGACTTTAAAAAAGTGTCTTTAATGTATATATATTTTTTTCAAAATTTTTTAAACAGAAAGTTGGCTAATGTTGACGTAACCGGTCAATAAATAAAAAAATGGCGGAAAATTTAAAGTTTGTTTTTATTTTCCAAAAATTTTGGATTCCAATCGATATAATTTCAGTTTAAAATACACCAGTGTATTTTGATTATTGGAATTACTAACTTTAATCCCTTGGCTTTCAAATAGACCTCATTTTAAAGCTTGAAGATAGATTAATTATTTATAAATTTTCAATTTAAATTTAGGTATCTAAGAATTGATTGGAGGTACCTATTTTTATACTTACGTGCATTTGTAGACATAACTTGTAAAAGACAACCATACGATTGAAATATTGTTAAACATTGTTAAACATTGTTAAACACTGTATCGTTACTTTATTTTTTAATCGCATTCTTCTCTAAGTGCCGAAAAATATTTGAAGAGTTATTTCATTTATTTTTTTTTGTTTATAATAATAATAAACGTAAAGTTGAATCTAAATCATTCTCTTTCAGCTCCCGTCATTATTATTTCGAGCCATTATTCATTATTCCACCCGCACATCCAAACTTACAGCACCTGATATTCCCAAGCGGTCACTTATTTAGTTACTGACCAGGATCGATGTTAGTTAACTACGAAGATCGTACGTGAACCTGTTCTTTCACCAGGATATGGCTGTAATCCCCAGAACTACTAAAAGGTACACGTGGTCTATATGTTGAAAACAAAACAAAATTTTACAAATTCCCTAACGTTCTGCACTGAAATCAAGGGGAGCACATAGATCGAATCAATAGTTGTGACTATTGAAAGGATAATTGGGTCACTGTCTAGTCTCAGGAAATATTTTATTTTCAGAATCCATCTTTCACATTTACAAATATAATATTCAACCATGCACTGAATACTGCTGCGATACGTTGTCTAGTGTTCCTGCTGTACTTCTCAGGATTCTTGACAAAATAATAAAAAAAAAATCTGCAATCTAACCGGTTCTGTCTTGGCATCTCGATTTCAGTCACTTTTTCGCCGACGTGAAGTGGCTTCCCTCTGTCTTTTCTACAAATATTTTCATGGCAACTGCTCTGATAAGCTTTTTTCCCTGGTGCCGAGTTCACGTAAATTTAAGCGCGCTACTAGACTGGCACAAGGATGTGTGTGGTGGCGCAGTGGATATTGGATCTGAACAAGAAATCGGGGAGCTGAGTTCGAATTACAGTTGAATTACTTGAATTCACTTACGCGCAAATATCCTTGGGAAATGTATTAATCCTTCTTTTCTTTCCAGTTAGAGGCTAAATACCAGAACAGATAGGGTTCCACAGCCTTGGGTTGTAACCAGTCTACCGCAGAAAGTAATGGCAACCTACTACGGGATAATCTTCTGCGCAGTCAGTCATATCTCGAAAGAGACATGATCGCCCAAGCGTGTATCGCGTATGGCACTTAACTGACTAGACTGGCATCTAGGTCCCATCCTTTTACCCTAGAAATAGTTAAATGCAGTCCATTCCTCATTTCTCACATGCTCTGTATTCTCAGCAGCTTTCTGTAGAACCGCACGATCATCTCCGTGCATTGAATACTGTTGCTATACCTGGCTGGGTGATCCTGCTATTCATCTTAAGGTTCTTGACAAAATCCAAAGAAGGATCTGCAATCTAAACGATCCTGACTTGGCATCTTGATTTCAGTCACTTTCTCACAGACGGGAAGTAGCGTCCCTCTGTCTTTTCTATTAGTATGTTCATAGCAACTGCTTTGACAACCCTTTTTCCTGTTGTCCCGTCTAAGAATGCCACTGGCATCTAGCTGCCACCCGTTTACTGTTGAAATAGTTAAATAAAGTCGCAACTTCTATTTCAACTGTTTCTTTTCTCCTTCTTTGCTCCAATGAAACTCACTTCTGTGTCCTTTCTTTTTTTATTAAAATCTTCAAAAATTTAAATGCAACGTCAATCGCCGTCTTCTGTCTTCTTGAATCACATTCCTCTTTTGACTTTTCATCTGTTCTCAATTTTCTTTTTCACTTTCACATTCTGTAGTCCCTGCATACTAGAATTACCGCCGTGATTCGGATGAAATCATTAAAAAAAGAAAAAAGTATCTTGTATTGAAGTAAAAAAAATTGTAGAACATGAGACTTATCTCTTGGAGCACACGGAATCGTAATAGTAATCTAAACTATGTGAATTTAAAATTCGGTGCCGATACTGATACTGAGGAAGGCACTGAAGAGATGAATAGTTTTTGCAGTTACACAATCTCTAGCTGTATCGGACTAGTGTATACTGTGAATCAGAGTATATATAATAAAGATTATATTAAATAAAATCAAAATAAAAATTACCTAAATTTGGTATGAAAATACAAACAGGATAAATTTCTAACTAAAAAGAGTAAATATTCTTTTTTTTACCAACAAACATACTGAACCCCGAAAAAATGGATGTCATGAAAAATTGTTTTTGTTCATTTTTTTGTGTTGGAAGAGAATAGATGTTCTCAAGTGTTGCGACACACAAAAACTTTTCCAGTTTAGGGAAATATATTTTCTAATATTAGAAAGAAATAAATTTCTTCCAGTATGTGCGTTGTGGTGCAGTGGATATATTGTCTCAGAACAATAAATCAAAGAGCCGAGTTCGAAATCCAGTTGAATTAGTTACATTGACTTACGCGCAAATACCCTTGGGAAAGGTATTAATCCGTCTCTTTACCCTCCAGCTATAGGTTAAATGGTAGTACAAGATTGTGTTCTATATATTTGGTTGGCAACCAGTCCACCACAGTAAGTAATGGTAACATACTGCGGAAAAAACTGTTCTGCCCGGTCAGACATGTCCTAAGCGTGTATTACGTATGTTACTTAACTGACTGACTATTACCAAACAACAAAATAACTGAAGTGAAAACTAAATGACTGTCTAATTAGAATAGCTAAGACATAGAGACAATATAAGTGCCCAAGCAGTAGGGGCGTTGGTAGGATATCTTTGGCAAATCTTGCGTGATTTCCTTTGTCATATCTCTCAGTTGTGTCTCTGGCTTCGGAAAAAAATCAATTGAAAGGTTCCCATTCCCGGCGAACAACTCTCCTCGGCAAGCATCCTTTATTGAGAAGGAGGATTGTGTACATCGGATGTCTAGTTAAATTGAAAGCAGCAGGTCTTGTCGTAAAACTGGATACGGATCATTTTATTTCAATCGATGCTTATCAGCAATGAAGTCAACTTCAAAGTACAGACCAAGAGGATCAAACCAAGAGAAGTTCACGGAATGAAGGTAAAGTACTTTTTAGACAAAGATAAAAAAACAAAGAAAATTATTATCTATAAAATTCCCCGAAAAGCCACACAGAATGAACGAAGCAGATATCGCAGAACAGACAAGATCGACGACCACTGAATTCTGCACCTCCTCCTGTCACTCACGCGTCATCTCTACTTCACTCGCTTATGCCACTGGTCTAAAGGCAATTTTTAAGACACAAGCGTTTGAATAAAAGAAATTGCACTTTGTCAAAAACATCCGATGACGGTCTGAGCAACAATGCAATTATCGGTAGTAATACCGATGCCAGCATCACCAATTGCATAGGCTGAGCTATTTTCGGAAATAGCCTTGTGTAATATATTTCTGTAACGCACAAAAATATGATTTCCGTCAAAGGTAGATGGCATTAAAAGAATGTAATCTATTTCGGTGACCGATAGAAATGTGTTTGGCTTTAGAAACAATGACAAACAAAAGTGTGTTTGTATAAGGGAAGTCATTTTCAAGGTTAGAAAATATAAGCAATGGCAAACGGAATGTGATGAAAGGCAGGTGACCCATGAAAATCCTCGGTAAATATGATTAATAGACGTAGATGATCTAATTAAGCGGAATTCACGGAATTTCAGCTTGTATATAAGATCAGGTTTTTTCTTTTTCTTTACGCGAAAATGAATGCAAGGAGTTCAACTGGAATTCAAACTCGGCTTCCCGATTTCTCGTTCCGTGCCGATATCTACTGCACTACAACGCACATCTAATTGCAAATTAGTGATACTAACATGAAACAGAGAGAAATATAGATATCTGGTAAGTGTTCTAACAGAGGACGAAAGGTGCGACACTGAGATCCAAAGATGTATTAGGTTGTCCAAAAATGTATTATAAAAGCTAAGCAGAGTATTAAGAGGCATAAACGTTTCGTTAGAAACAAAGAGAATTGTACTGGACTGCTACGTGATATCTGTAACAGCAAATGATGGACAATATCCTCAAAGATAGAGAGACTCGAAGCAACAGAAATGTGGTTCTACAGAAAGATTCTGAGGATACCATGGACTGAACATGAGAACACCGACGATGTTTTGGAGAAAATGGAAACAAAAAAGAAACATACATGACATCAGGTAGAAGTAGTTGAAATTTCTCAGGTACGAAATAAGGAGGGAGGGCTTAGAAAATCTGATCCTCACAGGGCAGATTGAGGGAAAGATGGACAGAGGAAAGCAGCGCGTGACGTACTTGATGAGCTTAAGCAAATGGATGGTAGACCCGGGTTTGTAAAAAATAACAAAAAGACAGAACTTATTTTGAGCTAGAAGTGGCTAGAAGTGGAGGGCTATGATCGCCTACGTTCTGAAATGACACAATACTGTGTACCTGTTTTCGGACAGATCGCAACTCAGTTTTGTCTTTGTAGTGTGGTGTAGTGGATATCGGCTCGGAATAAGAAATTGAATTCCAGTTGAATTCGTTACATTCACTTACGTGCAAATACCCTTGTGGGGTATTAATCCGTCTCTTTTCGCCAGTTATAGGTTAAATAACAGGACAAATTGAGTTCTATAGCCTTGGCTAGAAACCAATCTACAGCACAAATAATGGCAACTTACTGCGAGATAATCTTCTGCCCAGTCAGTCATGTCTCTTTCGGGACCTGATCGCCCAAGCGTGTATCACGTATGACACTTAACTGACTGACTGCAGTCAGAAAAACTGAGAGTTAGCCAATCCCAGGGAGCAGCTGCCCGTGACAGAACGGACATGAGCGACAACCGCTGAACTGTGCATCTTCTGGACGACTCATCGGTACTCGCTTATAGCACTTGCCGAAAGGTATTTTTTTTTTACGAGAAGAAACTGCACCCTGTCAATCTGTTGTCTCATCTGAGCTGCAACGCAATAATCGCATTGCCCTGATAGAGTATCGGTAGTGTAGAGGATTTATAATTCTTGGTAAATAATTTTAAACCTTTATAATCTATCTATACAAAAATACTCGTAAAAATTAAAAACAGCAAGTTAAGAAAACAATAAATCGAGTATTATTTATTATGTGGTTGTTATGTTGTGTTAGAGAAAAGAGAGAAAGAAATAATGAGCAAAACTGTGAGTTTGGGAACAAATGTAGATCAAATATGTATCAGTATCCGACAGAAGAATAAAATAAAAAATAAATGTATAGAGTCTTTCCCTTATGTTCTTATTTTTATAGATGTGCATAATGAATGTACAGAGAATATAGTTGGAAAAATATAATAAGTGCATGGTGTTGTTTTACCTCGAATTTGACTATTATGGCTTAAGAAGTAAAGGAGATGAAACTTTCGTCGACGTATGTGTTAATGACCTTTCCGTATGAACTGTTTGTTTAATAGTAGGAATGTCACGTGTCTGTGTCTGGGGGAAAAAGTAGTGTTGATTCTCATTGGTTTAGAATAATTGAATTAATGATAATTATAATTGTTATAATTATTTTATTATATATATTTTTCGATGAAAACATTCATTTTAAGTTTTTCTGGACACGACGCCATGATAGTATAAATATTTTTTTATATGTATATTTCTTTTATGGACACGACACTAATAGTACCGATGCCAGCGCAACTGACCGCTGCGGGTGCTGGGTTATTTTGAATATGGGTTTAGGTGCCCAGCTTGAAATGCCTTACTAACGATAAGACATTACCCACGTGGCTAGTGATTCTTAGAGCCTATTGAGCTGTCAAAAAGTATTGTTCGGCGGGATTGTACAAAAACTCAAACTACGTTAACTGTGATGAGAACGTGGAAACCCAGGTTAAAAACTTCTTTCATTGTAGCGTCGTAGTTTCTTTGTGCAAGTTTGTTGATGATATGTTTCGCATGCGGCTCAGAAATTCTTTTGTCCTCGAGGCCTGTTTCGTCTCTAGCAGTGTGGTGCCACCCTTGTCGAAGGCTGAACACTACCAATTAATGTACCAATTAATTGAAAACAACTGCTTTAGTTCTCTTTTTTTCATCATACGGCCAGTTTTTACACTTACTGGAATGGATTTCTATTTTTAACTCAGATTAGGTCATTTGCAGTGGTGTGCAGAAATATGAATCTATTTTTGGGGTGTATGATGAATTTTCTTTTGCCCTTGAAAAATATTGCATCATCTGTAATTGCATCGGATTTTTATCACACCCAGACTATGGTCATTGTCTGAGGTGGACGTTCCTTCAAACAAGGTTACGAAAATTGTAATGCTTCAGGAACACACTGGAAAGCCCTGCAGAGGAACACAGATATTGTTATTGTTAGCTTTTTCAAATGTCAGTAATGTCATCAAGGAAAAGAAACAAACTGGATCCATGAGTTCAAAGCGTAAAGGAAAATGCGGTCGGAAGAGAAAAGGCAACTCCAGGAGAAAGCGTATACATAATAAAGAAAAGTGTGAAAGATTCTAGGAAGACTTTATGCATTATGTTTCAATTAATTTGCACAAGGTGTATGTGTTCTGTTGGCTGCTGGGCATTATGAACGTCGTAATATGGACGACTTATTAAACTAACCCGATCCTGACTGAGTGGGGCGGCAAGTATAGAATAGGATATGTATATATATTTTCTAATTTTGAGACCTTCCAGTAAACGACTTCTCACCGGATTTAGCTAATGTGTGCTGCCAGGCGGTCCTAAAAGAACAAGGATTCCTACCAGTATTTGGCGGACACAGTCTTAGCAACATAAGATACACAGATGAAACAATGTTTATGGAAGAGTAAGAAGATATCTGCAGGTTTTAGACAAGATATTAAAGGCAAGCCATAAAGAAGGAATACTTACAAATTGTGATAGAATATATGAATCGTAATCAGACAGAATTATAAGATATAAATTGTATACAGTATTTTTCGTATGTTATATATGTGTGTAATGAATGTCGACATAATTTAGTTGGAAAAATATAAATACCTGGGTTTTCTCTTGCCTTGAATTTTGTTACGTGTTAAAAGATAAATATTAGTATTATGGCTTTAAAAAAGGAAACGAAATTTTTGTTGACGCACGTGTTAACGACCTGTTCGTTTGCTATTCTTGTCTAATAGTCAAGAATGGAACGTGTTGCGTGTAGAGGAGATACGTAGGGTTGATTCTCATTGGTTTAGAAAAGGTGAATTAACGATAATTTTAAGACAGCCATTTCTTTGTGAAGAGGTGTTTGTTCCCAAGCTAAGCTACGTTAAAACGTCACAGTTCTGGGTTATCCAGTGTAGAGAGAAAAACTGTTTGAATTGTGCATGAGGGTCCCTTAACGTAATTGAAAATAATTTATGACTGGAAGATGGTAAAACGTCTATTTTCTAAGTTGGTGGGTGGCTACATTTTAGGTTTAATTAGTACTTACCGTTTTGAGAAGCAGCTGTAAAGACGAATGTATAATTCTAATTACTAATCATACGTGGCGGTTAATAAATTAAGAGCACACTAGCATGTGACAATATTCAACGTAAAAGGCAGTGGATTGACAAGAATATATCGCCACAATTGACACTGAATGCAGAGCGCAATAGAAAGTAACATTGTGCGTGTGATGCTATCGTCTAGATCATATTTCTTTAGGGATTATAAAAATACAATGAAACTGTAGTGAAAATTTAATGCTGGTGGAGTAGCCAACCGCTAACGATAACGGTACTCAACCGCCGATCAAAGATATTACTTCTTCAGGACGTAGGCCGTAATGGCCCTACACATCTTCCTGTCCTCCCTTGTAGCTCTTACTAAAATTTGCCTTGTATTTTCTCCCAAACCCTACTCTGTCATCCATTTTCCCATCAACTATGTTACGCGCTGTTTTCCCTATCTCTCTCTGTCCTATTTACTCTGTGAGTATCAGATTCTCCAAGTCTACTTTCCTCATTACGTATCCCAGAAACTTCAGTTGAGTCTTTCTTATGTTAAATACGAGTTTTCTTTTCATTTACATGCTCTCCAAAACCAGGTCCTTTCTTATAAGTTCGGTTTATGGTATCTACAGAATCCTTCTCTATAACCACATTTCTTTTGCTTCGAGTTTTTTCTTCATCTTTGAGGAAACTGTCCAGCCTTTGTTACCATATAGGAGAACATATAGTACATAATAGTCTAGTAACTATACTTTTGGAATGTGTCCGTGGCCATACCAATACGTCGTTCGGATTTCAGTGTCGCACTATCACTTGCCGCGCATTGTTCGAATCCATCCCAAGTATTTAAATTTCTGCACTTGCTTGATTTCAGTATCCCCCACCTGTAATTGGCATTTTGAGCTTCTCTTTATGCTGATGGCCACGGCTCTTTCAGAACAGTGCCGATGATAACTCCGGAACGTCTGATTAATGAAAAAAGAACGCGTCTAACAGCTTCCTCGTGATTGTCAGAGTGATAAGCTGAGGAGTGCTGGCCTTGCAAATGATTACTTTGATAGCCAACGGCTAAAATTTTAGGCATCATATAAACAGGAACATTTTTCAAGACGCAACTTGGCAAATCCCTTATTTTATTTGTATTTTATTGGTTAGGTATCTTTGTAGATACCCAACCAATAAGAAGAAAATTGGTCAATTGAAACTCAAAGAGAAACGGAGTGAGAAAAAAAAGATAGAGAGTCATTCAGTTAAGTGCCATACGGGATACACACTTGGGTGATCATATCTCTTTAGAGACATGACTGACTGGGTAGAAGATTTTCCGGTATTAGGTTACCATTTCTTTCTGCGGTAGACTGGTTTATAAAACCTAATCTGTTCTATTATCCAACCCATAACTAAAAAAAAGACACGGATTAATACCTTTTCAAAGGTATTTGTGCATAAGTAAATGCAACGAATTCAACTGGAATTCGAACTCGGCTCTCCGATTTCTCATTCCGAGGCGATACACGCTTTAACACAAAGCACATTTCATTGGTAGATACTCAACCAATGAGAAGAAAACCTTATAAAAACAAGTACATTTATATTTCCAGTTACAGTAATATTTTAAAAACTTTTGGTCGAAAAAACCTGGCGTGTGTCAACAAAAATATATTTGGTTTTCGTTTCCATTTTGGTAATTTCTTTAAGCCCAGCTGCCATATTCACCTGGATTTGAAACCGACTGATACCTTTTTCGATAGATAACTATAAATCGCTTTGGCGGATAAAACTTTCTGAGCGGAAAACAGATCCAAGTGTTTGACGAAAACATTACATGAAAACTTGGATAATTTTACTCAAAAGGTATCGAATATATTTCTGGTAAATGATAAAAAACATTTCAAATAATTGTTAATATATAATTTAATAAACTATGATTTTACTTTATATTTCAAAGAATAAAGTTGATAGACGTAAACAGAAAATATTCATTATCTTACCCATAGGTTCAAAATTATGTATTTTTTCTCATTTTTTTACGGTTTATCAACTTTTACTACGCTATTCAAAGTCAGAATATAGAAAAAAGATTGGAAGAGTTATTTTTTATTTGGAGTTAATAATGACCTAGTGATAAAGATTTCACTAATTAATTCGTAGTGAAGTGGATAAGAGATGGATTCATATCTTTCCCAGGGGTAAGAGATGGATTCATATCTTTCCCAAGGGTATTTGCACCTAAATAACTAAACCTAACCCGACCGTAATTGGAACTCAGCTTCCCGATTAACATTTCGGAGGCAATATCCGTTACATCACTCTAACATGCATGTTTACATCAGCTCGTATTCCCAAGAGGTAACCGATCTAATTATTGACCTGGTTCAACGTTGCTTAACTTTGGTGATCGTACTGAAACCGGTGTTTTAACGTTATGCTGTCGTAAGAATATGAGGCATAAACTTTTTCGAAACATTTTCTGTTTTTGTTTTTAATTCACTCTGACCATCAAGTTTTTATTTTATTTTTCATTCTTTATTTTATGAATGTTTCTCAAATCATTTCCATTACCGTTTCCAATCGTTTCGGACGAGAATTACCCATTTTAATACATTAAGGTTTGTGAAGTTCTTTTTCCTCTAACGAAAAAATGATTGTTTAAGGACATTGTGATTATGTCACTGTTTCCATGGCAAATTTTTAGATTAGTCGCGTCTGGTTTCAACACCATGGACTTTATCAATTGGAATACATCGTGCCACATTCACGGAGTAAAAATACGCTCGTTTCCTACAAGAAATATTATTAGAGGAACAGATATACTTTCCAAAACACGTTGTACTTCAGGTTATTGACCAGTCGTCATCATTCTTCATTATATTCTCTTCTTACCCCTTTTGAAACCTAGATTTTTTAATGAATTTAAGCGCACCGATAGATTGGTGACAAGGATACATCATTTTACAGTTGAAATGGCTAGATGCAACCGTAAATTCTATGCTAGCATTTACTTCTGCTGGACTTCTCTCTTATGGAACTCTATTTTAGTCTCTTTATTTCCAGTCGACTTAGACCTTCAATAACTTAATGCCAATGCCAGTCGTTATTATTATTCTCCCGGCTATCACCTGTTCAATATCTCGCCATTTTACAGTTGAAATAGCTAGATATAACCACAATTTCCTTGCTATTAGGTTGTTTAAAAAATAATGTCCACTTGAAGTATTGTATATTGAAAAGCCATTTTAACATAGTATTCACTGTATATATTAGGTCAATTTTTCTCTAAATCATAACTAATGTGTGGTCTTTTTAGTTTTTAACTTATTTTCAGACAGAAATATTCTTGAAGCATAGAAGCCCTTAATTAAGAACATGAAAAAACATGATCTTCGTTTACTTTTATTTCATGAGTTCAAACTTGGGAACAGTGCCTCTCAAACTTTTGCCAATTTCAACAGAGCGTGAGGAGATGGGTTCACAAGGGATCGGACAGTACGATGGTAGTTACAGAAATTCTGTACTGCTGATGAGTGCCTTAAAGATGAAGAAGGTAGAGGACGGTCATGAAGTTTTCACAACGAAAAATTTCAAGCAGTTGTTGAGCAAAACCCACATCAGAGTTTCAGAGAAATGTCTTAGACGCTTCGTGTCAACACTGCAACTGTTATTTGCAGAGTACTGGCAAATCGAAAAAGCTCGATAATTGTGATCCTCATGATCTCAATGAAAATTAAAATCTTAGGTGCTCTGAAGTGTTCTCAATGCTCTTTCTGTGTAACACCAATGATTTCTTTCTTAACCGAATCGTCACTTGAAATGAAAAGTAGCTTCATTATGATAACTGTAAATGATCAGGTCACTATGATCGGGACGAGTCTCCCAAGAATTTCTCACAGTAAAATTTGTATCAGCAAAAGATTATGGTGACTGTCTGGTGGTCTGCAATTGGTGTTATCCACTACATCTTTCTGGAAGCCATCAGAGCATTAATGTAGAGTTTTCTGCAATCAACTTGTTGAAATGCATGCAAAAATACCTGAAAAAAATGAAACCTGCATTGGTGGATCGACATGGTCCAATTCTGCTGCAAGATGATGCGTGGCAACATGTTGCAAGAATGAATTTGTAAAAACTCACAGACTTGGGATACAAGAGTTTACCACATCCTCCATATTATCCTGATTTTTTACCCACTGATTATTCATTTTTAAGCACTTTAGCATATTTTTAAATGGTAAAACTTTGATTTCCAAACCAAAGGTGGAATTGGCTTTCAACTATTTCGTTGCGTCACAGCCAAGAACTTTTTATCAACGAGGAATAAATAATCTCAACAATCGGTGGAAGAGGTGTATAGATGATCAAGGCTCGTATTTTTATTAATTTCAACATTTCTATAGTTAATTTTTCAAGAATAAAATTATTTTTCTGAAATCGGCCATTATTCTTGTAACAACTTAATAACAGTTTTTCGGGAAGCGAAAGGTTCGAAGGGTTCAAAAGGTTCAAAGGGTCAAAGGATTCAAAAGGTTCAAAGGGTCACACCATCAATGTTGAGGTAGTTATGAAATGCTATCAACACCAAACGCCCAGGAAAACTGTTTCATAAAGTCATACTTCAGCACACTCATCCATGCTTTCAAAGGCTGTTGTTCAACTGGTTGATCACTCTCCATGTTCTTTTGATTTGGCTCTATTTGACTATCACCTGTTCACCAACGTGACAAAAATCACAAGTATTTAAATGATGATGACATCATATCTGTTGCTGATGACGTTTTTACCAACATATTTTACCACCACGTCCAAAACAGAAATCACTCGTACGAAAAATAATTTAACTATTTAGCTGGCAAATGCTCCCGATTTTGCAGATGAAACGGATAGCTATAAATGTAAGTTCTGTACGAAGAGTTTCTTTTCTCGTACTTCTTACTTGTGAAACTTTTTTCCGGCTTCTTTCTTTCCAGTCAAAAACTTTGATGTAATGTCAGTCGTTATCTTCTGAGCGTCGGCTATGCTTGTGAAATGGTCTTGTGCCTAATATATCCGAGTCCACCAGATTTTATAGAGCCAAAACGTTTAAAGAACATTAAAAGAGGGATAAAATAGTCGTGTAAATTTATTTAACGAGAATAATTAAAATCAATTTTTGATATTTAGGAAATTATGTTCATCCTTTAAAGATCTTCATAAAGCTTTCCTTGAATATGTGTGTTTTAGAGTTCCGTTTTCTTAAAGTACAGAAGAAATGGATTCGTAAAGAAAAGACAAGTCTATGTTTCACTGTATGTGTGTACAATTATCGTAGACGAAGTTTCGTTTTGAGTGAGAATGAAGACGGAAATGATGCCTTTGTTCTATGTTTTGTTGCCTACAAGTAAATGAGAAAAAAAAGAAGAATCAATCATTGCAGTGTAAAAGAGAAAGTGAGAAAATGCATGTCGTCTGGACTTGGCGTCTAGTCATATGACTTGTAGCTCGCTACGATGTTCTTTCTTTGTTGACAAAAAAACTTAATTTACTTTGTTCCGACTTTCCTCAAGCACTTTTTAAATACAATTACACTTGAAACAAATTTCCTTATGCGAATATCTCTAAGCGTTGCAAACTAGAGTTTTCAAAATTTATTTTCAATTTTACTGTATTTTCAGGCCTATTGAACGCTGATTTTTTTTACAAAATAATACAACAGAAAATTACCCTGCGTGTAATACATCAGTATAATGTATCAGTGAGACATGAAAACACCAAAAAAAAAAAAATGCGGAGTTCACTAGGAATCAGTACATGGAAAAAGCTTTGCTCTTGAGCTGGGACTGCTGGACACGAACAAATATGGTATCAATAAAAAATATCCCGGAAAAATTCATGCAATTTTATGACCTGGATCTAGCTAAGATTGACTTTCAAAACACAAAGGTTTTCACTGCCACCCAGATCAATGTAATTTAAAGTCGATCTTACAATGTTAGCCTGCCTGAAGATATTTTTTATTTACATTATTATTTGTCATGTACAAAGTCCTTAGCTACTCGCGGTAGATGGTTACGTTATGGTTTACTTTATATGGAGAGGAGAAAAATTAAGTTAAAATTGTAGTGAACTGGGAAACATTTTTTCGGGAGTCTGTTCTGCATTACAGTAGTTCGCGAGGAGTGGCTGTTTGACTGGAACTTACTTCTCAGCTAACAAATACGATATATATATATATATATATATATATATATATATATATATATATATATATATATATTATAAGGAAAGAAGAGTTTTTCCAACGACAGAAATTGATATAGAAGAAAATAATGCGAGAAGCCTTGAACGTTTTGTTTAAAGTTGGCTCTCTTCAAGCGAATAAACTTGTGACTTTACATATCAAGATCCGTTTGTGTTTCTGACTGCCTAAAATACCGTGTATATATAGATAAGTGGTCGATGAGTAGGTCAGAAAGTTCATATGCGTGCGTGCGTGTTTGTTGGATTTGTTTTCACACCCGCTCGTTAATCTCTTCCGTTTTAAGAATCATTCATCTTTCGTTGACCAGAAAAATTGTTTGCACTGACTTGCGAAATTTCATTTCGTCTTTATACTTCAAAATTGTTTTCAGCGATGTTGATTCAATTCTACGGGTCATCTAGTTTTTGTTGTTTTTGGAATACATTCTTTTGCAATGGTTCGCGAAATTTTTTTTTTTAGTGCGATTGAATTTAGTGTGTCTGTGTGTCTGTCTTAGTTTTTTTCATGCTGTTTTGTTTAGGAAAGGCTGATAATTTTTATAAGTATTTCTTCCTGCATCACAGGTGTGCATCTGTATTTTGGTAAATAGGCATTACTCTGAATTTACCTCTACTACATTCGTGTAAGTGTTGGGAAAAATACACTTTTCTGTTATTGGCTAGTTTAATATTACTTCTGTGCAGAGTTACTCTTTTATTCAGGCCTTGTGTTACCACCGCGTCTATTTTTGCTTATTCATCTCATTTTATAGCATAAATTACGTTTTTACAGCTGCATTACGGGGTAGTGATCTCGTTTCTCCCTCCTTATTAAAGTTAAAATCAAGGGAGATAACTATATGGCTATCAGATTAAGCTTCGCACATGGAATGAGAATGATGTATCCAAGTGATCGAAATAAAGAGTTCGGTTCGAAATACCTTGCACATGAAGAAGTCCGGAGCGTACAACGACCGAACATCGTAAATATGGCAATGAAGATAAGGACAATAGTCTGAATAATGTAAATAGTATAAATACTACCTCATCTCATAAGTACAGACATTCAATTTTTTCAGTTAGTTTCTTTCAACGGTATAAGCTGAAAAGTGAAAGGGTGTTTATAATCTATGTAGATGTATATAAAGAGGGAGAGGAGAGATAAACACACACACACAGAGAGAGAGAGAGAGAGAGAGAGAGACAGACAGACAGACAGACAGACAGACAGAGAGTAATTCTAGCCACAAACGTTACTGTAGCTATAATCATCTTTAGAACTTCAAAGAAAAAATAATTTTCAAACATTGGTGTTAAAATGTCTGCCTGAGTATATTGGACGAAACGGATAAGAAAGGGAAAACAAAAATGTATATCGGTACGACTTCAAATATCTTTCAATTACAAAAAATTTAGAAAAAAAATTTAAGTTCCCTAAAAAGAATAGATTCATACCAAAAGACACGTTCAATAATAATAATAATAATAATAATAATAATAATAATAATAATTACCTGAAAAATGGAATACTTAACCTTACCCGAAACAAAGATGAGCAATTAAAACTGGGAAACCTAAAAAAGGGGCAACTCATGAATAACAATTTTCTGTTTTACATACATTTTTTTACATAAACGGCGGTTTTCAAAGTGCAGCTTACAAGTGTCAGAAAGCCAAAAGAACGGGGCGTCCACTTAAGATTGAACTGATTACTTAATTATAAAAAAATCTTACGTTATGAGCTAGCTAACCAGAAGACCAATTAAAATTTCTTATTACGATTCTTACATCAGTATTATACCATTTGGTCGAGTTCACGTCACACTTTGATGAGGTGTATACATCTCCAAAACACTTTTGTTCTTGGGCCCTCCCCTAAACCTAATGATATTTAGTTTTTATAAATTATAATTGTTGGTCGACTTCATTTTTGTAGTTGGATAAAACTCATCTAAAACTTATACAGTCTCATTTCACTTTATTCAACTTCTTCCACGGAATTGAGTCACCTTCATTTCCTCTGTATTCCAAAATTTTGAATAAACGAATAAATTTCCATTCAACAGCTTCTTATGGAACAGACTTCCTCGTAAATGCTTTCCGAATTAGCCAAGTTGAGTATCAATTATTATGTTTTCCCTGCAATCATAATCTTTATTTTTACCATCTCGCCTTTCATTTTTATTTCTACGACGAGACCAGTTCAAATAAATAAAATCAGCATTCGAAAAATGTTACAGGAGTTTATATTATCATTATTTCATGATTGATATCGCCTCATAAGACACATATTTTTCTTCTTGAAAACTAATTCTATTTCCTTGTTGATTAAATTTGGCATCTTGGCGTATTATTCTATTGAGTATGAAACAAAAAAAAAGGAAATGTAATTTTAGTCACAAACAAACTAGGAAATTGAATTTTGTCCCCTAAATTCTGTACAATTTGCTTCAGAATTACATGAAAGTCTTTGTGTTTGATTTCAAACCTAGTAAATTAACTTTTAATAGTAAATAATATCCTGCAATTTTGGGCATTGAATAAAAGATGGTATATTTTACCGTAAACATTTCAGATTAATTATGTAATGGTTGATGATGGGTCAGATCTAATCTTATGTCTCAACAATTTTTTTCCGAGAAAGTTGTTTGACAAATCCTTTCATATCAGGTATTTACTATATACAGGCCAGAATTTCAGTCTAATTTGATTATAAGGAATTGATTCACAACACCTCACATATCATGTAAAGATATCACTGAGATCAATTACAGGATAAATCTAACATGAAATTGAAAAATTCTCGCTTGGCATAAAACCCCTCCTATAGATAAAAGCGTTGGTTAAGTAAAACCAAAAAGTGATCTGAGTTCACTCCGGTCTCGCTTATTAGAGTACCGATCAACATTCGCACCAACTTGTGGGCCTGTAGGGCGCTTGAACAGCGAAGTTAACAGACAATTGCAAAAACTAAATTTTTATTTCACTCCTTGATTAGATACCCTCCCGATATGAAAGTCCGAGGACATCGCACCCTCTTCTTTTTTCTTTCTACTGCTTGACCTCAAAATTTGTGAGTACAATATCTAACCACAGAAGAGGGAACATAAATTTACTAAAGTTATTAAAGGAAATTACCTGAAACTGAAATATTTGGAAAAGCATGAAACGTAGAATTAAAATAATCTATACTATATAAAAATTTCTGTTCGAAAATTCCAACGTATATCATCTGAAGAAGACCGGGGTGTACAACGGCTGAAACGCCGTGAATGTGGCTAGAAAGATGAGGACCACAGATCGAACAATGTAAATAGAGCAAATAGTTCAATACATAGCGAAACTTAAAACTGTTTTTTTAATATATGACGGTTAGAGGAATGTCTGCGGACATAAATCCAGACGAAACAAAAAAAACAAAAAACAAAAAACAAAAACAAAACAAACAAAGAAAAAAACAAAAAAACAAAACAAACAAAGCAAAAAAAAAAAAAAAGCGGAGTGTAGCCCTGATAGCGTTTGACTATCTTCGGGCAATTTCTTCAGACTATTTAATGACCACGCGGTTTAGTATCCAAACGTAAAAACACAATTTCTACAGTAATAATGAATTTTTAATTTATTAATTCGAAGTTTCGAGAGTCTATGACGAGAAGAATTTCGATTACAGACACTATTCTGTCTTCCTTGATCGGTAATGGTTCTTCGTGATTGAGTTTGTTAAAGCACATCGGATCTAACGACAGTTCTCTCTACCAATAGACACGAAAATTATACTCCTGCCAGGGACTACATATATTTTTTATTTTTCTAATTATTTCACCCCAAGCAAGGCAGTATCGCCACTGATGTGCAGGGGGCTACATAAGAGAGTTAAAGATTTAGATAGGGGGAGAGTAAAGACTTGTTGCCAGCCAAGGCTATAAAACCCAGTCTATCTTGCGATTTGCTCATTGCTGATTAGTCGAGGCACCAGGGAGAAAAAGATCGTCAGTAATTGAAATGTTTGCAGAAAGTCAGAGGAAAGCTGCGCCACTGTGAAGTCGGAATGCCTGTCAAGATCGATTACCTTACTCATCTTTCTTTGGTTTGTGTCAAGAATCACGAGATGAAAAGCAGGAGCACCAGAACAGGCATGACAGCATATCTCATGCCTGAAAAATAGTAGATTAAATATTAATAAATAAAAAATATATTTATATAAAAAATAACAAATAAAGAGTTGAGTTAAAGGGAGATAACTACAGAGCATCCGAAAGTGCAATCGTACATGGAATGAGAATTATATACTCCAGTGATCGAAATAAAGGTTTCGGTTCGAAATTCCTAATATCTGATGAAGGCCAGGGCGTACGACAGTTGAAACGTTGTAAATATAGCAAAAGAACAACAACAAAACAAAAACAAAACACCCAAAAGTAAACAAAAACAAAACATGAGAACAACAATCCGAACAGTGAAAATGATGTAAAAAGTATACTGTTTTCAATTAAGAACTAAGAGATGAAAATATTGCCGACATATCAAATACATTTTGTAAAAAATTGCAATTAACACCTTCCTACTTTGTGTTCTTTATCTATTGTGTTAACTGAATGTATCTGAAATCTTACTGTTTTAAATAAGAAATATTTTAAGGTGTTTAGAAAGGTCTAAAAACTTCCCTTGTCGCCTTTAACTTTTGCTCAAATTTTTTTTAGGATAATACGGTACGGGTTACATAATTTCGAGATAATTCGTTCTCGATTATACGTCGGTTTTCAATATATATATATATATATAGGTACCTCCAACATTTCGGCATTAATTTTCGATACCTAAGTTTAAAATGAAATTTTTAAAATGAAAAACTATACTTGAAGATTTCATTTTAGATTTAATTAAAATCTTAATGATCAAATTTATTATTTCCATTAAGTAAAGAATTCTGCTGTATTTCACATATAAATTATATAGATTGTAATGTCACATTTAATTTTAATTTCTTAAAATTTTCTTAAAACAAACAAACATTTATCGATTTTAAAAATATTTCAAAAGATTTCTGACACTTTATGTTAGTAAAATTAGAAAATTGAAAGTTAAATTAATCTGATTTTAAAGAAATATTACTTACTTATAGCATAAAAAAGTAATATACAACCAATGATTAACGATTGGTCAAATTCATAGGATCGAAAATTTGACGGACAGTTGAATGACGAGGCGATGAGGGCTTCTACGTATGAACATGAAAGCAATTTTCATAAATCTAAGGGAAGGGACAAAACTCTTAAATTACGTAACATTTTCATAATAATGGCAGTTTTATTCTACCATACATGAAAATAAGGAACGTATTAAGTAAAAAATACAAAATAAAAATTATTTTAAAAATAAATCACCACTCTCCCTTTAATAATCTTTGCAATTTTGAGCTCGTAAATTTCCGTTCCACTTAATATAACCCCCAGAGAACAGCCAAATACAGAATTTTACACTATTATAAATTATTAGAATGCAAATGTAAACAAATTGAAAACATTCTTGTAAAAATTCATTATTCATCAAAAGATTTTTACTTCTTTAGACAATAATGTCCTTAATATTACTTATTTACAAAAGCAATTAGAAGCTTTTCTAATTAACTAATGTTATAGTTTTATTGGATTTATTATTTTTCAATTCAGAGCAGATTAGTTGGCACTAATTAGAAAAATAGTAGGTGATCTCCAAAGATTCCTACTTCTGACAAAAAATGTTAGAGAACAAGACGGTTATGTGCGAAATTTCACGAAATGACACATTTAAAAAAATATTTTTACCAATATTTTAAATGACACATTTAAAAAAAATATTTTTACAAATATTTAAAAAAAAACTTTTCAAAAAAATTTTCATTCATTTGTAAATAAGTCCTGAAAATTTCATTAAAATCGGACAATTATTTGGGTTTCACAAACATTTCCAAATAAATGTGTTTTCTACAGAAAAAAACGCAAAAAATCAATGTTAATAGAGTAGGCGATGACGTAGACAAAACAAGAATTTATTCAAAATGTCGAACGTGTTAGAAAGGATTAAAAGAATTTCAAAAATACTTTGGTCTTCTAAATAATATGAAGATTTTGACGATAAAACCTTATTTCCGTTAAGTTGGTGGCCTTTTTCATTACACTATGCTGTTTTTCCCGGGAGTTATATATATATATCGAAAAATAAAAATCCAGTTTAAGTCATTTTATTTGAATTTACGTCTTTCCGCCACAAATATTGAAGTCTGACGATCCACAACCATCAACGTCCGCGATGTAAATAAACAAATTGAATGTATATATTAGCACATTTAACATAAATTAGTTTATTTTTTACTATCGCAAATTAATTTTAATAAATGTATTTGTTATTTAACCTTATAAAACCCTTCTATTTTATAATTTTGGGGGCCAACCACATTCACACATTAAGAATCCGCGATGTACTGTAAAGATCGACAAATTGTAAGCATTGACATTTGCAAGTATGTACGTACATGTATTCATAAATTTATATTACTATTTTTGTAATATATTAAAAACTAAAATTTATTTGTAAGCTTAGAATAGATTCATATTAACCATATATTATTAAAAATGCACTTATGAATAAAATACAGAACTGGGAATAGTTATTTGTTGTTTAGCCTAGTAACAACTAATTTCGGAGACAATTAAATTCGACTTACGTCGTTTTCCGATTTACGTTTCCAATTACCGCCATAAGGTGAGGTATACCTGGTTAACTTTTTCGTCTCTGGAGGCAACGTGGGGTTGTGTGATTAGTTCCAAAATCATATTGGTATGAACTTTAAACGAGATAAATGTATTTACTTGGTCTGTAAAACACTTTATGTACAAACACAGATTTAGTTTCATATTTTTGAACTGCACTATCATTTCAGGAATTAGACGATCCTAACTCTCTCTCCACAAATTCATATCATTTGTTATTTTAAATACAAGTAGAGATTTTACCGTACCCCGTTTTGCTATTCATTAAAACAAACTGCTTAAGTTGTTTACTCTCTGCTTTCTCTTGCTCTGGATCTCTTGCTCTGAACGTTTATGTTCTATGCCAACCGATCAAGAATGCGTCCAGTGGGGCAAGTAAGACTTGCGCAAGTTTCTTGTGTACCAAACTACGTGAGATGATCGTATTTATCAGCCAAGAAAGACTAAAAATCAATAAACATAAAAGTAGAAGAAAATTATCCCCACCCAAAAAAACTCAAAATATGGAAACGCGTAATTTATCTTCCAATTGCAGCAGTAAATGTTGTTTTGTATGGTTTCAAAATATTGATTGGATATAAACCAATAGATTCACATTGATAAAATCGACAGACAGACGATAAACATTAAGCATAGATCAATATCATCATTGTTCTTTGGAAAGGATAGAAAACTGAAATAAACGAAGAAAAAATACCCCCTTTGAGCCGAAGCTCGCCAATTTTACAAACTGTCACATAAATATATAGTTGAAAATAATATGTCTGTGTGTGTATGTGTGTTTAATGCAAATAATTTGTCACTTTAAATGAGCAGGTTCATGTCGACTTCGAAGCTGGCTTTTTTGTTGTGTTCCGTTTTTTTTGTTTTGTTTATATGGAGCCTGGTGTGATTTGATATTGTGTTGGAGTGGTCTTATTTGCAATTGGTTCGTTTTCTTTTGCTTTCTATTTATTTTTATATTCATATTTATTTGATCAATTTTTTTGTTTTGTTTATATGGAGCCTGGTGTGATTTGATATTGTGTTGGAGTGGTCTTATTTGCAATTGGTTCGTTTTCTTTTGCTTTCTATTTATTTTTATATTCATATTTATTTGATCAATTTTTTTGTTTTGTTTATATGGAGCCTGGTGTGATTTGATATTGTGTTGGAGTGGTCTTATTTGCAATTGGTTCGTTTTCTTTTGCTTTCTATTTATTTTTATATTCATATTTATTTGATCAATTTCTTTGTAATACATTTTTATTTCTTTTTAATGGACGCGTGAGTCTCTGTTTAATTGTATTTTAGTTGGTTTGTTGCCATTTATGTTGACTTATTTTTGTTGTATTGGTCTCTTTTATTGGTTTGATCTTTTTGTAAACATGTTTTCTTTTTGGCCATGGTTTGGTGTTTGTGTTATTCTGTGTATTTGTGTTTGCTAGCTTTGTGTGTATCTTTTTTTCTGTTTGGTGGTTATTATATTATTATCTTTTTTTAGTGATTGAGTTTTTGTATATTTATATTTTTATTTGTAAGTTTGTTTTTCTGACTTTATTGTCATTTATTGTTATTAGTGTAGCAAAGTAGATATTTGTTCGCATGTTTAATTTTCCCATTATCTTGGTTCCTTTGTTTAATATTAAACCTACCATCGCTCTATCTCCTCCCCGATATCAAGCACTTTACGATAAACCTTGCTTGCCAAAATAACTTTTACCAGTAAAACTACTGAAGAAACAACAATCTTTACGCTAGACATTGTCATAATTTAACACTATATATATATATATATATCTGGCTGACTAGGAAAATTGTATTATGTTTTTAAGTAATTTTTCTTGCGTTCATATATTCTTAATGGGAGTGAACAGTAACCTGAAAGCTTGCGATATTGTTGGGGAGGCGTATATCTACTATCAGTGAAAAATTTCACGCAATTTCGATAGTTAGTTTTGAAGAAACTGAATGTTTCATTTTTGTTCCCTAATTTAGGACGCTACTGTATATACATTTCCACTAGTAGCAGAAGTTTTTCAGCGTTCTTATATTTTTCTGATTAGTGGGAGAAAAACATTCTAACTCAGGTACTGAGTCTAAGCTTGTTATTCATGAAAGTCAGAGTGACGCTACCAGTGAGGAAAATTTATATTTATAGTTAATATATATTTTATAGCTCTGCTATATTACATCAAACACTTTTTCATGAACACCATCACGCAATGTTCAAACAGCGACGCTTTATTTTATGCTTGAATGCAATCTTCAGGGTTATATATATATATATATATATATATATATATATATATATATGTGTGTGTGTGTGTAGGGCACATAACGAGGAAAGAAGGATTGGAAGATCTGATAGCTACAGGACAAATTGGCAGCAAAAGGAAGAGAAAAAAAGCAACTCATAAAATAGCGAACTTGAGTAAATGTATGGCAGAATGAGGTTTAGGAGAAATAATGAAAATAGAGTATTATTTAGAGCTACAAAGACAGGTAGATGTGAAGAACCCTGGCCGCCTATATCCTGAGGGATGTGGCACGGCAAATAAAGATGAATAAAAATGGTTTGTCTTCAAATTTGCTATTGATATGTATTGCTACTAAATTTTATTTACATAAAACGTCATACTCAGGAATAGATTATTGACATTTTTCAGACTATTGTCATCACCTTTATTGCTATATTCACGAAGTTTTGGCCGTTCTATTCTTTGGCCTTATTCAGGTGCTTGAATTTCAAACCGAAAACTTTATTTCGATTTCTGGGCTATATCATTCTCGTTCTATGTGACATTGCACTTTTAGATAGATACCATGTAGTTATCTCACTTTAAGTCAAAATTGTAAGTTATTTGATCACCACTGCTGTAGCCAGGCATTGAACTGACAATTCTTTTGGTCAAATCACTGGAACTAACTAACACTTTTATTCTTAATTATCATTGAGGATATCAGTGTATGATTTTTTAAAAATTTTACTAGAGCTCATATTGCAAACTTTGAAGCTAATGATTTTTTCTAGCACTCCGTATTGCTAGTTCTCATATTGTATTCATTTCAATGTTTGTCCGGCTTAAGAAATTTTTGTGGTCCAGCATATGCACTGATTCCTTAAGTTTCTGAAATTTCAAGCACCAGAAGAAGACCAAAATGTCGGGAATATAGCAATAAAGATGAGAACAAAAGTCTACACAATGTAAATAATGTAAATACTACTTCATCTCAGAAGTATCGGTAAATATCAGGAACAAACATTGTAAGAAATTGTAGATTGTTTAGATAATATCATACAAGAAAGATTCGACGTAAAGCATATTTTGTTCAGTAAATACAAGATAGTTCTATTGTTTAAATTTCGCTTACAACAGCGTAGGGCTTACAGTGGATGTGAAGGTTACTCCTAAATATTTATTTTCTAAAGCAAACCATAACGAGGTGACATTAGCAGATGCTGCTGGTAAGAATGAAAATTAAAGTAACTGATTTCAATTTAAAGAATGTGTTAGCCTTCGGGTGAAACCTGTAGTTTAGCCCAGTTATAAAGATATCTGCAAACTTGGCTCCAAGAATGCTAATAGATTTAAAGAATAAACAAATCGGTGTTATTGGAAAATAGTTTCTGATATCACAAACTGGTATCCACAGATATTATCCGTTTGAGCACATGACAAAAGTATTTTCGTTAATACTGAAAGATTCTAGTTAAATAAAGCTAAGAAAGCAGATTAGACGTTTCCAAGGCAGGCTCATGCAAATACATCCAAAGTTCGAATACATGACTGAGAAAAGAATGATAGTTATGAAAAAATATGGGAAAAAGAAACTAATAATCGTATACTTTTGGTTTCGACTAAAAGAGAAAATGGAGATGAAGCGACAAGAAGCACCAAAAGAATATGACAAGAGATATTGAGTGATATCTAAAACCAAATCAATTTCATTAAAATAAAATAAAATAAAATTTTACGATATATTAGCAGTGCACAAATTTAGTAGTTTTTGCGCCCGAAAAAATGTGTATTAAATTCCTGGACAATTTACTTATTTTTTCTAAAATTGTGCTCATTGGTAGTTGTTGGAAAGAGATCATGTTTACAATCACAATAATTTAATAACATAAAATATCACAAGAAAAATATCAACATATAGAAATCGATGTTAATAATAGTTCTTGTGATATGGTGATTAGCTAAGCGTAGCTTAGATGTGCCACAAGGCCGAAAGTAAGGAACAGCCAGCGAGGATTAAACAAGCTTAAAAGAACAAGGACACATTTTATAGTTGACCGAACTCACTATTTAGTTGTAGTAGTTTCTAGTAAGACAAACCATTACATTGCTAACCATTACATCACACCGAGGTGTCCATAGTTCTTGTGATATGATTTGAGATGTCGAAGTTCTTGACATAATTCGCTTGTTCCTTCAGTGATCAGGCTTCAACATAGAGCATCATTTTAAGAACAGTACTTGTTCTTTGGCAGAAACAACTATTTTGTTACAATAGTCGGGGAAAATAAGACTTTTTTCTGTCGTGAAAATGAAATTTTGGTTGTCAAGTCTTTGTTGAAACTGCTTCGTTTGAGTCCACGCACGGACCTGTTTTAAGATATATTTTGGCGGCGTCGTATTTAGAGACTCAGGGGTCACGTCTAACTTCCCAGTGTCACGGTCTCATCTCTCATGATGTTAAAATTGCTCGGACATTTATAGCCAGAGGTCAGCTCCGATTTACCAGAAACATTTTGGCGTTGGTTAGCACAAAGATTTCAGATTTCGACCGGCTCGAGTAGACATTGGTTAAAAATCAAGTTTATCAAAACAATTTCTTGTAGTTGAAAAATACTCCGGCTTTTCTTTCTCTTTCTTTTACCTTCAATTGACACCCTCAATTTTTGGGTCAAGCTGGCAAAGTTCAATGGCTCTCTGCAATTGACTGTCCTTTTTAACACTTACTAAAGTTTTTCCTTTTACTATATCTTCTTTCTTGTTCAGTCAAGCCAGTCAAGATAGGGTTATGCACAGATTTCTTCTGTTCCTCTTGCGTTCAATATTTCCTGTGTGTTTCAAATTATCTATGCCTAATTTTCTCATTATGTAATCTATATATTTCAGTTGTCTCTTTATGATATTAAGTATATCGATTTGCTTCCAGTTTGTCGTAAACTTTGTCATTGCCCACGAGTTCAGTCAATAGTATTCTCAGTATCTTTATGTAGAGCCACATTAATGTTGCTTCTTGTCTTTTCTTAATTTGTTATGAGATTGTCCATTATTCCCTGCAATATAGAAGGACTAGGATTAAATAAAATTTCACTATTCTTTTCCAGTGAGGGTTCTCAACTATGGCTCAATAAGATCAAAACCTATGAAAGTATAAAATATTTATAGTAAAAATATCAGCAATACATTTTTGTAAAAAAAAAATTACTAGCAATACATTTTTATCAAATAAAATAAATGATATCATCGAAACAATCAGTCAGTCAGTTAAGTGCCATACTTGATGCACGCTTAGGCGATCATGTCTCGAAAGAGACATGCCTAACTGGGCGGAAGATTTTTCTGCAATATGTTGCCATTAGACTGGTTGACAACCAAGGTTATAGAACAGAATCTCTCCTGCTATTTGATCCATAGCTCTAGACAGATTAATACCTTTCCCGAGAGTATTTGCGCGTACAACAAATTCGACTGGAATTCGAACTCGGCTCTCCGATATCCACTACACCACAACGCACATACCATCGCACATCCCATCGCAGTAATGCGTTTTTGAATAAATGAAAATATTTCCAGGAATAATTTTTTTGTATGAAACAGAAAATAAATAACAACACATTTTCGAAATAAAAAAGAAAAACTTTTTTTTCAACAATACATTTTTGTTATAAAAAATTACAAGCAGTACATATATTAGAAAAAATAACCAACAATTTATTAAAATGAATTTTCGGCATTAAATGACCCATAAGGATTTGATTTACCGCTAAACAAACTAACTGACTACTCCTTTCTTTGCTTCTAACAAAACTTTCCTCTTTTTTAAGTTTGCTTAAATTTTGAAAGGTATTTTTCACTTTGTGAATACGTATTTGGATGTCTTCGTCACATTAGCAAGGATAAAAGAATAAATATTGAATTCTATCGTAGTCAATGACATTTGCTTACTTCTATCAGAATTAAAATGTCAACTAATATTTAGTATCTACGAGTGAGGCTAATATCTACGATTTATTGCCACTGAAACAACAACAGATACTGGAATTAAAACAAAATAGACATAATTAGATAGAAACAAAGCTTTCGGGTAAAAAACTATTTTCCTCAGAGTCATCGTAAGTGTCTAGCGATACTGCGTTCGTAAAAATCTGCACCAGCAGTGGCAGGCCGCTTCTTAAATTTATTAATCTTTTCACTCTAAGCAAGATGGGACCACCATTAGTGTGCAGGAAGTTACAATAAAAAAATAGGGTACAAAGTGTGTGGAAGAAAGGATTAAAGATGAATGGTATTCTAAGATATAGAAGATGGAAATTAATGTTGCATTTAAACTTTTGCAGATTGTAGCTATCCAGAAGCTGGTAAAAGGAAAGGAGTTCCATAGGCGGAATGTGCGAGAAAAACACTGTTTGGGTAGAAGAGGTGGTTATATTTGAATATTTCAACGGTAAAAAGGTTCGACCTAGGTGTGAATTTAATACTGCTGAAACACATTATTCAACACAGTGCAAATCTGTGCTGACATCCACTCTTCTTCTTCTTCTTCTTCTTCTTCTTCTTCTTCTTCTTCTTCTATGTGCTGCGTCTCTCAAGTCATAGGTGATCATGGCCCTCCACATCTGTCTTCCCCTTGCAGTTTTAATACTCTTTCTCTTGTTACTGCCCCTAAATCCTACTCTGCGATCTATTTGCTCAAGTCCATCAAGTATGTCACTCACTGCTTTCGCCTGTCTCTCTTTCCCTCTATCTGTCCTGTGAATATCAGATTCTCCAAGTCCTTCTTCCTGAGATATGTTAAGTATCAGTTTCCTTTTCGTTTCCATCCTCTTCAAATCCTCGTCGTTAGTAACATGTTCGGTCCATGATATACTCAGCATCCTTCTGTAGAACCACATTTCAAGTCTTTCATTCATCTTTGATGAGATTGTCCAGCATTCACTGCCATATTGAAGGACATACACCATATAACAATCCAGTACTCTCTTCTTCTTTTTCAACGAAATTTTGCTGTCTCATACTCTACTCAGGCTTTGGAATTCATTCTTGCTCATGACAATACGTCTTTGGATCTCAGTGTCGCACTTTTCCTCGAAAGAACAATTTCCAGATATTTAAACTTCTGTACCTGGTTACTTTCATTATCTCTGACTTGTAGTTGGCATTTTGAGCTTCTCCTTTTACTGATGATCATGCGTTCAGTTTTCTTGAATTTTATGTTTACTCCTTTCTTTTGGCTTTCTTTAACTACCTTCTGTAGGAGGTCTTGTAGGTTCCATTCTTTGTCTGTGTCATCCGCGTATCTTTATATCGTCCAGTTTGTTGCCGCTCATGATGAATCCTGGTAGGACTTGTAGTGCTTTCAGAATTACATCGCTGTTTAAGTTGAACAGATCAGGTGAGAAGACACATTTTTGTCTTACATCCCTTTCTATATTTGTATGTCTTCTGAACATATTTCCTGTTCGTATGCAGGGGATTTACTGCCAGTACAGGTTCTTATTACTTTAATGTCTTTTCCGAATATGTCTAGGTTTCCGAGTATCGTTAATGATATTTAATGAAATTCAAATGTTTAAACATAGATGATCAAGCAAAAATATGAAATTAAAACAGTAAATGAAATCCACAAAACAAGAAAGTCCTTAAACAGAAACTGCGATTAAAGACACAAGGAACAAGACGATAAGAAAAGGATTGTATGTTTTATCGACAGAATAAGATATTGCAAACGGATCTCAAGAATTTTTACTAGTTAATTAGAAGTAGTTATTGAAGTAAAAAAGCCGCCACTATTAAAGAAATGTAAAAAATCTTTGGAGAATATTTTTGGAGCAGCTCAAAGGAATTCCAATACAGAGCCTATTTTACGAGAACAAGAAACAAATGCTAAACCTGTAACAAGAATGGAAAACTATAAACAAGAATAATTTTAGGTAATCTTGTAATCGATTTCCGGTTTGACAGTCTCCTTGAAGATTATCTCAAGTATCTTCAGTCAAAAATTCTAGGATACATGTTGCCATCGTAGAACGGAAAAGTAAATTTGAAGTTGACGCCTGCAGTTTTGAACGTGAACGGGCCGATAATAATAGAAATTACATAAAGAAGGTGATTTTTCCCCGTTTGGAATAAGCGACAAGTCATGTATGAAGATCAACAATATAAACAATGACAGTGAAGGAGACAAATGACAAACGCCAGATGTTTTTGGCAATAAAAAAGAAAGACTTTATTTAAAATAAAGACCACAGATAAATGCGCACTTATAGATACCTCCACTATATCGCTAAAAACAGCATAGTATGAATAAAAAACGTTCAAAACATAATAATCCCTTCTAACATGTTCAAAATTTTAGCAGAAAATCTTGTTTTGAAGTAGTGCGTAACCAAAACGTTACGACTGTTTACAATAGAAAACGTAATGATGACATCACCCATTCAGTACTCATTCACAATTAAATTATTTTTGAATTTTTTATTTTTTAAAAATCTTGGTAAAAATATATATTTTTACCTCAATTACCCGCTTTTCACGAAAATCCATGAAATTTTAATAAGTTTCAATTTGTTGCGGTCTATAATTTTATTAGTACTCATTGGGGAATATAAATAATCTATTTTTTTAAGTTGGCCTCTGTATCCAAAAATCAGCTCTGAAGAGCAAAATAAAAAATGCAATAAGACTCTGATATTATTTAATTTGATAAACTTTTAATTGCTTGAATAAATAATAAAAATTAAGGACATTATAGTCTTTCTTAAGAAAAAAAATTGTCGATTACTAATGAAATTTTAAAAGAAGTGTTTTCATTTCTTTTATTATAATAATTTATAAAATTTCAAAAATATTTTTAAAATCATCAATCACTTGTGGTGGTTAGATTTTTTAGTTAAGAATTGATGATTGCCTATCGAAAATTGGAAAGTTTATTAAAAATCGTTAGGACTTCATATTTTTAAATAATTTAATTTAATTTATTTTTTTTGTGTATGGTAATTTCTATGGGCAAATATTTTCATTTATAAACACCATACACTTTTATCTCTAATCATGAACCTGTCAACACGTTCTTAATATACGGCGGACAGGTCAAAAAGTTTGAAACTGTGATTAAGAAATAGTTTTATTCTAAATTTGTACACTATAAATAAGAAATACTTGTGTAATTCAGATTAATTTAATATAGAATTTGCAAATGTTTAAAAAATAATATGTCACAGATGTATATATTAATTTTGCAAGATTTTTGATACCGAGAATTAACTTTTGCTTACAAATGTGAAGATCGCTGAAAAATGGCAGCAAAATTCAAAAAATGAAAAAAAAATACTCACTTTTTATATTCCAATCAATATAATTTTTGTTTGAAATAAAACCAAATTATTTTGTTTACTGGAAATAGTAAGTTTAATTATTTAGCTTTCAATTAAAATTATTTTTTTTAATGGAAATAGTAAGTTTAATTATTTAGCTTTCAATTAAAATTATTTTTTTTAATGGAAATAGTAAGTTTAATTATTTAGCTTTCAATTAAAATTATTTTTTTTAATGGAAATAGTAAGTTTAATTATTTAGCTTTCAATTAAAACTAAAATAAAATTTTCAAAAAACTTTTATTTTAAAAAATTCAATTTAAAAGTTAATTATAAAAAAATGAGTGGATGTACCTACATAAAAAGAATAATACACGAAATACTCTAATAATAGGTTTCAGCCTAAAGTTTTCGAGGAAATACTTAACCAGAAACTGCAATTAAAAGCAATGATTAAGTTATTTTTTACCCTAAATAGTTTACTCTATAAAATTGAACAATTTAGCAGAACATTTATTTTCATGGATGTCTGTAAAGAGTTGAACTGATGAGCGTAGAGACGAGAGTTCAGGTTTTCTGGCACATTTGATATTTAAAATTTTGGATATTTCGCTTGAATTTTAAAATTACGTAAATTCTGACCTTTTTGTTGTTTGGAAAAGTGGAACTGGAGAAAAATGTTTTTTGGCGGAAGAAGAAAAAACATTTGCGAAAAGGGCACACAAGGTTGAAAATGTCACAGTCGATAAAACATGTTCAAAACAGGAATTCAAGCAATGATGAGACATCTTTCTACCTTCCATCAGCTATCTTTTATAGAAGTGACAATATGTTCGTTCTTGGGATAACATTTCCAGGTGACATGAAGCAGACAGATTATATTAAATAAATTACTGCAAAAGTTGGTCCACTATGTCATGCTAGACAGTTATTTTTGCCAAAATATTGCTAGAATTGCTGCTACTAAAGTTAATCTACTGTGTCATGCTAGACAATTAATCTCGCCGCAATATTGTTAGGCCTGCTGATAGAGAAGTTGGTTCACTGTGTCGTGCTAGAGATTTCTTCTCACCAGAACATTGTTCAGTCTGCTGCTAGGAACGTTGGTCCACTATGTCGTATTAGGCGATTCTTTCCCTTACAATATTGTCAGGTCTGCTTCTCGGAAAGTTGGTTCATTGTCTCGTGATAGACATTTTTCTCGTCAGCATAACCTTAGTTTTGTTGCTAAGAATGGTTGGGTTACTGGGTCATGCTAGACAATTACACTCGCCTTAATATTTTAAGGTCTGTTGCTAGGAAAGTTACTACCTTGTATCGAGTTAGATAATCATTTCGACAGTATATTCTTTGATCTGCTGCCATGAAAATTTGTTCACTATATCGTGCTAGACAGTTCATCTCACCAGCATATTGTTGGGTGTGCTGCTAGAAAGGGTGGTTTATTTTGGCATGTTAGACAATTCTTCTCGCCAGAATATTGTTTTGTTATGTCTACTGTTAGAAAATTTGCTTCACGATGTCGTGCTAGACAATTCTTGAATATTGTTAGTCTGTTGACAGGGAAGTTGGTTCATTGTGTCGTGTTAGATAATTTTTTTTTAATTTAAGCGCTGTGCAAACTTGGTAGTCAGCACTCATCCTTTTACTGTTAAAATGGCTAGATGTAAGCGTAATGCCAACACTTTTTTTATCGCACTTCTTGTTAGACGAACTCTCCTCAGGTTTCTTGCCTCTTCGTAAAATTTGATTTAAAAAAAATTAAAAGTAGTGTTTATCATTAACTTCTGCCTTTTTATTGTTATATTGTTCTCTCCTCTTAATATTATTTTTCTCATATTCTCTAACACTGAGCAACCTCTTGCATCTTAGTGGCTTTATTGCCTTGCATGCAATGTGCGTTGTGGTGCAGTAGATATCGGCTCAGAACGACAAATTGGGGAGCAGAGTTCGAATTCCAGTTGAATTCCTTGTATTTAGTTACGCACAAATACCCTTGGGAAAAGTATTAATCCATCTCTTCCCTCCAGTTATGAGTTAAATAATAGGACAGATTGGATTTTATAGCCTTGACTGGCAACCAGTCTACCGTAAAAAGCAATGGGAACCTACTGCCGGATAATCTTCTGCCGAGTCAGTCATGTCCCTTTCGCGACATGAACGCCCAAAGCGTGTATAACATAACAGACTTAACTGACTGATGGGATAAAATGATTAAAAAATTTAATTAATGGATCATCTTATTGTCATGGTTTTTAAAGAGCATAATGTCTTATCTAAGACAAATGTTCTGATACAGTCAATCCAGACCCTCCGCACCTCATTAGAGAGCGAGGCACGCTCAGGCAGATTATCGACACGCCAAAACGAGGAACCGATTGAGAAGGTTCGGTGAAAATTCTTGAAAGTCTGTTGTGCAGCAATTCAGGAAATTGCTTACAAAGTGAGAATAAACACGGGATCAGTGCATTCATTTTAACGGATTATCTGTGCATACGGAGAGTGACCTCGAAATTAGCGCACCCATTCCGCCGACATAATCCAAGCTTTCCTCGCTTAGAACAACACACAACTTCCACGGGCTCCCTATTCTTCTGACTTTAAACCGTTTGACTAATAGCTCTTCCTAATCTGAAAACCACATTGAAAAGGCAGTGATTTGAGTCTCGAGAGAAAATTATGACATAATTGACGGCAGAGCTGCAAAAGCATTCAACGGAAGGCGTTCCAGAGTTACAAGCAGTGAAGGAACCGATGGAAAAAATGTGTAAACTTCTAACGGAAGTATTTTGAAGGTGATTAAATAAATTTTGTGAAATTATTTGATGTTAAAATGTCGGATGTCTTTTCAACGTACTTCGTATATTCATTCGTTTTTTTCTGATGTTCTGTGAATGATCTCGAAGAATAATATTTCGTTGCCGTTTTTGTTTTTTCTTGTCAAACTGTTATTCTGATGTATTTGAAATTTTATTTCAAATTATACATGTCTTTGAGATGAAATGCTAAGTAGAAAGAATGATCGTGTTCGACATCAACATGTCTTTGCTTTTTTATTCAAGGTCGCAAAGCTGTCAAAGTTGCTGAAGATATTTGTGCTGTGTAAGGGTGGTTGATTTTGTGAAGCGGCATAACAACCTGTATAGGTTATTTCATGCTAGGATCAAAATATTTCAAACAGAATCCTATGGATTTATCTAAATATATAATATAAATATATGTACATTTATTATAAATAGCTATTTTATATATATATATATATATATATATATATATATATATATATATATATATATATATAGTTTATAAAAGGTTTTAGATTATTACAATGAGTAATACATATTTCACCGCGTCCTGAAATATGTATTACTCATTGTAATAATCTAAAAACTTTTATAAATTATATTACTCTGTTAAATTAAATAAATGAATTTAACATGGAGTTCTCTTGAGCTCGTCTCTATCGGAATTCACAAGGATTGTATACCAAGTGTACTATGTTATATATATATATATATATATATATATATATATATATATATATATATATATATTACGGTTAAACATCCGATTGCTTTCAACCAGGATTGAAACAATTAAGCTATCGGCGTACGGTGGAGGAAGGTAGATTATATATATATATATTATTTTAAATCCAAAAGGATAGGCAAATAGGTAAAATCACAAAACCCGATCCTATTGATATTAAATTTATTATTATTAAAATTGATCAAGGTGGAGGGCTCGATGTAAATAGTATTATCTATTTACAGAGTCAAATATATAAAGTAATTAAAAAATTTCGAAATTTAATTTCGTTAGATGGCCATTTCAGCGAGAAAATACTTGCTTCATCAGCAACGGTCGAAAACAAAAACTTTATTCAAATATATTACAAAATTTCTATACCGGAAGAAGCCCCAAAACGTATTAATACACAGGAAGTTAAAAATGGGTTAGGATTAAAAAAAAGAAAAAGATTTAAAGTTGTAAGCAAGGGGAAAAGAAAACTTGATCATACTTCTGTAAGAATCAAAAGTCAAAAATTAAACCGTGTCACAGGGACAGAAGTGGTAGGAGAAAGGAAAGGAAAGAAAAGACAAAAAGGGGTGGACAGGAAAAAGTAAACGGAGAAATAAGATATTAAAAAATTTTCTTGGTAACCAAGGTAACGATTGACGATTTGATGGTGAAAGGAAGGGGAAAAAGAGAAGGAAGAGAAAGGAACCGATATATTATATATTATTTCATTAGTAGACTGTTAAAAATTTACCAAAAAAAGTTGTTTAACGAAGTAATAAAAGAAAAAATGTTATAAGATATTTTGAATGTATAAAAATAAAGGATACATTTTAAATTTTACGGTAGATCTCAAAGAAATTATATATATATATATCCGAGTGAGTATAGAATGAGGAGAGAAAAAAGAAAAAAACAAATTCTCGTCCAAAATATTAATTAAAAACAGTGCTCGATATATGATGTATAGAGCTATGAAAATATATTATAAATTATGTTTTAGAACATGTACATAATTTCTTGTATATATGTCCTCTTCTCTACAATATGGTTGTTTCAGTGTTTGGACTCAAACACATCCTCGGGAGATGTGTTTGAGTCCAAACACTGAAACAACCATATGATTGTAGAGAAGAGGACATATATAGAAGAAATTATGTACACGTTCTAAAACATAATAATAATATATATATATATATATATATATATATATGTGTGTGTGTGTGTGTGTGTGTACAATGATACATACACACACACACACACACACACACATATATATATATATATATATATATATATACACACATACACATATATATATATACAAATGTACACACATACATATATAACAAAATGCAGAGGAAGTATTTAAGGATTAGAAAAATAAAAAATAAATAGGATTCGTCGCAATCAAATATATATATATATATATATATATATATATATATATATATAAAGGGGCAGGAAATATAAGGGATAAAGAGTTGGTTATAGGTTCATATATATAAAATAGTAGATTATTAGAAAAGAAGAAAGAAGTAGGCATCTATAACACTGGGATTAGTATTGGGTATTTAATAGGAGGATTAAAATTACCTTAATTGCAATCGCTGTTTATGATTTGATAGAGAAAACCTTTCTCTCATTTTGTCGAGAACTTTTTGATTTGAATAAAAACCTGCAGAATTTTATTCAAAATGTATTGAAGATCTGCCTGATAAGTAGGAAGAAGGAATTGATAACAATTGATTATTTCCCTTATAAGACATATTTTTTAAATCAACAGTTTTTCTTCCGCTATTATTTTTATTTTCGTTGTTTAACGGCAGATCAAATCCTTAGAGACATTTAAGGCCGAAATTTTATTCTCTTTGGAGCACTAGTAATTTCTTTTACAAAAACATATTCCTGGTAATATTTTTTCTTATTTACGAAAATGTATTACTGTTCATATTTTTTTGTTTTTAAAAATGTATTGGTAGTAATATATATATTTAAAAATATATTACTGCTATTTTACTATGAAAATATATTGCTGGTAGTTTTAATATAAAATGCATTTTTATATTTTCATTGTGTTTTGACTCCAGCTACCAGGGTTTACTATTTGCCCATAGTTGGGACCCTAACAGGGTCAGGAATAACAGCAATTAAGAGGTAGGTCCACGCTACTCAGAACCTCCCGATGAGATGCCGATTTATATATTAAAGACAATTAAGGATAAAAAACACTTTTAATACGATAATTAATTTAACCTTAATTTTGATTTAAATGCGTCTGATATTTTTTCACTTAGTCATTGATTTTCCTAAAAATTTTAAAGTTATCTAAGACTTCCATACATTTACATAATTTAAATTGCGACAAAGTTTTCATGTAAAAACATCGAAAATGTTTGTCAGCGATGAGCTTAATGCCGTCAGATATCAAAGTTATTTTATGTGGTGACTCACTTTCTTCTGCATAAAAATTACTTGCAATAATTTGGAAGTCCCAACACGGTAATTCTTTAATCGATCTGGTACGAAGCCCAACAAAATGGTTACCGAACCACAACATTTATGTTATCAGGTTGGCCACCACAACATCCAGTTCTTATGCTAATTAAAAGCCTATGATTTATTCATACTCCTAAGGTTTACGAAGGTAATCATCAATACGTTAAAACTCAAGATGGGAAAAAGTCTCCGCAGGATAAACGGTCTTCTATAGACACTGATCAATTGTGTACTGGTGTAAAGCTTTGTAATCGTTAGAGAGGAGATGTTACAAGTGACTAAAAATAAAGTTTTTTTTAACATCCTGTTACTGAACGTCTGATTTTGCAGCAGGTATTTGAAGGCTTTTTCTTCACAAAAGTATTTTTCAAAACAGTTACTTTCAGAAATTTTTTATCATACCATATATCTATATATCTATATATATGTGTGTGTGTGTGTGTGTGTGTGTGTGTGTGTGTGTATGTATTTACGCAGCAAATTTTCTTTTAGACATGTCAGATTAAATAAATTGTAAACATTCTGTCGGCTTATTTTTAATAAAATCCATTCATACTCACGGAGAATCTTTCGCGCATTATAATTGAAAGATGTCAGAAGTGAGCTGTAACATTGACAGATGTTATTATCATTCAGTTATCAATGTACTCGAGTACTTTCAATCTCCTTCCGAGATAATCTTCAAGGGTGTGAGTTGTGGTAACAAAAACTAACCGCAAAACTGGGTTGCTAAAAATTACTGTAAATTTTTTCTTGCTTCAAATATTGACAAATTGTTTAGCGTTCATTAGAACGTGAAAATTATCCAAAATTATCCAAAATGGAATTTTTTATATGTTGTAATTTTATGCTCATTCACATGTTAAATCATGAAAAAACTGTTGTTTTTACAAACATTTTAGAACATTACTACAGTATTCATAACTGATTCTATTATTTGACGGCTTAAGTTTTTAATAAATATTTCCCTGAGGATCTAAATAGGGCATAAATTATTACATCTTATGAATCTTGTGTTACAGAAACAACTTTTTAGAAAATACTAAAATAAAAATTCCTACTACAAACCAAGCGTATTGCGATTAGTGAAATATCATAATAGAAAGATCTGTTTCTTTTAAGTTGAGTCAGTGTAGTAGAGTCAGTTGAACACCGTCTGAGAGGAAAAGCGCACTATGATGCAATTTCCTTCGCAATAAATTTAGAAACGGCATCCCGTGCTGCTTGGCATTTGCTCCGAAAACACCAATACGAACATTTCAGATTAGTTGAATGTCAATCTGAGGAGAAAGTAGATGTTTCTAAAAAGGTTGGGTGAGTCAAATGGTGATTACGGAAGTATAACAGCTCAGAAAACTTTTTTTGCTCGTTTCGAAAGAAAAGAACTTCCGAATTATTTGTTGTGGACTCGACACGGAGACCTACATCAATTGCCTTGAAGAGAAAGGGTTGCCCTGGGTCAAGAAGCTATTTGCTAGAAGACCTTATGTCTGACAACAGGACACTGCACCATGTCACACAAGCAGGAGAACCTGTTCATATCTGCGTGTCAATTTCTACGACCACACATCTCTTTACACCGGGGTACCTAACTCCTAAGACAGCAAAACCCTTGATTATTATATGCGGTGCGCGGAGAGCAACTGAACTACTTTTAGCGTCAAATAGGAACTGAAGGCAAGAATTAAGGCTGAATTCACCATCTTAAACAAAGAAACCGTCCAGAAGAGTTGAAGGAGATTCTGAAGTCGTTTAAACGCATGACAGTCTGGCAAAACAGAGTGTAGCATGTGCTACAACCGTTATCTATCTATCTATCTATCTATCTATCTATCTATCTATCTATAAAGGAAAACTCAATACATCATTTGGGGTGGTAATAAAATATAATTTATTTCTACGGGCTAAAGTAGCGCATTTCATCAGTCCACACTATATTCGTTCCATTCGGTACAAATATTTCCCTGGAATAAACATTTCTTTTAAAATGAAATGGAAATCAAGTAACATGATTTAAAACACAGATTTGACCTTATCCCAGGCTGGGGATCATTAGGCTGGGTGAGAAGAGTTTATTGTGCTGAAATAGTGACCATAAACACATTACACTCCCATTCACAAGCACATTAATACGTGTACACATATAACCCTACATACTAACACACACCCGTATACTCACTTTTATCCACATACACCTAAGCCCATACTTACACTTAGAAGAGGAATGGCATACGCGATTAATTTAACGACTTATTCAATGCGATATTATTTCTCTTTTAAACTCAAATTTAAAATGATAAACGAATTTTTGTAATAAAACAAAATTGAAATATTAAAGAATTAAACTTTACATGCGACATCTTACGGTAGATTGCATCAAAATGTAATGCACATGATTGCATAGAAACAATAAAGAACTAAAAACAGGTGATACGTCAGTTTTTGCCAGATGCGTAAGCGTTGAATATGTAAAGAACGCATTTTTTGTTTGTCTATATTTCTGAAATGCGGTAATTGTAATTATTTACAATTTTTGGACTGTTGCATTTGTGGCATTTTGGCAGTTGTACGCTCCGGTCTTCTTCAGGTGATTGGAATTTTGACTGAACTCTTTGTTTCGTTCAAGATTGCTCAAAGTCTATGAGTCGTGTCTCTTCCATATGTCTCCTTATCAGTTATATCACTTTAATTCAACTCTAATTTATCGTTCACCTTTGTTTGGCTCAAGTCACTGGATTCAACCAACGCTTGTATCCACTAGGCTATGAGTCCTTGAGTGAATAAAAGCAGTGGGGAAAAATGCGAAATACAAAACACTTACTTGTTACTTTGATTTGGATCTCACCAGTCTCCTCCGGCAAGACTGTATGCCAAGACGCTTCCTTATATACGCGGAGACGTGATAATTATAAGTTTTCTTTCAAATTAGAAAGGCACAAAAATGTACCAGACTCGCCAGCCACGTGTGGGAGCTGAAGGAAAAAAACTAAAGAAAAAGAAAAAAACAATAGATACCCCGACGTAAAATACAGTATATTTACAGTGTTCGTGATAAGGTTTGCGGTTTGTGCCAAGAGGAAAAACTGGCGGCTGTGATAGACTCAGACAAGAAACATTTATTGAACGAGATGTCTGAGAAAATAATGGGATGCAGGCAAGCAAAAATATGTCTTAAGCCTGTGCGAGCTTAGCTGATGGTGCTTGCTTCCCTCTATTTCATGTTGCCTTCTTTTCAGTGGCAGTTCCGGAGGTAGTAGGCGTGAGGAATTGTCCCTCCTTTTCGGCAGACATGGGAGTAAAGAGGTCCCCCTACTTCTCTGTGAAAGTTCCGTTAATCGTGCATACGAGAAAGCGTCTTGGCATACGGGTTACTTCTTTGCCTGAGGAGGCCGATGGGGTCAAAACCTGGGTAGCAAGTAAGTGACATGTATTTTGTTCTATGACATATATATACCGTAAAAAATGACGGTAAAATTTTTGAGAGGATTATTAACGGTTTCCTGAGAGTTTATCACCACTGAGTGTATCACAGCTCATCAGTGTGGCTAGACATCCACTTATATATATATATATATATATATATATATATATATATATATATAAACTTGGAACAAAATTTTAACACATCCAGTAATTTCCAAGTAAATGCGACAAGACAACTTCTCGCTATCTCAAAACAGATAATTTTTATTAATGGAAACGACGTTAGATAAAATACGGCTTCAGAACGTAACTGTTTCGAAGAAGATTAAATGCCAATTTGATATTTGTTGTAGTTTTCTTTTCAAGACACTGGTTTTGATGTTTTTCTGATCAAACTTCATGTACACTGTGTCTTCATTATTAAACTGTTGAATTGTATAAAACATTATCGAAGCAATTCTGCAAAATATTTGTACCATTATGCACTTAGGGATCGTGTGGATTTGTAGTGCCGAAGATTGTTTGGCGATCAACATTTGGTTAAATTAAGGAAAAATATTTCTACGAAAACTTTAATAAATGAGTTGCATTACCTTTAAAGAAAGGGTAAGAAGGGTTTTAAGCGTGTTTTAACTTAAGGCGACGTAGGGACTGAAGAGGCCAGTACTTGATAAATACATCAGCTGACAGTGGTTACAGAAATTGACCTGACTTCAAGTTCAAGTTTGGAAGTTTAATTTTAAAATTGCTGCCATTCTTGCACTAAGCTTCTCACGTTCATTTAGTTATAATTATTTGTTAATTTGTTAGTCCATATTTGATTAACCACTGGAAAAAACATGTAATTGTCAAACAAGAAAACGTGGAAAATTGATATTTTAAGAACAACAAATTTGAAAAAAAAACGATTTGAATGTAATATGTATTACTCCACAGGTATATATCACCTTACACTGGACATTTGTTTCAGAAGAGGCGACTTAAGTAGAAAAATGAAAAGTCGAATTTACTTGTCACTAGGCTAAACCACAAATAACCATCCCCACTGCATTTTTAATAATATATGGTCACTAAGTATTTATTTTACGCTTACAACCAAATAAATGTTAGTTTTTAATATGGCACAGAAAAAATGTATTCCAAATTTTTGAATACATGTACGTACATATTGCAAATGTAGATGTTTACAGTTTGGCGATCTGTACAGTACCTTGCGGACTCTTTATTTGTGAATGTGGTTTCCTCTAAGACATTAAAAAATAAATGATTTTGTAAGGTTAAATGACAAATAGATATTAAAATTATTTTGCAATAGTAGAAAATAAACTAATTTATGTCGAATTTACAATTACTCAAATTTAATTTGTTTATTTACGTTACAGGCGTAGATGGTTGTGAATCGTCAGCAGCAACAGTATAGAAACATGATTTGATGTGCTTTTAACGCTCCTTTTTAGTGATATTACGGCTTCAATATTTGTGGAAGACAGACGTAAAGTCGAATAAAATGACTTAAACTTGATTTTTATTTTTCCACATATTTTTTTAACAAACAACGTATGATCGAAAACGACTTAACTCAAAACGACGTAACCCGAGGTATACATGTTTATGATTATTATCAAACAAGCAGCAAAATATTCAAAATAGCATACCAAACTTAATTTTCATTTCTATTTAAAACATTTAAGAAGCTTTCAACAGGTTTAAAAGTGGATAACCAAACTTAAAGATCAATAGCTTGTATTAATCTGTAAATCTAAGATGAGGTAGTATTTGGATTATTTACACAGCTGTTGTTATCTTTATTGTCATGTTTACGACATTTCGGCCGTTGTACGTCCTGGCTTTCTTCAGGTGCTAGGAATTTTGAATCGTAATCTATATTTCGATTACTGGGCTATATCATTCTCATTCCATGTGCGATGCCACTTCTGGATGCCATTTATCTATGTCATTTATTCACCACTGTCGTAGCCAGTATTGAACTCTCTGATCTTTGGGTCAAGTCAAAAGAACTAACCAACGCTTATATTCAATGGTCCATGTGTCCTTATACATTTTCTATTTAGAAGTATTTAAGAAGTTTTCAATATATTTAAAGGTGGATAGCTAAGTAAAAAGCTCAAGAGCCACTCAAGGTAGTGTGTTACTGAACCAGGTTCTATTTAGATAACCGCTGACCATAGACATAAAAAGATTTAGACTTTAGTGATAAGAGAATAATCCTCTCTTGAGGTATGTAACTTATGGCTACATACCATTGAAACACCTTTTGCCGCACGATCACCAAAGTTAAGCAATTTCGAGTCTTGTCGGTACCTAGATGAGTAACCGCTTGAAAATAGGGATACTGTAAGTTTGAAAGTGCGAGTGATGTAATGGATAATGGCACGGAATTTTTAATCGGAGTACCGAGTTGTAATTTTACGATCAAATTTGACTGAGGAGCAAGAAGTGGGTCCCACAAGTGAGAAGTGCAAGAGAAGAAACTCTCAGCAAAGATTTTGCGGTTGCATCTAGAAAATTCAAATGTAAATTGATGAGACCTTGTTGCCAGTCGAGGTATGCGCTTACATTCATAAAAACTAGGTACCACATAGCAAAGTGCATCGGTGCAATTACCATGAAATTGTTCATAGAAAAAGACAGTGGGAATCTACATTACGGCAGTGGGAAAGTGACCGAAGTTGAGATACCAGGTCAGAACCATAATATTGCAGATTCTTTTTTTGGATTTTATGAAGATTCTCTAATTTATAGCAGAAGCCCCAGACCAGATGTGGCAGCAATATTCAACACATGGGTGAATGGTAAACTCATAATGTAAGATGAATTTTGACGATAAAAAATTCTAGCATGGCAAATTGAACCAACTTTCTTAGAAGCTGGCCTAACAATAGATTCAATGTAGTCTTTCCAATTCATGTGAGATGAGCATGTTAGCACATGAGCTGCGCAACGTGTTATTTTTGTGGATGTTTGAATCAGCCATGTTGATTGAACGCAGAGAGATGTTTCTCTCAGATGATTGATAAACCGATAATATTGCTGGTCCTTCTTCAAAGTTTGGCAAGAAGCTCAAAGTAAATATAAGGGTCACCGAACTATATGTGGCATAAATATTCTAATTATGACAGTCTTATAAATATGTAAAGTAAATTAAGGCGATAAAAATATCTAGTGAAACAACTTTCTTTGCAGCTGACCTAGCGATGGATTCAATATAATATTTGAAGCGCGAGAAAGCGCAATGAACTACTTTCCTAGAGGTTAGCATCTGCCATGCTGACAGGCAGAGAGGTGTCACTCAGATAATTAATAAAAATTTATGAAAAAATGTTTTAATCCGGCATTATTTTTGTAACAAGTTTGTGTGTATATGTGTGTTTATGTGTGTATTCGTGCGCGTATTGATGTGTGTGTATGTGTGTGTTTGTGCTGGCGTGTGTTGGTGTGTATTTGTGCGTGCATTAGTATGTATTTGTATGTGTGTTTGTGTATGTATGTGAGCGTGTGAATATGTGTATTTGTACAAGTGCGTATATGTGTGTGGCTGTCTGTGTGGTTTTTGCGTGTGCGCACGCTTGTGCGTGTGCATATTTTTTGTTTGTTTTTGTGTCATGCAAGTGTGTGCATTTGTGTGTGTGCGCATGCAAGTCGATATGTTTCTATGTTTGTGGATCTGTTCGTGTGCGCCCATGTGTAAGTGTGCGCCTATCTGTGTGCGCTCATGTGTGTGTGTGTGTGTGTGTGTAAGTGTGATGAAAAAATGAATTACAGAAATTCTTTGACACACTGACAGTCGCCAAAATACCAATATCTGCCAAACGCATTACTCAGCAAAAAGCTAAAATTGTAGTGTGAACAAGTTTAACCAGTTTGTATGCCCACAGACCAAATCATCGGAGGCAAAATCAAACATTATATATCAAACAGTCTATATCCGTTCCGCATCGCAATAAGACGTTGATCCCAACCGTTCTTTTTTGCTACCATCTCGTTATCACATCCGTGTTTTCTGTAAGTTCGTTTCTTTTCGCAATGCAGTATCCTTCCGCTTTCCTTACCATGAAACGAATACCGGTGCAATAACAGGTGCATATAATAGCAAATCACCAATATCGTAGTTGCTTCGCCACCATTAACAGGGATTACAACTTCCATTTGTCGATCTGTAGGCTGTACCTTTTCTTTTTGCACGCGATCTAGTCAAGAAACAGCAGCTGATACTTCGATGCTTGAGGACAAAAGAAAATACAAATTAAAAAAAGGCTTTCTTCATGTGAGTAGAATTTAAAATTGAACCCTTTATTTTGTTCATCTGGGTTTTAGTTCCACGAGTCATGCTCCTACCAGATGTCTCAATACCAATGTTGAATTAAAGAGAAATAACTGATACTAAAACATCTGGAAGAGGCATGACTCGATGAACTTGAATAATCTACTCAAATTAAAGAGTTCAGTCAAAATACTAATCACCTGAAGAAAATCGGAGTGTGTAACGGCCGAAACGTTGCGGAATATGGCCACAAAAATGATGACCATTGTGCGAACAATGTAAATAGTGCAAATAACTAAATACCTCATTTCAAAAATATAGACAGATCCTGAAGAAGGTCAGAGCATAAAAAGGTCGAAGCATCGTAAATATGGCCACAAAGATAAAGACCAAAGTCCGAACAATGTAAATAGTGTAAATAACTACAATTACCTCATCTCAGAAATATAGGCAAAAAAAGAAAAACGAAAATAGTAAGCGTTATTAACATATTCAACACATGCAAGTCTGGCAAAAATTGATGTCTCATTTGTTTTTAGTTTTTTATTGTTTCTGAGCAATCATCTCCATTAAATTTTGATGCAGCCTAAGGTAAATTTTAATTTTTTAGTATTTCAATTTTGTTTTATTACAAAGATTCGTTCATTATTTCAAATCTCATTTAAAAAAAAAATGATATCAGATAGAATAAGTCGTTAAATTAATCTTGTAAGCCATTCCTCTTCTATGTGCCATCTCCTTCGGGATGTTGGCGATCACATCTCTCCACATCTTTTGTCATTTGCAACTCTCAATAAATTTTGTTTTTTCGCTATCTCTCCCAAATATTCTCCGTCGTCCATTCACTGACTCAAGATCGCAAGGCACAAGATTATGTGTTTTTTACCCCTGTCCCACTTGCCTTGGATCAGTCTTATGAGTATCAGATTTTCTAAGCCTTCTTTCTTCATTATGCACCTTAGAAATTTTAATAGTCTCTTCCAGGTGTTAAGTATGAGTGTCCTTTTTGGTTTCCATTGTCTCTAGAAATCATCGTTGCTCACATGTTTGGTTCAGAGCATTCTCAGTATCCTTCTGTAGAACCACGTTTCTGTTGCTTAAAGTATCTTGCTCATTTGTGAAGAGATTGTTCAGCATTTACTGCCACATAAGAGGATTAATTACCAACCTAATTCATTCTATTTTTATTGGCTTATCAACATTTCAGACACGGTGCCATATTTTTTCTTATTACAGTGTTAATGAATAAGGTTGTTGTATGGACATAAGAGCAGAAAAATATATATTGTGAGGACATATGTGTGTGTGTGTGGTGTGTGTGTGTGTGTGTGTGTGTGTGTGTGTGTGTGTGCATTGAGTCTGTGGAGTTAGGTGACCAGATGTAAGCGGTGATTTGGTAGTAGAAATTGCCTGGGTTCTTCTGCTTTTGTGACATGGTGCAGTGTTCTATTTCCAGGCGTAGTGTTTTCCAGGAACCCATCTTGACCGGCAGTACTTTCTGAAGATGATGTCGTCTTCTGTCTTGAGCCTGATGCCTTCACCAACAAATTCGGTAGTTTTTTCTCATCAAAACGATCAGAGTGAGTTTTCTAATCTGTTGTACATTCGTAATCATGTTTAGACTCATCCAACTCTTTTCAAATCCTCTGCTCTGTCCTCAGATTGCCACCCAAACACTCTGACATGTTCGTATTGGGGCTTTCAGTGCAAATGCCAAGCAGTACAGCATACTACTTCTAAATTTATGGTGAGTGAATTGCAACATGATGCTCTTTTTCTCACACTACTATACAGTTACCAAAATAAAAAAAGACAAAAACGATCAGCACGCATGCGTGAAATTAGAAATATAAAATAGCTTTGATTTACTCATTGAACCCTGTAGATAAATTTGATAGTGATTTTGCAATCCATAAAATATGTGAGGAAAAAGGCAGAATTCTTCTTCACGAAAAAGCAAACATCAAGAAAACGAATTATAAAAACACTTGTACCAATATTTTAATATTGCTGCTCTTAGCGATGTTGCTCAAGTATTAAAGAATCTACACTTCCAGTTTTTTTCTGCCTTACCAAAATATGCTATCATGAACTTTCGTTGTTCTTTACCATTTTCATATCCTACTTTAACTTTACTGTGCTTCCAGTCATTGAGCTCAGATGTAGCAAAAGGAGATACTTTTTTGAACCACAGTCAATATCAGAGTAGAAACAAAAGACCTTGCGATAATGAATAGAGTAGCCATTCACATTTTTACACACTCATCATTCCACAATTCATGTTTGAAAACATTAATATTTACCATGCCTTCATTTATTCTCTATTGCCGCTGTTTCTGGGTGAGTTTAAAAGGTTGATGCGATGATTCTGATATGATGAGGGTCCACTCATTCAGTAATCTATTGTGCTAGTACCATTAATATTCCAGAGTCCCGGATCTCTCTCTCTCTCTCTCTCTCTCTCTCTCTCTCTCTCTCTCTCTCTCTCTCTCTATTAGGCTGAGAACTGGTTAGTTCCTTTAGTAAAATGTCACTAACATCAGAAAGAGGTAATCAGGGTATATCTACTGAAACTAGATGATTCATAGCAGGAATGGATGTAGATGTGGATGCTATATCTGAAGAAACAGTACAAGTGGCTGACATTGCAGAAGTTGATGTTGAATTGGATGCTTATTCTGAAGGAATGATATGACTAGTGGCGTTGAAAAATATCCTATTATCTCCTTCATCTTTGCAGTTCTTATTCTTCTGTGCCTCACTCAAACCATTCCGTTTGATTTCTGCTGAAAGTGTTAGTCATCTGGAAATATATATATTTAATATTTAGTATTTAGTCGACACCAGGATGCCGGGTTATATAACACTAGGTGTTTCCACTCATTTTCGATACCTAAATTTAAATTGAATTTTTAAAAATAAAAGTTTTTTGAAGTTTTAATTTTAGCTTTAATTGAAAGCCAAGAGATTAATTTTACTAATTCCATTAAGCAAAATAATCTGGTGTATTTCAACCTGAAATTATATTGATTGGAATCTAAAATTTTTCTGTTTTAAAAAGAAAGTTCAATTTTTTGTCCGTTTATCATCGATCGGCACCTTTTGTAAGCAGAAGCCAAATCTTGGTTTTAAAAAATCTTGCAAAAATAAAATATAACTCGCTGACACTTTTATTTAATTTTATTCAAATATTAATTATTCAATTTTATTCAAATTAACATATTTAACTTTATCTTAATATGATTTGAAACAAGTATTAGATGCTTACAGCCTGAAATGTATTATAAAAGCGTTTCTTAATTACGGTAACCTTGTTTAATAACATTGTGTAATCAGTGACGATAATTGACATGACAGAAGGAAGCTATCAAAAATGTTAAGTATGGAAGACGAATTTAACATAATTTTATGTTGGCTTAATCGTACGCTTCTTTTTTAGGTTTTAACTAATTAGCAAAAATAAAAATTGAACACAATATTTTCAACAATTATCCAATATTTAGTAGAATTTTAGTTTAGCTTTATAAGGTTACGTTTGAAGATGTTTTATGAAAAATATGAAACTTCATTTTAAAATAATTTTACAATTTAATAACTGAATGAAATTATATAACAACAAAAGTTACTCAATAATTTATGAAATGTTATGGCATTTATTAATCTTTATTTTTAATATCTATTTTTTATATTCTTTAATTTAGATACCTCCACAAATTGCAAATTTCACAATTACTTTTTTTAAAATAAAATTAGAAAACTAGAAATTAAAATATAAAACTTGCTTTAAATTTTGAAGGGATGATTTTCAAAGCCCGTTGAATGTTGGAAACGTAGGGCACAGAAAACACGGAAGCGAGATGACAGAATTGTACCCTGCCGAAAATGTTTATATAGTTGTTTTTTTTTCTGTAAAAAGAGAAACTTTTGAAACATGTGACCTTTAATGTTATATATCACGTACGGCCACCCGTAAAAAGAAAATACGGATCATTATACTCATACAATTTAAATGTTTTATTTATATTGAAAATCAAATGGCTCAGTTATTAACCTTTTTAATTTTCGATTATTAAATATTGTCTACATGTACTAACTTAACAACATAACATGAACGATGAAATTTTTAAATTATTATAATAAAAACAATTCTTGTAAATGTTCATTATTCATTGAAAAATGTTTTTTCTTTTCAGACTATGATATCCTTAATATATATATTGTTTATTAAACCAATTAAAAGTTTATCTAATAAGAAAAAATGGCATGGTTTTATTTCACTTTTCTTTTCACAATTCGGAGTAAAATTTCTGAAAAACGGCTAGTTTAGAAAAAAAACCGACAATTGATTAGCATTCCCCAATGACTCTTGAATTTAGTTAATATTAAATATATGGGCGAACTCTCGTGAATTTGTGAACATTTATGAAAATTAATTTGTGGGTGCTTTTATTAAGATTTTCTAAAAATATTTATTTAATAAATGATTTCAGTCATTTATAAATAATTCCTGAAACTTTTATTAAAATTCGACTATTATTTGATTTTTGCAAGAATTTCCAAATTGATGTGTTTTTCACCGGCAAAAATGTGATTTGCGTAATATTACGTTTGCCGTAATAAACCCCTGTAAAAATTTAATACCAAAATTTTGAACGTTTTGAAAAGAATTAAAAAATGTTAAAAATAATTAAAAAATACTTTGATCTATCCTCTTTTTGCCGATAAAAGTTTGTTTTTATTTAGTTTAGTTTTTTTCTTCGTACTATGCTGTTTTTTTTATTTCAGGGAATTCGTATAGGTACCTATATTATACAAATGTGCTTGCAAAAAGAACTAAATATATCAAACATCCTACTTTCCCGATGCACATATCTTTCCTTTAATAGTACGAACAGTATTTATTCTTAATACAAACACCATCCTGTATTTTAATTCACAAAACTGCTGGACAATACCTAGATTTTAGCTAGGGTGTCTGGCACTGATATAGCCTCATCTATGTATAGAGCTACAAGACTTGATTCAATACTTTTCTGAGCTTGCATAATTACAAACTTATCCATTCATATATTCACAAAATATCAATACCTGGTAATTAGTATTGCATTATAAATTCATAATCTTAAATAACCGCTACTACATGCTTACCCTTAAAAATGTTTAATGTTGTGACTGAATCTCAAGTTCAGTCACTAATAATCTACGCATGGCTTAAACCTGTTTTCATATACAATAAATAATCTAATAATCATATCATTGTTATTAATTGTACTACAGTTGGTCTAATCTTACTTCTTTTTTTTCATATTTACATTAATGTTTAAATCAAAATATGTAGCTGGTTGCAATAATTGATATTTTTAATAAGTGAAAGTTTTCATCTATTTCAGATGAAGAAATACTTTTTTCAACAGAAAACAATATTTTTAAACAGCCACGGATACAAAGTCAGTTTTATCAAAAAAAAAAAAAAAAATTCTTAAGAGAAATATGAATTAATTTCTTTTAGGTTGTTGTGAATTGAACATCGAATGAGAAAATTGTTGATTTTTTTTGAGACAGCTAAATTGCTGCGTTTGTTTTGAAATGAACATCAAAGCTTAGACGATCCCCCATTTTGTGACAGTTTTGTGACAGTTACAAGAAAAAGAAAAAGAGAGCGAGAGAAAGTGAAAGAAAAGGATATTAAAGATATACTAGCAACGCTAGATTTTATAATAGTAAAAATAATTTATTTACAAAAGTAAAAATAAAATTAAACATTCAAAACAATATTGATTTAGTTTAGGGAAAATTTAAGAATTAAATCAAACCAGAGAGAAATAAATTATAATATTGTCACCAACAGAAAGTGAAAAGTAGCCTTGGTTACAAAAAAGATAGACATGTTAGTTTTACCGGTGTTCTGTTCTAGGATTGTGCGAAGACTGATCGTCGAGATTTAGGGTTTAGTTCCTTTATTTTTGCTGTGATAACGAAATTGTCAGCAAGTAAACTGAACTGCCAAAACAAAAAACCCGTCCATTTATGTAGGCACCAACTCTTTGAAGAAAGTTCTTGCCGTGGTGTTTTCTAGGTCAAAGGGAACATACTCCCACTATCTTTTTTATTTTATACGAGAATCATCTCAAATGAAATACTAAAAACCAACTGATTCACAGTGAAAAGTCAGCTGATCAAGTAAGATACTGTATATATAGCAAATAAAAAATTTTGAGATATATGTTATATATAGAATTCATGTGTGCATTCATTTTGTAGACTATAAAGTAGGTATCTCTACTCATTTTCAATAACTAACTTTTAAAATGAATTTTTAAAAATACAATTTTTTCTCGAAACTTTTATCTTAATTTTAATTGAAAGCTAAATGATTAAATTTGCTATTTCCAGTAAGCAAAATACTTCAAACAGAAATCAGATTAATTAGAATTTGATATTATTCATTTTGTTAAAGTTTTCAATTTTTTGGCCATTTTTGAGCGATCAGCACATTTGTAAACAAAAGTTAATTCTCGGTTTTCAAAATCTTGTAAAAATAAAATGCACATTATTATTTTTTAGAAAATTAGCAAATTTAGTGTTAAATTCATCTGATTTACATAAGTATTACTTATTTATAGCATGAAATTTAGAATAAAACAACTTCTTAAACACAGAGTTGAACTTTCTAACCTTTCCACTGTATTTAAAGTGTTTAACAAATTGACAGATGCAAGACAAGTGTATGGCGATCACAAGTGACATAATTGTACATTTTTTTTCCTGTAAGAGGAAAACCCTGAAGCACATGACCTTTTAGTTTACACATAGAAATTATTGTACACAAAACTTCAAATACATACACAAAAAAATTTAAAAAATATTTTAAAAATACGAAGGCACGACGATTTGTATAAAACTTTTCAATTTTCGATTAGTAAATGTAATCTTCACTTAATAAGTTTATGAACTAACCACAACAAATCTTTGAATTATTTTAAAAACATTTTTGAGACTTTAAAAATATTTATTATTTAAAACAAATTGAAAACAGTTCTTTTAAAATGTAATTATTAATCGAATTTGTTTCCTTTAGACTATAATGTCCTTAATATATACTATTTATTAAAGCAATTAAAGCTTATCAAATTAAAATGATGTCATTTATTTTACTATTGAGAGCAGAATTTTAGAAATCAAGTCAAAATGTTTAAAAAATAATAGATGATTTACATTCCACAATGAGTTCTACGTTTAACTAATAAAACCAATTTTCCCAACAAAATTTAATTTCTTAAAATTTTATGAATTTATGTGAAGTGGGTGACAGATGCCAAAATTATATTTCTACCAAGATTTAAAAAAATAATAAATTTCAAAAATAATTTAAATTATTTGTTAATAAGTTCTGAAAATTTCATTAAAATCCCACAATGATTTGATTTTTGCAAGATTTTTTGTTTGTCACTGGAAAAAAAAAGAGTTACGTAATATTCCGTTTTCTACTGTAAATTCTCGTAACGATTTGGTTACCCGCTAACTAATATCAAAACAATATTTTTACCAAAATTCGAACGTGTTAGGAAGAGAAAAATTAAAAATTACTTTGACCTTTCCTTTTAATAATAACATATTCATCTTGATGGGAAAAGTTTTTATTTAATTTAGGGCCTTTTTTTATTCCTACTATGTTGTTTTTTCATCGATTTAGTGGAAGTAAAAAATAACCTAAAGCACTTATTAAATGACCAAAAGCACTCATTAAAAGGTTATTTTGCATAATTACTTCCTAGTTTTAACCAGGAAGTGATTAAAGGATTACTTCTTGATTCTAATCAGGAAATAATTTGAGATTACTTTGTTATTAACAGCAAATCAGAATTGTATACAAATTCCCTATAAAACTCCCTGTCATAATCCCAGTACTGATTTGCTTGTTTAAACATTGCAGTGTACAACCACTGAGGCCTAGCAGCAATGGTCGAATTTTAGAAAAATGACTTTTGTAATGATCCAAAATATTCAATGGTATATCTGCGGAAACTTTACAGGATCAAAGACGTAGCATTAATGACTTTGTCAAAAATGTGTATCTTGAATACTTTAAAGTACCACTTGGAGAACAGGACAACAGCTGGGACTCTCTGCAAAACCCGTGTAGAAACTTTGCGATCCTGATCTCAAGAGAAGACTGCTAAGCGGTTTGAAGAAAGTCAAAAACCCATTTGGATAACTGCTACATCTGCATTGTCAATGTAAATGTTTTCCATAAGAAAACGAATAAACACTTGAAATCTGAACAATGTAAATAGAATAAACGCTTGAATTACCCAAAGTATGTAACTGAATACAATTAGACATTTAGACATTAGATCAGTTTTTCGCTTTTCTTAATGGTCTTTATCCAGGCCTGAGGTTCACGGTTGGGAAAGAATCCAATTCTAACTGGATTTTTTTAGATGTCCTGGTACATCGGACACCAACAATACCTCAGTATATAAGAAACCTACACCTGCGGGGTTATATACGCGATGGGTGGGACTCCTTTTGTTTGAGAAAGTGAAAGATAAACCCTATTAATACAGTTTTTCATTTCGTTATCAACGAAAAGTTTGCTGATTTCAAAAAAGTCAAACCGATTATAGTTAAAAAGTACCCAGTTTATCTCACACTTCCCTGGATTAGAGTTGGCTGTGAAAGATGGACTAGGCAAATTTTATAAAGTGCCTGTTATTTGTCAGCTGAGGTTCGTGTAGTGTTTCATACCCGGACTATTTTTTCTTCTAGTCGAAAGTATGTTCTCCCCATCTTCAAGTAAAATCTGTGATTTATAAATACAGTTGTGATTGTGGAACCAGCTATATAGGGAGAACTACTCAGCGTCTAGATATGAGGATAAAGCAGCACGTACTAAGCAAGATCAGGAATCATACCTCGGCTTTTAATGAACCTGTCCCAAATACTTATGGTTCCTCAATATGTAAGCACCCTATAAATAACAGAAAGTGTACTGCTGAGTTCAGTGTGAACTAGTTCACGGTTGTGTCCTGGTCATCCTCTGTATTCCATTTAAGAATGATGAATACTCTGTATATCAAGTCTCACAAATCTTCTCTCTTCAAAAAGCGTAAATGTTTGTAGGGAGATGCTAACATTAGCCTATAGTACTTACTTCCCTATCACACTACTCATTATATATATATATATATATATATATATATATATATATATATATATATTCCCTTTAATGATATATATATATTTTATTCCAATTATTTATCCACTGATGAGGCCTGAAGAGCGGGAACAAAATTGGTTGCTTCGTTTTTAAAAATGTCTAATTGTATTCAACTACATAATTTCATAGCTATAATCAGGTTGTGTACTAACAAAAATATTTTCAGACAAATATATATTAATGTCAAGTTGAAACTCATCAATGTAGCCGCCATAGTTCTTGTTAACCCAAGTATTTTTGATCTCTTCCAAAACCATCTCCAGAAGTGAATTACGAAGACAAACGTAATGTGACTGTAATCGTTGTGAGTGTGATTTTTGAAAACCCGCGTGAACGTTCCTCGTTAAAAATATTTTAAAATTAACAGTTGTAGCTACAATGTTTTGTTGTAATCAAGTGTCCACAATGTAAGGGAGCTAATCAGAGATGGTAAAAAGACATCATGTCGTTAACACAAATGAATTTTTAAACTTTACTATGACACACGTAACAAATTTTGTTTAGTGTTATTGCATGTTTTTTTTTATATAGAAGGCCTTGAGAATTTCCAGCTTTTGCTTATTGTTTTCATTGTTTTTATTATTTTTTATTGGTGTTGTCAACAAAATTTGTCTTGTAACGGTAGACAAAAATGTGTCTTTAAATGTTGTGTGATAGAACTAGTATCTGACAAATGAAGTGTAAGACGTTTTGATAATATTGTGTTCGTCAGACCGACATATGTACTTACATATTTGTCAGAGATACATTCTTCCAAAGGTCCTTTGAACGGATGTACAATGTTAGTATTTTTCAAAACAGCAGTTGATGGAGAAGAGTTATTGCCTATGATTAATTTGTGTTAAATTTAGTACATTAATCAAAGAAACATACTTGCACAAAGCTATACTGCCTAAATACGCACTCACACATATCGAAAACTCTAATATATATAATGTTATGGTAATTTACCCATGCACACATGAACTCTTCGAACTATAAATAAGCAGCAGTTTCTGTTTTGTGACAGAAGTCTATTCGACCAGTTAGCTTTAACAAACGGACCAAACAGTCACGCTTGTGATCTTCTTATTTTGTTTAGATTTTGTAGTACTGTTCTTTGTTAATATATTTATTTAACTCTGTTCATTCTTTGTATTTTTTCTGCCCACTAACAAGGCCACACACACACACACACACACACACACACACACACACACATATATATATATATATATATATATATATATATATATATATGAACCACTGCTTTGTGGAAACGAATTCTAAGAGGATGCTTCTCCGATATTTACAATCTTTACTTGTTCATATCAGCATAAACACTGCCTCGTACTCTGTGAATTTCTATCTTAACTGGCTCTCGAGCTTTGTACAGACTCTACATAAACGGCTGAGCTCTCTAGAGAGAAAAATTTTAAAAACAGTTACCACTTCTGCGATTTACGCGTTACTCTGTAGTAATGAATTGAGTTCTCTCGGTGACTGGCGTGTGTATCCATCACATATATATAACACGCTAAAATTAGCTCTATGCGCTCTTGGCTTAGGGTGTAGGAACTCCGACTGACACTAAATCGGTCGAGTTTCGATCCCCGCTGTAAGCAAGTGGATGTGTCTAGCCACACTGATGAGCTGTGATATGTGGATGACTAATATATATGAAGGGAAGAAAAGAGAGAAGAAAAAATATAATGTGAACGGGAAAGAAGTACTAGAGGTTTATGATTGCAAGTCCGAGCAAACATTCACGCTGTTTACAGAGAGAAGGTTTGCGAGACCTGATATACAAAGACTCTACCACTCCTAAATGAAATATAGAGTGTGACTGAGAACACTAAACTGAGCACCACATTTTCTATTATATATATATATATATATAACGTGGCGCACATTTTTTTGATTAAATGTATTTTAAACTCATTTATATATATATTTATATAAAGATTTATATATATATTTATATAAAGATTTTTTATATAACATGATTTATATATATGGTACGAGAAACCTTTTTTCTGGAAGTAACTGCTCTGATAAATATTTTTGCAGTCTTTTGACGAGAAAAAAAACCTTCCAAATATCTGTTGCAAAATCAGACATTCAGTAACAGGATGTTATAGAAACCTTTATTTATAGAAACCTTTATTTATAGAAACCTTTATTTATAGAAACCTTTATTTTTATTCACTTGTAATACCTCTTCTCTAACGATAACTAAACTGTTAGTCTACATCAGTAAGCAATTGATTAGTGTATATGGAAGTACGCTTATCCTACTTTGATTTTTTTACTTCTTGAGTCGTAAGGTATTGATACTTGCCTTTGTACACATTATGAGTATGTTTAAACCATAAACTTTCAAATGTGCGTTGTGGTACAGTGGATATCGGCTCGGAACGAGAAACCGGGGAGCCGAGTTCAAATTCCAGCTGAATCCATTGTATTCACTTACGCGCAAATACCCTTGGGAAAGGTATTAATCCGTCTATTCCTTCCAATTATGGGTTAAATAACAGGACAGATTGGGTTCTATAGCCTTGGTCGGCAACCAGTCTACCGCAGAAAGCAATGGCAACATACTGCGGGATAATCTTCTGCCCAGTCAGTCATGTCTCTTTCGAGACATGATCGCCCAAGCGTGTATCACGTATGGCACCTAAACTGACTTGACTGACTGGACGTTGTGGTGGTCAAATGATAAGATCAAAGTTGCAGTTCGGTAATCATTTTGTTGTCTTCGCACTCGATCGATTGAAGTATTATCTTGTTGGGACTTCCAGTGAATACAACCAACTTTACTCACAAGTCAGTGAGCAGATAAAAGACTTTGATATCTGACGGCATTAAGCCCATCGCTGACAAACGTTGTCGGTGTTTTTCCAGGAACACTTTAATTGTCCAATGTCGCAATTTAAATTACACATCCAATAGAAAATGTAGGTAAATCTTAGATAACTTTAAAATTTTTAGGAAAATCAATGACAAAATAGAAAAATATCAGACGCATTTAAATCAAAGTTATGGTCAAATTCATTATCGTATTAAAAGTAATTTTTTTATTTTTATCCATACTTGTCTTTAAAATATAAATCCCTGTCCAAAATTAAAATTTAGTGACGTTTCTCGTATTACAATAAACTACATCCTACAGATAGGCATCTCATCGAGAGTTTCTGCTTAGCGTGGACCCACCTTTTAAGTGCTGTTGTTCCTGACCCAAGGTGGTAGCTCATGTTAGGGTCCAAACTATGGACAAATATTTAACTCATAAGCTAGGGTCAAAATATTATGAAAATAAAAATTACATTGTTATAGTAAACATACTAGCGACATATATTCACAGTAAAAAATTACCAATAATATATTTTTTTAAACATGAATATTACCAGTATTTTTATATTTCTGAGATGAGGTAGTATTTTACACTATTTGCAATATTCGGACAATTGTCCTCATCTTGGTTGCCATTTGTACGACCGTTGTACGCTCCGGCCTTTTTCAGGTGATAGAAATTTCGAACCGAACCCTTTATTACGATCCCTGGGGTATTCCATTCTGATTTCTTGTTCGAAGTCTCTTTTGGTAGTAATGAGTTATCTCCCTCTAACCCAACTCCCCAAGTTACTTGTTCACCACTGCTGTAGCCTGGTATTGAACTCACAACTCTTTGGGTTAAGTCGAGGGAACTAACCAACATCTATATTTACTGGCCATGAGTCCTTAATGAATATTACCAGTAATACATTTTGAAAAAATATAAAAACTATCATCAATACATTTTTGAAAACATAAACATTATATTTTGTAAACTAAATTACTAATGCTTCCAAGAGAATTTAAATTGAGACATTAGATGACCATAAAGTTTTGATTTGCCGTTAAACAACGAAAATAAAATCAAAATAGCACAATACATTTTGAATAAAATTCTTCAAGTTCTTATTTGAAACAAACATTCTCGAAAAAAATTAGTGAAAGGTTTCCTTCATCAAATCATAAGCAGCGATGGCAAATGTTTATAATCAATTTGTGAAAAGTCAAGTGAATATGGCGTCAAGAAATTATCGAGACACGTTTCGTTAAATTTAACCGACTATTAAATTGTGAATAGTATTTTACCAGTTTTAAATTATATAAAATATAGTCTTCGGAAAGCCAGTCACTCACCAATTTTGTTGAGGGAAATGTGTGTGTAAACTGCAAAAAAGAAATCGTCTTCAAACGCGGCTCTGTAAATCTAAAGAATTTTATTATTTGATATAAATATAATTTTCTTTTCTTTTAAACTGAAAGAAACACCTTATAAAGTTCCTCGCAAACAAAGATGATACAAAAAGTATCTTAATTTTTTACAACACAAAAGAAATGAATTGTGTTAGCATAGGATGCTACAAAAATCTATGTTCTTTTATGTGTTCAGCGTAAATAACAGCAACAGACTACAGATATATCAGTGCATGTGCAGCTTTTACAACTACACTTTGTTTATGTGTCGCTTGGGTATATTCACAATATCAACTGTGCAAACTGCTTTATGTAAATACTTTAAAAACTAGAAATTATTAACAAAAGAAAATTTAGCACTCAATAAGCTTTTGTATGAATACTTTTCCCTTTAACTTTGTTTGCAAGGAACTTTACAACTGAATCTGTCATCATAAAAAAAGCAAACTATATTTTATACTCAACAGTAAAATTTGTAGAGATGTCTTTGAAGATTTTTCTTTTGTTCGCTTTTCAGAAACGTTTCTCTCTACAAAATCATTAACTTTCTGTCTCTGTACAAAACTGGTGACCCCAACATGTTCTCACTTTTGCACAAAATTGAGATCTTAGTTATACTATTTAAATCTGTTGATTTTTCTACAATTTGTAACTAGGTTCTAGATATATAGCGGAATAACATAATAGATAAATTTTCCAAACTATTTTGTTTCGCTCAAGTACTTTTAATTGACTCACTCATTAGCAAGAACTGGGTTTATCTCAGTATGGTTGATACGATTTTTTTTTAACTACGTTCTAGTGTTTTAAGGAAGATAAAAAATTACAGAGTGCTGAGTGGTTCATGTTCAACTCTATTTATACATCGATCTAAGAAATAAAATGGCTGTGCAACAAGACTAAAAACTAAAATAAGAAAAGAGAAAATTTCTACAAGAAATGCAAACCTTTTATAATGCACAAATATGTGTATATCTATATTTATAACTTATCGTATCTTATCGGCCCTTGACCGTGTTGTTATAACGTTTGCTTTCTGACCGAGTTCAAATCTCACCATGAGCGATTTGTCAGAATAGTGACTTCTTGATATTATCTACGCCTAAAGACACATCCAGGATTAACCCAATCATTGTGAGTAAAATTGGGTAGATAGAAGAATTTGGGAGCCGTTGATGCTAGCATGTTGCAAGTCACCGTGATGGAGGGTTTGAGCGTACAGGCTTTGTACAAATCGTTGATCCCGCCAGAAACATTAACTAAGGTCCTCTCAGTATAGTTGCAGTATATACCACAGGAGATCTCTGTGGGTGAACAAGCAGAAACGTGTCTAAACAGGAGTCTGCAATATGGATTGCATAACCGCCCAAACAGACAGGCAAATTCAGATACGGGCGGCCAGCCTATGACATTTAGATCTAACAACTTTTATCATATTGTCCTCTCGCGACTCAAATCTCTTCCGTTTCCACGTAGTTTTCAGATTATGGAAAAGCCATTAGCCATTTTTTGCTTACTACCCATACCAATCTCTGTAGTGCCAATCAGCCCGTTCTTTCTTCACCCCAATATATGCTGTCCGTGTCAATATTTCTACACATTTTTCTTCAATATATTTGCTAGAAATTTTAATTCTTTTTTCATTTTATTTATAAGACTCCTTTTTTTCTATTTTTTATAATCATGTCGCCCTAAGGAAAATTTTTCTGGTGTCTTACATCTTCTATTCATGGAATTTTCAGCATCTTTCTGTAGAACAATATCTTTATTGTGATTTATTTGTGTTTATTGTGTTAAGTCTCCTCTTCATCTATGAAAAGATTATTCAGCATTCACTGCTATATAAGAGAATTTATATTACATGGCAGGTTAGCACAATATATTTTTGTTTCTGAAGAAATGTTCCTATTTTATTGTACTTTGTTTAGCCTCTGAAAAGCATCCATTGTTACTCTAAACTGCGTTCGGATTTCTGTGTCGCATTTTTGTCCTCAATCAAAATGCATAAATTTAGTTGGATTCTCTATTTTCTCATTCCAAGTCTCACTTCCTAGACAGAACTCCGACTGCCTGAAGACAGAGAGCTTAAAAATTGCGAGCCTAATAGCCAACTGTTGAAACTCTTGATATTTACCTAAAGTCTCCCCACTGAGACGGGATATGGTACAAGGTCGGGTTAAACGTGGAGAACTCAAGCTGGCACACTCAGGCCAATGCTCAAAATTTGCCGAGTTTTTGTCCGTAGACGAAGTACCGAGCTGAGTCTCAGGCAGTAGAACAAGTTTCGATTGAATCGTTCTCTGCCCGAAGACAGAGAGTTAAACTGACAATGTTGCGTTCGAATGAAACTCTGGGTATTTGCCAAAGTCCTGTCCACTGAAGCTGGATGCGACAGAAGGTCAACTGTTTATTTAGGCTGTAAACTCGAGTAAAAATTATCCAGACCCCACATATGTGGATCGGATTCTTGTCTATTTTATCCAGCCGAGACTCTTCCCGAAGACATAGCCTCATCTGAGTTTTTTTGCATCCGAAGGCAGAGAGTTCAACAAGCTCGGGTTCGGGTAAAACTCTGGGTATTAACCCTGAGTGCCCCCCCCCCCTGAAACAGGATGTAACACAGACACTCTAACCAAAGGACAAAATTTTCCCAGCACCGGCATACTAAGCCGGTATATTTTTCTTAACCGATTCTCTATACATAGACAAAGCCTCGACTGATTCGCACTGTGCCTGAAAGCAGAGAGCTTGACTGTCTTACTCAGTTGAGTTTCAGTCTGTAGACCCATATCTGATTGAGTCATTCTTTGCATGAAGATAGAGGGCTCAACTGGCACTTTCTTTGAGGTTTTTATTTAAGGTGCATTGCCAAATTCATTTATACTTAATGCTGCGTGTATCAGTAAATGTTTAATCGAGTTATTTTTGAAATTTGCGTCAGCATTTCCAAAACTTTGATAATTAACTTCTAATTGCATTAAAAAAAGACTAACTGAATTAATCACTGTCCAAATGTTAAAAGCCTTTGGCTAGAAAAAATTAATAAATATTAACTTTAGTGCGTTACTTAAGCGACGAAGTGACCTATTTCTTTTAATTTAAAAAAAAAAATATTTTCTCTTTTTCAGTTTAATTAAATCTGTATTTATATACTAGAAATAATACCCACCGTTAGGTGGGTAAAGTTGTTTTTACCATAGTGCCATGTACAATTGTTTCTGTAAGAGATCTGAATATTGAATAAATCTGTTACATTATCTTTGCAAAGACTAATAAAAATACGTTACTAAATCTGTGAGAAAATGAAGTTCAACCAATAAATAAAATAATATTAAAGAATTAGAGAATAATAACAGAAATTCATTTTTCCATGATACAAGTTATAAAGAAACCAGAAAGGTTTTTGACACATTTTGACGATGTCACTTCCGGAAAGGACAGAAACATTTTCTTTTCCATTTTATAACTCTAGCTTTTGGACGTGTTTCGGTAGTCCTAAGTTAGTGAATTGGTTGTTCTAGCTCAGCGCAAAGCTGACTCGGGTTAGACTATTTTAACCATTATTATATTTACTTATTTTTGAATTAAAAAGAAAATGAGCAGATCCAGCAGTCACCATAAAAATAAACGTCCGTAGTAGAAACTTAACTTTTGTATACTTCTGTCTTGTTTGGTTACATGTTGAACACGCATCCACATAAAATACGCACAAAAACTTTTAACTTTTATAAATCTTCTATACTTAAAATAGTTGTTTATACACTTCTTGATGGATCTTGGGGGAATGTTTCGAACTTTGATCTTCTTTTCGCGAGAATTAGTGTGGCTCTCTGTTTTTTAACTTCTAGATAGAGCATTTATAAAAGTCCCTGTCATCCAACGTCTGGACATTCTAAGCTTAAGTGTGCTAACTCTAGGTTTACATATCAAGGAGACCAACTTACATCTTTTCTATTCTGTAACTTCGATTCTTGCAACTCCGTCAACCGTCCGATTCACCTTCGATTCTCTGGCCTGACAGCGTGTACAGAGTCGACCTTGGTATATATCAAACAGAGACTAGTAAACAGATCCACACTTCTTAGGAGAATAGTACCCTACTGATATTAAATTCGATTTAGGGGCTTTGGTGGCATTAAGCACATATTACGCACCTTAGCTAATTTTTTTCAAGTTGATGTGTTCTCAAAAATTAAGTTAATCTCTTTTCTTAGAAATTAGTAGATAATATAAATTATGCATTGTTTTCCTATGTCCGTTCAATATGTTCTGTGATTATTAGATTTTCCAAGGCTTTTTTTTTCATTTTTGTTGTTTTCTGTCTCTTCTTCATCTTTCAAGAGATTGTCCAGCATTCACTATCATATTAAGAGAACAGATAACACGTAAAAGTTCATTACTTTTTCTTTGTTTCTAACGAAGTTTTCTTGTTTCTTAATACTCTTGTAGAGGGGATAGGCGTTGTGTGAACTAAAACAAGGAACAATCTTCAAATAATGCTCTACAATTTTAAAAAATTTCATAATTGTGTATTTATCTTTTTTTAAAGTTGAAAGAAATGAATTACAAATAATTTTTGCGAAACAGGGTCACCCCAAAATAGTTTGTCTTTTCTTTCAATAAGTCAAATCAGTATGAGAGAAGAAATAGAATGTTTACATATAAAGAGTTATCACGTTGTTTTATGAATGCGTGCTATTTTGTAGTAGCAGCAAGCTGTCAGTCACTGAACGATAGCTGCATTAATACTACTGCTAAATTTTCTTTGACAGTAACTCTAATAATAATATGCAATCAAATATGTATCAAATTATACGAAAGATTCTTTTAGAATTCAGTTTGTCCACAACAATAACCCTGGTGAAACGTTTACGGAAAAACTGAACAATAAATTTTGAGAAATAATGCGAGCGTATTTATACAGAGAAATGGCATCAAAGAAGCTAAAAGTCAGATTTTTTAACTCAGAATTATTAGAGATATTAGATCTATTAAATATTTTTCCCAATTTTTAAATACCTAATTTTAGTTGGAAAAAAATTGTTGGTCACTTTCTGGAGTGAAGTTTCAAATTTGGTAGCAGTCAAAAACATTGTTGCTTGAAAAGTCAAGAACTGCAGCGCATTTCATATGACGTCACTAACCGGTTAAAAAATACAAATGTGGAAATTCAAATTAGAGCCTACATTGTGCATGAAAATGAGTTAACAATATTTTAGTGATATTATTTAACACTATAGTATTTTCTACAAATATTTTCTATGCTCTGCTTAGCCATTCAAATACGTCAAATGAAACGTGAAATCGGCGAGCCGTTTTCAAATTCCAGACGAGGTCGTTACATTTAGTTTCGCATAAATATCCCAGGAAAAGGTATGAATGCACCACCTTCCCCCACTTACAAGCTATGGGTTATTAGCACAACAGACTGAACTCTCTAGTAGGCAACCAGTAGAGAAGAAAAACAAAACTGAATTGAAAACTGTTCGTATTTCTGGTGGGACGCGAGACAACTAAGGTCTGTCTAGCATTGTTGCAGTTTGACTCTTTGTATACTAAAGAAACACACATACCATGCATGTAAACCAAATGGCATATTTTTCTAAGCCTCTACTTACAAAAAGTGTGAAAATAATTCATAGTTATATGGCCACTTTAATTTTCAAAATATTGTACACTCGACATCTATTTATGAAACAAAAATATATTCATTTTCAACAACAGCGTGTTAAATCGTACTAATAATGTCCTTGAAGTAAATGTCTATTATCAATAAAATTACAAAAATGGTTTCGTAAATTTCTAATCTCACCACAACATAAAAATAAAAATAAGAATGTTTATTCGCATTCTAATTAACTGATCAAATTTTATAGCCATTAATATTTACGTGATGAGAAAAAATACATTATTTATATTATTCGGAATATTATCCTCATCTTGTACGCCGTTGTACACTCCGGCCTCCGAACCGAACACTTTATTACGGCTCAAAATTCCTAGCACCTGAAGAAGGCCGAAGCGTACAACAGTTGAAACTGAGTACAAATAGCAACCAAGGTGAGGACAATAGTACGAACAATGTAAATAGTGTAAATGCTATCTCATCTCACACATATAGACAAATATTGAGGAGAAATTTACTGAAAATATTTTAAGTCTCCTCCATACCCTAATTATTTTCTAATCAACGCAAGACAGAAAGCTCATTGTTATTTTTAAAATAATTTCACCACGAACAAGGCGAGAATGACACTAGTACGCAGGGGTTTACGGAGAGAGAAAGTGAAAGTGTTATAACAGGGAAGGTTGGGGAAAGACTAAAGGAGAAATAACATTCACGAAGCAAAAGATGGCAGTTGACGTTGCATTTAAATTTTGTTAAGATTGTAGTTATCAGATAAGCAAATAAACGTAAGGTAGCGTCACATGCGGGAAGTCCGAGAGAAAAAAGATTTTGGAGTAAAATTTTGGCGGTTGCATTTATCTAAAATTTTCAACAGTAAAACACTGGGACCTAGAGGACAATCTAGTAACACGCTTAAATTCGTGCAGTCGGTACACCAGATTTTCTGACTGGCGTTTCTTTTCAAATCTGTTGCCATGAAAATATTAGTAGAAAAGACAGAGGGAAATCACCCCATGTCAGTAAGAAAGCGACTGAAGTTGAAATGCCTGGTCGTGATTGATTATATTACAGATATCTTGAATTTTTTCAAGAATTTCAAAATGTACAGTAAAAGCAACAGCAGCTATCCAATGATGAACGAATGGCATATTTTTAAATGACCAGTATTTTATTTCAGTATAACCTCCTGAGAACTAGTGGTGGCCAGGACTTGCTTGGGATGAAACGAGTTAAAAATAAAAAAAAAGTTACACGAGACGTCACCAGGAATACATAGACGAGACTTCGATAGATTTAAATAAAAAATTACATGAAAAAATTGTGATGTTTTACAAAATAATGAACTCAGTGTTTTAGCTGCTCACCGTAATGTGTCTGAGCAAAATTTCATTTTAGAAAATGCTGTTTTAAAAGAGAAAGCAATTTACAAAGGCGAAAACTTATAGAAAGTGCACTTATTGTTAAATCAACTACTGGAAATTTGCGTTCAGGTTTTTTCAATATGTCAACATTCTTGGCAGATCATCTGTTCTTACAATGTGAGATACTTAAAAAAATTAACTTAAAAAACTAAATATAAATGATAGAAAAAAATGACATCTACTAGATAGTATGTCCAGACACGTCTGATAAAAATTTAAAAATAAAATATTCAGAATTTTAAACTCAGTGTTTCATCTCGGTACATAATTCTATGTGCGTTGTGGTGCAGTGGATATCGGCTCGGAACGAGCATTCGGGGAGCCGAGTTCGAATTCCAGTTGAATTTCCTTGCATTTGCTTACGCGCAAATACCCTTGAAATTACACATTTCTCCTATTATGTGTTAAATAACAGGACAGATTGTGTTCTATAGCCTTGGCTGGCAACTAGTCTACCGCATAAAGTGATGGCAACTTGATGCATCATAATATTCTGCCCAGTCAGTCAACACTGAAAAAGACGTGATCGCCCAAGCGTGTATCACGTATGGCACTTAATTGAGTTATTGACATACTTTTAATGGAATGTGCGTTTTGGTGCAGTAGGTATCGACTCGGAACGAGAAATCGAAGAGCCGAAGTTCGAATTTCCAGTTTAATTCGTTACATTTGCTAACGCGCTAATAACCTTGGGAAAGGTATAAATCCATCTCTTCCCTCCAGCTATGGGTTAAATAGAAGGACAGATTGAGTTCTATAGACTTGGTTGGTAACCAGTCTACCACAGAATATAATGGCAACCTACTGCAGGAAAATCTTTTGCTCACTCAATCTATTTCAAGATATGATCGCCCAAGCATGTATCACGTACGTTACTTAACTCACTGAGTGACATAGTTATATTCGACGCACGCGTTTCTATCTCCCTCTTCACTAACGCAAATGTAACTTCTCCAATAAAAAACATTAATTTAGTCAAATTAAATTATTTATGTAGTCGAAATGTGTTACACAGATTTTTTCCACTTTTTCATTTAATTTTTTACCATTGTTCTGAAGAAGTAAGTTTCAGTCGGACAGCTATTTCCAAGATCTGCTGCTTTGTGGAACACAAGTCAGGTATGATTATTCTCAATCGCTACAATTGGATGTGTGTTGTGGTGCAGTGGATATCGGCTCGGAACGAGAAATCAGGGAACCGAGTTCAAATTCCAGTTGAATTCGTTACATTCACTTACGCGCAAATACCCTTGGGAAAGGTATTAATCCGTCTCTTCCTTCTAGTTATGGATTAAATAGCATTGGTTTATATAGCCTTGGTTGGCAACCAGTTTAACGCAGAAAGTAATGGCAACCTACTGCGGGATAATTTACTGCACAGTCAGTCATGTCTGTTTTGAGACATGATCACCGAAGCGTGTATCACGTATGGCACATAATTGACTGACTGACAATCATGATGTCTTCAAGATTACAGTTAACCATGATCAATCTCAAATAAACTACACTTCATGCCTTTACCTAGTCTCATACCACATTACACAGTAAACCTGCCATGAGTGCCTCTTGGGCCTTATATTGTATAAATATTGGTATTGAAATAATTCATCGTCTTGCATTGAATAAAGAATTGTATTAGAATAATTCACACACATATAGATGATGAATTATTTTAATACTGATATTTATATATTAGTATATATTATTATGTATCTATTATAATATTTACATAATAAATACATAGTAGCATCATTCACATGCAAAAGAAGATTAAAAATAATGGAGACATTGCTAATGAAAAAAGAAATCCTACACTTAATAACATCAATTATGAACACGGTAACAGTGTGCTTACCGTATTCGGAACTTAATATACGGAAGACACTATATACATAAAGTTACATATGTTTATTTATAAAGAAAACAAAATTAATTCTTGATAATGAATAAAAGTATAGCCGAAAGCGTGGGAAAGTACAAAAGCTTTGGACAATTTTTATATAATTTGAGTTCTGTTCTGAAAAAAAAAAGAAAACATGAAAAATTATATAAAAAAATTTAATGATAATACGCTGTCTGTCATTTTCAATAAAACCTGTATAAAAGAGAGATTGTATCCCAAATACACAAGTTATATATATATATATATATATATATATATGAGCAGATCTGAAAAAGAGTCCGCCGTGATGCCACACCGAAAATAAAAAGTGTGCGACGCTATATAAAATGGCAGAGCTTTTCCAAATTACGAAATAAATCTCAAATGTACAGTATCCGATAAGTAATATGTTTCAGGCTTTCACGCCATCATTAGGCGATCGAAAAAAGGTACCTGGTGCCTGCTCACGATAAACACACCGACCAAACTTACCTGGATTGGAAGAAGTACCAACACAGGTATGATCCAAAAGAGAGCTCAATGTAAATTAATTTAACTTACAAAGCGGATATTTATTTATTTATCTGTAAATTCAGATAAAGCTTAGCAGGGAAATAGGCATTTTCAACATTTCATTTTAAGACATGTATTTTCAACCCCTTATAAACAAAGAATGAAGATAAATTCTCAACCTAATGGTTATCTCTAGTAAAGGAAGAGGTTGGAAGGTATTGGTTATATAGGGTTAATCTAGCGGAATTTCAGTAGTAATTTCTTCTTTGATGTTTGAGTTAGTAGTGGTGGTATCACTACTAGTAAGTTAGTATCCCTACTAGCTCAAGGATAAAGCCACATACGTCCCACTACTAAAGAAGAAATTACTACCAAAATTCCGCTGGATTAACCCAGAGTAAAAATTAAAATTTAGAAATTTAAATACCAGAATATACTCCTAAATAAAGTGATGGAGATCATTAGTATGTGTCGTCATAGAAATAAGTATTAATTGCTAAAAATTATCCTATTTTTCCTATTAGTCACAATAAAGTTTTTAAAATTTGGCTAAGCAGTTACTTCTCCACCACCTACCACTACTAACTCAAGGGTCAAGCCACAAATACCTCCTACTAATATAATTGTATTGAATACTTTTTAATACAACAGTCTACTTGTGTAATTTAATTATGACCAAAAACTAACTAACTAACTAACTAACTAACTAACTAACTATATATATATATATATATATATATATATATATATATATATATATATATATATAATGTATTAGGACAGCAAATGATTTTCTAAACATATAATGTTAAATATAAGAGACAATGAATGTCTATTATGTTTAATCATGAGCCATTCTAAACGTCGTATTTTGGTTTCAATTTCAGTTGAAAATAAAGACAAAAATTCTCCCACATTTGGATAATTTTTATTAATTTGGTTCTAAGCTTTCGGCTCACATGAGCCATTTTCAGAGAAGTTATTAAGAAGGTAATACAATAACATCCAACATCACCGACGATTTTATTTTGTATTGACATAAAACTTCGCTAGGCAACGGCAAAAATAACAGTTCGCAAATTTGCAATGTGTTTCTATGACGTCACACCGCGTGACAGCGCGAAATGACAACAGAACCATGTATTCAAATGCATATATGTATATATATATATATATATATCGAAGGAAGACGATTACATTTTGGTCTTGTTTTCTTTCTAGTTTTGATATTGTTTCTTGTCTAAGGTTTTTGTTCTATTTCTTTTTTCAGATCTCTTAGTATGTAGTCTGTTAGCGCAAAAAAGTGGATTATATATATATATATACATTAATGCAGGTTTCATTGAATAATATAGACAAGTTTTGTCTATTAATTTTGTGTAGGATCCGTTCATACCGTCTGATATACTTGATGGTGATGTCGTTAAAAGACAACAAAAAATCACAGTATTTGTTGAATATATACATATATACAAAATTTTGTTACGCTGATAGGCTACATAGATACAAATTTATATATATAAATTTATATATCTAAATTTGTATATATATATGTGTGATTGTGTGTGTGTGTGTTGTCGGCAGCTCCTCACATTCGTGCATCGAAGTTGTCATCCTCTCTCCCCATTCCCTTTCTCTCCTTTGGTGGTGGTGTCGGAGATGGCCGAGAGTTTGACGAGGCCATTCGTGTGAATATGGTTTTTGTGGACAATTCTGCGCAACGAAGAAGCTCATACACAACCGGTCAAAAGCGCCTCAGTTGCGGCTCACAGGGGATTGAGACAGGCGAGATTTGGTAAGCCTGGTTGCATCAGGCTGTCTCACTCTTGGTCTGTCACGATTTACCTTGCTTACGCCAACCCGACTGGCGCTGTCCTCTTCTGCTTTTTAATGTTCGATTTATGTATCTAAATTAATAATGATTTTTTTCTTTTTTTAAACACGGCCAGCACATTGTGGTCGTGTTCATAGTTGATAGTATTGAGTGTTAGATTTTTCTCTTTTATAAATAATGCTTGCATTATTTTTAGCTATAACTTTAGACACAGACATAATGCAATTCCTAGATTCAGATAATAGTAAAAATAAAATCATTTTTCATAATAGCTAAAAGTATTAGCCGAAAGTGCTTGGACATGTAAATTATCTGGACAATTGTTGTACATCAATTCAACGAAGAACAAAAACTGAATCAAATGACTACCTTCCGGACTGCTAAAATGATGGACTGCAACAAGTATATATAAATAAAAAATATACAACTTATTTTTATTCACTTCTTCGATGACTTGGTTGTGAATCGAAGTAAGAAGGTTGGTCCGAGTGTCTGCATACGCGGCATCATGGAAAGCAACCCTTTTCTGTGTTCTGAACTCAACTGCTAAACTCCACTAACTTCTTCAACTGAATCGAACTGACCACTGTCTCTCTGATCTCGACACGTGTTACTTCCGTTTCACTCTATCACACATAAGGCGCTAACTTCTCTGGTCTCTCTTCGTCAAAACAAAATCTAGCCCGCACGTGTTTTTTCTGCACTCTATGACATTTTAAATCAGACTTTATTTTATTTCATTTATAAAAGAGTTATTTCGCTACCTTGGTTTCCACCATGAGTGGTTTCTTCAGACGATTTTTAATAACCTTATTAAAATTATTAAAGTTATTAAAAATCACCTGAAGAAACCACTCATGGTGGAAACCAAGGTAGCGAAATGACTCGTTTATAAATGAAAAATATTCAAAAGTTCTACAACATAATTGTATAGAACGCTTTTTTTTATACAAATGTGTACTGGTCTAACCCTATTAGGGCCAAAAATTAAGTATTAAACAATCAATATATATATATATATATATATATGTGTGTGTGTGTGTGTGTGTGTGTGTGTAATTGAATAAATTCTTTAACTTTAGAACTTTAACTTTAATGTACATGGTTTTTAGAAACAATGATTTATTTAAGAGAAATATAGCAGACACTAAGATGCTACGTTTAGGTTGAAGCCTAAATTGTGTACAAATTAAGAAAATAGCATACAAAATTTGAATTCAGTGAGGAGTCTTTCATAGCCAATCAGAAACAGGAATTGTCTTTTCAAACCAATCCGATAAGAAAACAAGTCCATTTTAAACTATTTCTGTCGAGAATCATTTATAATGAATGCACAGTCTCCTTTTTCAGTTGTCGTTTATTTTTGTTCCTAGATTACATTGTATGTATCTGAACGTTACATTTGGATTCGTATCTTTCGTCTCCTACGTATCTATACATTTCATCGATGTTAACCAGAAAGATAGTCCCGCCTTTAATCACGTGACCAACATTTAACGTCATCTTGCTGGGAAAGATAAAAATTGATTGAGTTCACTATCTTCTGCTACAATCATTTTCGTTTCTCCACACGGGCATTTTATCTGCTGCATCAATCGTTTGACGCCCAACCACACACACTCGTTTGCATACTGAAAATGCATGTTTAACTATACAACCCTTTTTTCGATTTAAACAAAAGAGAGTAGACAGAGTCCGGTTATTTAGCCCAATGGCATTAATGCAAATTGAACGAAACAGAATTGACTGGAATTTGAACCCCAATCAAACATTCATTGTATTTTATACTGCTCCCTTTGTGTACAAACATGTGCAATTGTAACAACTTCTTGTTCGCTGTAAACGGCGTAGTTGCAGTATTAACCCCAGGTTTGTCCTGTGGGTCATGAAGATGAAAAACTATACAGATTGCAGTGTGCCTAAAACTGCTCAGAAATAGGGGAAACATCTCTGAAGATGTTGGTGTCTGGTCCTGTAAACCTTTCAGGGAAGTTTCAGTTAACAGCCGAATAACATTGAGAACTCGGTTTCTAGACGATCATCGAAGTTAAGCAGCGTATTTAAGATTTTATTTTAGCTTTAGTTTTAAGATGATACATTAAATTTGATATTTCAAACGAGCAGATTACTTTGATGTATTTCAAAACTAATTTAAATCGATTGGAAGGATCTTTCGTTTTGAATTTCTTTTATTTTAGCGCCATTTTTAGCCACATGTGAATGTAAATATCTTTATTAAAAATTTCCAGAAATAAAATATACTTTTCTTAAATTTAATTTTCACAGAAACGCATTTCTTTACACGTCAGTAGCTGTTTATTCAATCTGTTCATGTGCTGACAATTTGATATTTATTTAAACCCTTTTTCTACGGTGTTTTTTATCAGTAACAAAACAATTGAGGCCCCTTTTCTATATAATTTTTAAGTATTCAGTAATCTTAGAAATTTAGAAAAACACTTTAAAAATAAAAAAGACGTTAAAAACAGTTTTATTGAATTTTAGATACACCGGATTTAAACTTACTATAGTCATTTTATTTTCTGATAATGTCGTGTATGAACTTCGGTGTCTGCAAAAATCCGTACGTTTACACACATACAATACCAAATCAAAATTCTTTTTAAAATACACGAGTTTCCTAAATTGCAACAAGATTTACAATTTAGGATCAGTAAATATAGTTTTACTTGATAACAATATTCTCTAACCTTTACACCATTGAAACTGAATTTTAAGATTTAGAAACTTTATAAATTAATCTAGTTAAAAATTATTCTGTAATTTTTATACTTCTGAGATGATGTACTATTTACATTCTTTATTGTAATGTTTACGACGTTTATACCATTGTATGCATTGGCCTTCTTTAGATGCTAGAAATTTTAAACCGAAACCTTTATTTCGACCACTGGGGAATATCATTCTCATTACATGTGCGATGCCACTTCCGGAAGCCACGTAGTTATTTCCTTTCATTCAATTTATTGTTTGCCAATCAGGTATTGAACTCACAGCTCTAGGCCAAACCACTGGAAATAACCAACGTTTATATCCACTGGGCCTTGTGTTCTTAAAGGCCGGAGTGTCCTAAACACGGCAATAAAGATGAAGACAACAGTCCGAACAGTGTAAATAATGTAAAAATTATTCTATTAAAAAAAATGAAAACAAATCTTGTAAAAATTCATTATTCATCAGTTTTTTGTACGACAATAGTGTCCTTAATATTTATTATTTTAGTGTATTTTTTCTAATCTCCTTCCTTGACTTTGTTATTTATTATTGAACATTTGCTGTCGCGTGTAACATTTTTGAACTTGATAAAAAATTCTCTTGCGTTAGAGACTAAATTCCATTCTTTATTTCTTTACTCTTTTGATATGTATCTGCCATTCCTAACTGAATTACCCCAACCTGCAACCTCTCCAGTCAGTGTGTCATATATAGGATAGTTAGAAGTAAATTTAATCACTTTGCTCTGTTTGGTTTTTGTCAAAAAAAAAAAAATCACTTTCACTTTACTGGCCATTTCAATCGCGGGCTGTGATATTTTTTCTTTATCTCATACGTAAGCTACGTAACTCCGATCATGCTGTCGTTTCTGTTATTATCTCTCTCTCTATACTCCCAGTCCCATTAGGAACCTCCTACCAACAAACTTCCTGCTGCTATCAAAAAGCAGACTTGAATTCGTTCTGCGATTTTCTATGTGACGTCCCTTGGGGAAAAGTGTTTAGCCTCCCCGTTGAGGACTGCACCTCTGAGGTTTCCTCCTGGTTGAAAGCTGACATCTATGCTTTCATACCGGTCAGGAAGTTTTGTCCTAAACCGAATTTGTCCCTCTGGTTCTCTCCTGCCTGCTCAGCCGCCATTGCTCGCAGGAATCATTTCTTCCGACTATATCGGAGCCACGCGTCTTACCAAAATAGGCGCCTGTTTGCCTTTGTTCATAATGTGTGTAAGAGGGTCTTGATTAACGTTAAGCTGTTCTTTGCTGAGAGAATAAAGCAGCTTATAGCAACCCGAAACTTCGGCTCTAAAGACTATTGACGGCTCTGCAAATGTGTGCTAAACAACAACAAATGCTCCATCCTTTCTTTAATTTGAGATTCTCACACCCAGTTACATTGAGCTTTTTGTCAATCTTTAAAACGCGTGACTAATTTCTGCTGCACCCAGTACAAATTCCCTCCTTATTCCATTAGTAAGAAGTAATTCACACTCGAAATGTTTTTTCCTGCGAACCAAGACCCAAGAAGATGTTTCACTGATCACAACAATCTTAACCTGTCCATGGATAAGGTTAATTGGTATCTTCTCCTGTCCTGTCCACATAAATTGCCTCTTACTGTAACCCTCTTCCTCGATTAGGCTATTAGTCTTGTACAAGGTGAATCCCACTATATATATATATATATATATATATATATATATATATATATATATATATATATATATACTTTTTGAAGAAGGATTTTCATTCAAATTACAGTCAGTCAGTTAAGTGCCATACGTGACACACGCTTGGATGATCATATCTTGAAAGAGACATGGCTGACAGCCTAGAAGATTTACCTGCAGTAGGTTGCCATTAGTTTCTACGGTAGACTGGTTGTCAATCAATGCTATAAAACTCAAACTGCTTTGCTATTTAATTCACAGCTAGAGGGAGAATCGATGGATTAATACGTTTCCCAAGGATATTTGCGTGTAAGTGAATTCAACGAATTCAAATGGAATTCGAAGTTTGCCCTCTAATTTCTTGTACTGATCCGGCCCTGGATATGACAGTAAGCTGCATCTGGCAGCGGGGTCTTTGATTGGGAGGTTGTGAGAAGAATGGAACCACTTCTTAATTGATGCTGTTGTCAGGTCCACCCTGACCCGGAGTGATAGCACTTATTAGAATTCCAGCTATAGGCAAATAGTTAACCCCTAAACTGTGACCAAAACATGAAAGTATAAAAATACACTTTTACAGAAATATATACACAAAAATAGACTTTTATAGAAAAGTATACAGTTTTGAAAAAATTATTACCAGCAATACATTTGTAATACAAAACTAGAAGGCATGTTCAGTTTTCTAAAATAAAATAAAAAAATGAAAAATTTTGTAATCAAAATCTGAATAAATTAACCTTCTCACTATAACCGAACATTAAAAAATATACCTTAAAATCCAGCCTTTTTGGCATTAAATAACCCACAGAGGTTGATATGCCTTTAGACAAAACTGAAACTCAAAATCAAACTCATACCAATCCGAAATCTACAGCACCACAACACACAAACTATAGTAAATATTTAAAAAAAGTATTTATGAGACATAACAATTGCAGTAAACATAAAACTTATTAAGCTGATAACCATAATTTTTTGTAGTTCATTGGTAAAAGTAAATTCGACTCGAACAGCCTCTTTCTGCAAATCACTGCTCTATACTATCAACTCTAAAGAGGATATTTCTTTGATTACTACAATCTTAAAATTGTACGGGGTGAAACTTACTAAAAATGTGCGGCAAACCTATTATCAAATTATGTGATTTCCGCAATAATTTAACCAAATCACAATCTAAAACGATTTGTAAAACATGTGCAAACTGAATAGAAAAAATAGTATTTTCTTCAGAGGAGAAACTCAACAATTTTATATAACGAATCTTGGAAAATCTGTAAGACCCGGCAGAAAACCAACTATAAAGTTATCTGAGTGATCCCTTCTTACGAATAAGAAAACCAAGATCTTTTTCTTTTAATGTGTCATGTCCTGTCAGGACGTAACCGATCATGGCCCTCTATATCCTTCTATCTCTTGTAGTCTTTTCTTTTGGGATCTTTTCCAAACTGTTCTCTGCCATCCAGTTGCACAAACCCATCAAGTATATTTCGCGTTGCTTTTCCCTTTCTCTGTTTCCATCTATCTGTCCTGTGAGTAACAGATTCTCCAAGCCTTCCCTCCTCATTACGTTTTCCGGAAAGCTCATTTTTTAAAATTCCCCCTCTCTCCCCAAAATTTGTCGTTGCTCAAATGTTCGGTCGATGATATCCTTAGCATTCTTCTGTAGAAACACTGTTGCTGGGATTCTCTTCTTCATCATTGATGAGATTGTCCAACATTTGCTGCCATAAGACAGATATCACAAAGCTAAAAAAAGGCGAGATAACAAAAAAATTATTAAGAGCTACAAAAGACAGGGAAATGTAGAGAGCCATGTTCGCCTATATTCTGAAAGGACACAACACATAGAAGAAGGATGAGCTTGAGTCAATGGATGGCGGAAAACGTTTTAGGATCGATAACAAAAAGACAATATTTAATAAAAGCTACAAAGGACAGGTAATTGTGGAGAGCCATGATAGTTTACATTCTGAAATGACACGGCACATAGAAGGAAAATGAACTTGAGTAAATTGATGGCGGAACAAACCTTAGGAGAAGTAACAAAAAATCAAAATTTATTAAGAGCTACACAAGAAACGGAATTGTGAAGAGCCATGATCGCCTACATTCTGAAGGAACATGGCACACGGATAAGACACCGAGAGTATTGGCATTCGCATTTCTGACTTATATTTTAAATGCATCTATATAACAAATTATTTACATAAACTTTGGATTTGTTAGCGAAGAAATGAGGAATTTGTTAAAAAAAAGTTTTAGATATATGAATACAAAAGTTTGGAACTCTGAAATGATTGCAATTCAGATTCGAAATTATTGAGGTTTTGGAATTTGTTGTTTACCAGAAAAAGCACCGGTGAATTCTTTTCCGATATTAAATAAGCATCAGTTTACTTCTTGGAAAGATAGATAATAACCATCTGATTGAAACCAAAGAAAATTGACAAATAAAGCTGTGTTCGCTTCTGTCATGCAATCTTCTTGAAGCTTACTAATGAAAATTGAATATTTTATTTCTTTGGTCTACCTTATTTGCTAAAATCGAAAATACCAAAGGTTGTCTAATGAATAATATTTGCAATCCAGTAAAAAAACAAACTTTTAAACAAGATGACATGAGAAGATTTATATAAAAATGAAATAAATTTATTTCTCCTTCGAAATGACGAAAGATGATTGATAAATAAAATTTCCAAACGAATAAAAAACACGTTTGAGAATAGATTGAATAAGGAACTATCAAAATAGATTAATGTTTTAATTTTTCAAAATAACGATGGTTGATTGAAAAATAATGTATGCAGTTTTATGTATTTCTAAACAAGTTAGAATCTTTTATGTTCCTTCCCCCTTCAAGACGTAGCCGATCATGGCTCTTCACAATTTCCTGTTCTTTGTAGGTCTTAATATATTTTGACATTTTGTTTCGCCATAATAATAAAGTGAGTGTATAATCCACACCCACTTTACTCCCACCCTATCACCCCTCCGTATCTTCTTCTGCTAGCTTTGATGAACAACACGAACCATACTTTTCTTTTTTCTCCTCGTTTGGGGCCGGTGTTCCGCCTCGATAGGGTTGATTCTAGATTCTCTAAATCTTACAATATTACAATTGACGACAAAGTCTAGTGTTTACCCCTAGATGCACGTTGTATACCGTAGTCAAGATGGAATGTTTTTCAACTTATCAACTTATGATCTGGCTAATGTTTCTCTCTTTGCATCCAAGAATAATTCCGTAATCAGGCTGAAATATAATTCCTTCAACAAAATGCACACCACTGTTAAAACTCTAACAACATGCTAGTTGAATATAAAGAAAAACTTGTTGAATAAAATCTTTGTATTATCTGTTGTAAAATCAAGTTCTCTATTCTTCTTTAGTGACTATATCTCTGAGCCGACTTTTTCTTGGGTCCGTCCTTTGCGAGCGTCTTAATCTTGGGAGGTTTTGTTCATGACCATCAGGTAGTGTCTTTGTTTAAAATATTATATTCCTTCATTCTGTAAAAATTATAGTGTTTTGGGCAGACAACGTCAAAATAAATAAATCAAAAGTTTTGGAATTAAACAAAATTAAAAATTATATTTTGTTCAAAAGAATTTGGATCCATTCCCTCTGAAAGGACATAAACGTTTTAAACAGATAGTATAATGTAAACAAACCACAGAATTTAATTTCACATGACCAAAGAAATTCGGTCTGTACATTAATCATGTTTTCTTCCGTGTCCATAGGGTGAAGTTTTGGTTTTTCCCAAGTTTTAGAGAATCATGGCTAGTTAATTCTGGGTTCGATTCTTTAATTTATTTTAATGTTTTAATTTATTTTGATTTATTTTATTTTATTTTAATGTTTTAATTTATTTTAATTTATTTTAATGTTTTAATTTATTTTAATGTTTTAAAATATAATTTTAGCCCATTTCGTTCCTCATTTTTCTCGATTCATCAATCTACTCTACTGAGAATTTTAATAATTATTTTCCAATTAATAATCTCTTCAAATCATATTCCTGCAATTTCATGAAAGTAAGCGTTTAAACTGGTTCAGCGTCGAGTTAAATTTACATCAAAATGAATAAAATTTAAGCCACCTCATAATCATTGATAAATACAATGATTGTCGTTTTAAACACAATAAACGAACTGGTACTTAAACAGAGTATATTTAAATAAAGGCATGATCAATAAAGTCTTTGGTTATTTAAATCATATTTTAGACTAAATGGAAAAATAAAATTTGTTCTAGAAAGAAAGAAATATACTTATCTTCAAATAGACCTTCATTCTTGTAAAAGATGTTTAAGATCAGATAGCTGCGCTTCACTACAAGGATAATCGCTGCTTTTACCAGCACCTCTCTCCATATCGTGTATATTTACTGGTACTGCATGTACCTGCTATATGATTATCTAATTGGGCTGAGATCTTCGCATATCTTTATTCCGACGTTATTGCGCTGCCTTTCAAGACTAATAACAGTAATAATAGAGATTATTATGCTATTAATATTTATTATGCTAATAATATTATGCTTTTTATAAGGTTACATCGCAAATAATATTAAATAAAAATAAACAATACTAAATTATTAAAACTAATAATAATAATAATATGCTAATAATAATTATTATGCTAATAAAATTATGCTGTTAGTAATATTAAATTCCAAATAATATTAAATAATAATAAATAGTATTAAATTATTAGAAGTAATAAAATATTACGCTAATAATAATTTTTATTCTAATAATAGTAAGCTATAGATCGGCTTGATTTTCGTAGCCGAAATAAGTTTTGCGATAAATGTTTGTTAAGCGAGGAAAAGAAAAAGAAATTGTTTTTGATTCAATTTGGTGTGTAGCTTAAAATGTCTTCGTTTCCAGGTGTAAAGTTGTACATTACAGGAAGCCGCCAGTATACATTTGAGATGAAGCTACTTCGATGTTTTCCCTGTGCTATCTTAATTTCTTCCAATAAAAACATAAGTAGACATAAAATAATATAGATGAATACTACTTATATAAAAATCCAAATATGTTTGGCTCTCCTTCTAGTAACATGAGTAAAATAAGCATTCAAAAAGAGATATAATGTCGATATTTTAATAAATTTACAATCTGAAGCAAGAAATATAAAACATTAAGTAATATTTTAGACAATATAAAAATTCTTAGTGTGCTGAATATACCCATGATATTACGCCAACAGACAACCATTCATTGGAAACAAAGAAAAGGGTACTGGGCTGTTATGTGATATCTGTCCTCCTATATGGAAAGGAATGCTGGACAATCTCTTCAACAATAAAGGAGAGACTCTAAGCAACAGAAATGTGGTTCTACAGAAGGTTGATGAGGATATAATTGACGGAACGTAACTACAAGATTTTGGAGAGGAAGCAAACAAAAAGGAAACTTATACTTACTATTAGCAAGAAACAGCTGAGGGTTCTGCGATACGAAATAAGGAAGGAGAGTTTGGAGAATTTAATACTCATGGGACGAATAGAGGGAAAAGAGACAGTGAAAAAAAAGCGCAAGACATACTTGATGAGCTTGAGCAATTGGACGGCGGAGTGAGGTTTGAGAGAGATACCAAGAGCGACAAGAGATCGGGGTAAGTGGAGGTCCATGATCGCTTACGTCCTGAATAAACGCGGCACATGAAGAAAAAGAAACAGCCAGTTTATGGAGGCTTAGGCCTGTATCCTTATGTGCTCAAACGAGCTGGCTGATGACATCAGAAGAGAAAGAAGCACAACTATTTAAATATATTTAATTCAAATAAAAATAATAATAAAAACAAATAAAAACAAATAATTGTCTGTGGAGTTAGCTTAGGGAAAGGGCGTCTGGGTTTCCTGTCAACTGTTTTTGTCAAAGAAAACCAGTCTTCATTGTCAGTCTTCATATATGTAGTAGCAGTAATTTCTCTTGAGGGTGTTGGTTCTATTACTTTAAAACTTGATGCTAGCGACCAGCTTATATTGAAAGTGCAAAGTTCCTTTGAAGTATGTAGGGATAATGACGGGGAAACATACGTGTTATTTTTAACGAAACAAAATAAGGAATTTATTTGCAAATGTATACATTTGAAGTTTAAGCAGGTTGTTTCAGGACACGTTATCAAACATTAACGGTTCGTAGTTTGGAGGAATTGTCAAGGGAACAAAATGTTCATATTAAATCATGGGACACGATGCAATATTTCAAATGCTTAAAACAACTTGAGAAATTTGGCTTCTCACGTAAACGTTATACGGTTATATTCAACATGAATAAAAATATATCTTTTAAGGTACTTAGCTTAAAACTTGAATAATTACAGTTATCTTTGAAATTATCCTGCTCTCATTGGACGCTTATAATGTATCGGTGTGTAATTTGACACCGGTGCTATTCAGATACGTGGGACTCTACTCTTCTTTATCGCTTTCTTTAATTCAAACTTCTTTGCCTATTTATATAAAAAAGCGATTTGACATCGGCTTGTTACTTTTCCTCAGCTTGTAAGCCGCTCCTTTTTTTATTGGTCAAAGTAAATTTTCACGTAAGCGCATATCCTCTTGTACATTACAAACAAATTTAGGAACTATAGCCTTGAGGTCATCTAAACAATAACCATGAAATAATTTACAGGAAAGGCACAGAGAGGCAAGCTTAAGTCGGTGGGTAAGTGACTGAAGCCGACCTGCCAGATCAGGACTATTAGAAATTCTTATTTGGATCTTACCAAGGAGCCCAAGGTAAATAGCGCGGGCACCAGACGATATGTGGCAGCAATATTTTAAGGATAACCGAGTAGCAGACTTATAGATATGTAAAACAGATTCTGGGGAGAAAAAAACTGTCTCGCACTACTCAATGAAGCAAATGTCTTAACAGCTGACTTAACAATAGATACAATATAATCTTTTCACTTCATGTGAGCTGAGAAATGACGGTTAATGTTGATGGAAGTAGAGAGTTGTCGCTCAGATGATTAATTAATAGGTTTAGTTTTGGAGACGTTAAAATTAATAGGTTTAGTTTTGGAGACGTTAAAATTAATTAATAGGTTTAGTTTCGGAGACGTTAAAATTAACAAGATATCATTTGCTCCAGTTAATAGACTTGAGCTCCTTTTATGCCTTACCGAATTGGATCAGCAATTCTATAGATGTAGGAGTAAATGGTTGCACCTTAGCCTAGATACCGATCTGAGAGATGATGTCAAGCTAAAGGTCATTCATAAAAGTTAGAAACAGGGTAGGATCAAGGATGGAGCCTTAGGGGTCACCAGCATTTGTACGAAATGATCTAGACGATTGGCCGTTCAGGACAACATTCATTTCACGATCAGCAATAACTGGTTCAGTTCGAAAATGTGTCCGGAGACACACTACTTTTTTAACTTGTGAGTAGACCTGTATGATAGATCCTGACAAAGTCTTTCGCGATGTCCAATTCTACAGCCCGGGCTTCAACGTTTTTATCTAGAGCAGGAGTCGGCAACCTTGTGTTAGCTATGTGCCGACTTAAGGCTTTAATATTATTCAAGTCAAGGTCAATAGGTGCTTTTTCTAAAAACATTTTCATGGTAATGGTTCCAATGGTATGTAGACTTTATGAATTTAACCGCAGTATGAGTTTGGTGGTAAGGTCTCATCATTTTACAGATGTACTTGACGTAACAGTAGCTTCTAAGTTAACAGTTTTTTTCTTTTGCACTTCTCACTTGTAAAGTCCTGAAAGGTTTTATTTTCATCATTTTATAATATTTTTAGATGACTGTATTTTTGTTTTCAATGAATTTCAGCTGATATATTTTTCAGGTAAACGCTATACTAAATATTTAAAAGTTGTTAATACAACGTTTTCCCTCTTTTAAATCTGAATACTACAGTCGTGAAGTTTTTTCTAATTTCATCAGTTTTTACTTTGATGCATGACCTCAAAACCCAGTTCTATAATTCAGATAGTCCAGAGGTCGGCAACCTTTTGCTAACCATGTGGCAACTTAAGAATTTAAAATCATTCAGTGTGCCAGCAGCATACATATTTTTATACAAGTCAAGGTCCATACACTTGTTATACAATATATTTTATGTAGTAATATATGCAAGAATACATAAACCACATTAATAGAAATAAACTATTTTTATTCTTAATAGGAGCCTTGCCCTTGCATGGTCTTAGCCAATTGCTCAATATCTGCAACATACTTTGTTACTTGGGATTTTACACAATTTTCTAAATGTTCATGTGTTAGGCCACTTCGGTGTGTACTTAACACTGCTTTCATGTGAGAGAAAATTTGCTCACAGAAATAAGTTGGCACAAAAGCCGAAAGAAGAGCAAAATCAATTTTCTTCAGACAGATTAAAGATCTCGTGAGGGATACCCAACAGTTAAGAATAGCAGCAGACTTTTTTTAATTTTTCGTCTTCCATAAACTTCCTTAGTTCAACAGATCGTGCCATTATAAATTACTTGACGTGCCACGAGTGGCACGCGTGCCGTAGGTTACTGATCTAGAGCATGATAGACTCTTTCCGAAATTATTTTATAAATGCTAAATTAATTAGTGTTGTAGTTTTCCTTTCATAGAACCTGTCCCAATACTTTTTGATCAGACCACGTATGCTCTGGTCTTACTGATTTTAATCCAATAATAGGATATCAATTAATTTTATGTTCCTTAAGTGAAAGTTTAATCGCATTATCTTCCGACGTAGAAATAAATTTTAGCTTGATCACATTTTAGCTGTACGGAGATCGCAAATAGCGTACAACCGCCATTACATATATTTGAAATATGTGATTAATTTCTCTTGTATTATACAGAGAAGCAAGAAGCTGAAAGAGAGTTCCTCAAGCGATAAGTAGGAGAAAAGTAACTGTTAATATAGGACTGACGGTTACATCTACACGTCAACTATAAAAGGATGAGAGCTTTTCATCAGTCTAGTACTGTGTTCCGAGGTACCCCCATAGAGAGAAGTTTCTTAAAACAATTACTATAAAAGTATTTATAGAAAATATCAAAAGGAAATTATGTTAAGTTGCATTCACTTCCATGCCGATGACCTTGGCCCGGGTATCGGTAAAATACAAAATAACCCTAGATTCTGTAGTTTAGAAGAGCAACACTGAATTAAAACTAGTTTCTGCATAGGGCACAAAACTACCTTCTACGGAAATCATACCTGAAATGCCTAACGTATTGAGAGCTGTAGCTTCACATATATATGATTCATATCATTACAAGCAAGGCGATAAAACCACTAAGACGCAATAGAGGTTACTGAGTATGAAAGATAATGAGAAAAAGAAGAAAAACATTAAAGAGAGAGAACAAGGAAAGCTAGAAGCCTGAAGAGAGTTCTACAAGCGAGAAAATGTTAACAGAAAATGTACGGTTGTATCTTGCCATTATCAATTGTAAAATGATGAGACATTGTCGCCAATTTAATATTGCGCTTAAATTCATAAAGCCAAGGTACTAAAGAGGAAAGTTGATAAGAATAATTATCATGAAAGTATTTATAGAAATGACATCGGTAAGGCAGTTTTGAATTTGAAAGGAATTTGACAGAAGCCGATGTGCCAGGTAATGAACAATAAAAGTGCAGATTCTTTTTTGAATCTTATTAAAAATATCTAATTATCAGACCAGATATGGTAGCAATGTTCAAAGTAAGGACTAATGGTAGACTTCTAAGATAAAATTGCCTAGTAAGATATAGTGAACGAAAATTTCTAGAAGGAGACCTAGCAATTTATTCAAAGTAATCTTTTTCATTCGTATAATCGAGAAACGATAGTCAGGGAGAAGTTGTAATTACTTACTTTGATAGAAGTCTACAAGACTTCGGTAAGTGAATTTAGAGTTATGAGGACGTATTTTTCTTACCAGATATGAAAGTAACATTCTTTTTCTTTCATGAAATAAACTTATTGCAAATTTGTCTTCTTTGCTGTGCTCAGTCTTTCATAGGCGAAATTTTTAATTTGCCCTTTTAACTGAATAAATCGGCCAATCGCTTCCTTCCTTTTTAAAATAGGATTCATTGGCCGGTGCCTGAAGCGTGCTTCACATCGTCTCTAGACCATAGTTCAACACGCATCAAGTTGGATCTGGTCAAGATAAAAAAAAAAAACATTAATTGGAACCATGCACGCGACCTAATGCTACTTCCGACATTGAAACACATCTGTTTACCTTCCAATTTACGTCATTGATGACAGCCGTTACGGACGCGTTGTGTATTGGTTAGCGACCAAAAGGAAATGCTTTTAATACAACGTTAGAAATACAGAGGCTAGTACATATGCATAAAAACAATTCACTATTCATTGGCATAAACTACTGCTGGCACTAGGGGTGGGCGTACTGCTTTAGTCACCGAAATTGTGTTACCTCCTCTGGTCGGTGACTGACGTAAGCGGAATATCGCGCCTGCTATTATATGGACGTTGTATGTAGAAAATTAAATAATTTTTGGAGTTGAGAGATTCTTCGAAATAAAAAGAGGAAAATATAAGCCTTTGAAAGCTGATGATTTATTTTTTACTCTAACGTCGTTCTTTACCTACATAAACAAAAATAGGTAACCAGGTTGTATATTAATGCAAAGGTTTTAGTCACTGGAAAAAGATGGTCATCATTATGCGCTGGAAGACGTTGTATTAAAAATAAAAGGACGGAAATTTATGTCAAATGATATGTACAAATCCGCCGCCAAATTGCAGCAATTCTGAGGAATATGAACAATTACAAGAAGTTTTAGAAAATCGACAGGTTGTCTTGCTTTTGAATGCCAGAGGCAGACGACATATACGTGAGAAACGAGAAAAAATTGTCGTTTGTCTCAAGATACCTTTGCTTCACGCAAAAAGAATCTAAGTTTCGATTATAAAAACAAAATTCTGAATTAGTATTTTCTAAAAAACTTAGTTTTTATATGGCTGTAGAAAAACACAGCTTAGTGGGTTAAATGTTTTTATTAGGAATGTCTCTCTCTCTCTCTTAATATAATCTATATATATTTTTTCATATGTGTGGTTTATGTATCATTTATATATATATATATATAAAAACGGAAAAATTTATATATGGCAAAAAAGAAATATATATATGATTTGTCTGAACATTAATTTTTATCGATAATCGTATTTAAGCAGATATTCTGTTTTAATTAAACAGTATTTTATATTTTTATATATATATATATATATATATATATATATATATATATATACGCACATACACATAATATCTACTGACCTGATTATTTACGATAGTTTTTTATTACAAAAATGTGTGCCATTCGACAAGATTCGAACCTGCGACCCCTATCCACATAGGGAAAGGTACCATGTGATCTGGCAGGTCTTAGACCTCTTGACCACGAATGACCATTAGTCTAAACGAGGTTTTAATCAAGCCTATATAACACAGTTTTCGATTTATCGCAATAGCCATATCTGCTCTGAAATGTATCATAATGTCAACAAATGTAAACATGTTACGGAAATTAACGGAGATTAACGAAACTTGGTTATAAACAACCGACAATTTGAAATGATTTGTTTGAACATTATTTTTTTTCGTCGATACTCGTATTTAAGTAGATATTCTGTTTTTAATTAAAGAGTATTATATATTTATATCTACTGGCCTGATTATTTACGATATTTTTTTTATTACGAAAATGTGTGTTATACGGCAGGATTCGAACCTGCGGCCCCTATCCACATAGGGGAAGCTACCATGTGATCTGGGACGTCTTAGAGAGGTCTATAGCTCAGAGGTAGAATCGGTCGGGTTTCACTACTGGGTAGAAACAACTGCAGGGGTAAAAATAAATGTCCACTTCAAGGTCTCTGCAATACAAAAGAAATAATTTATAAGGCAGAGGTACATAACCCAGATGGCCAAAACAAAATATATTTGGGCTCAACCAAAGATACTTTTAAGACCAGGTGGTTCAACCACTGATCCACATTTAAAATAGAAAAATTAAACAAAAACAATACAAAATTGGCTAACCACGTCTAGAAATTGAAATCAAAATATGAAAAAGATCCACACATAACGTAGAGCATTGTAAAAACCGCCAAGCCTTATAATGGTAGAAAAATATGTAGGCTGTGCCAAGAAAAATAAAAGAAATTATGACATGTCAAAATAAAGACGAACAGTTAAATGAAAGAACAGAAGACTGAAGGTGTTAGAGAATACGAGAAAAAAAAGCTAATAAAGAGAACAGTAAAAGAATTATAATTAAGGAGACAAGATAACTTATTCGCAAATAACATTAGGAACAGCTTCTTCTCGCGAACGACTGATCTGTAAAACCGACTCTCAAGAGGATGTTTTCCCGATCACTATAACCATAACCGTCCAGAATGCAAAGGTTATGGGAGCATCCACCAACTTAAACAAACAGACCGTCCAGAAGAGTTGCACGAGGTTCCGAAATTGTCTATAAGCCGTGGTTGAATCCAACAGCAATTTTATTGAATAAATTTACTCTTTAGGATTTCAAGATTTTTTTATGCAATTTTAATAAATATGTATCTTAAATGAGATGTCAGTGTTATTTTCATTCTGGCGCCATTTATAGCATAATTTATCCATCGCACATTGTATATATAGCATAAGTGCTCAATACCAAAAAGAAGAACCTTTTTCGTTTACGCAAAGCCTGAACCATGGCTTTAGGCAATTTTTCTGATTCCTCGAAATTATTGTATCTTCTCGGATTAGTATTTGGAATTTGAAAAGTCATTTTCCAAAGAAGAAATGGATTTTTTATTCATTAATCCGATAGATTGTTATCACTTTAAACGTTATTTTTAGTAGTTTCTCATATTTGAGTAGACGTTCAGCTTATTCATTAAATGTTTCTTGAATATTCAGGCTGGTCGACGGAAAAAAATATACATTTAATAAATAAATGGAGTGTCTACTCAGATATCAGTGTCCATTAAAATAGCGTTAATTCCTATAATTCTGGATATATACATATAAAAAATTCATACATTCAGATAAAAATAATAATAAAAATCATCGGTGATAATGGCTAAAAATACAACCGAAAGCGCTTGGATATACTGAATATTTATACAGTTTTGTGCACTTTATGTCCAATAAAGCAAACACTTATACAATCAGAAAAATAAATAAATGCTTAATTGTAACTTATCAATTGCCTCAATAAAACTTGCATAAAAAACTGATATATATATATATATATATATATATATATATATATATATATATATATATATATAGCAGTATAGCCCAGCGTTGCACGGGTGTAATGAATGCTTTAAAACTAATCCATAGTCCTGGAACCCAGACTCTTTAGACGTTGGCACGAAAGACTAAAAAGCAATAGTTGTTTCCAGTTAAAGCGAAACCGTAGACTGAAAGAAAAATGAATGGATGTAAGTCAAATTTTGATTTCCTGGTATCAATATCAAATAAGTTTTTTCGTCATAAACTGAATTTTGAAGGCTAAATAACTCCTCTGAGTAAATGGTATCATGGTTGAGACTAAGAACTCCAATTATACCTACTTAGAGCCAAACTCGAAGCAAAAACTAAAATAAAAGGACTGTAAGAAATACAAACACACACACACACACACACACACAAAGTTCCATTTATAAATAAGTTTATATATATATATATATATATATATAATGTGGAGAAGTTTGTCACACTTAACTGAGCAGAGTCATACAGACTTCCAAGCATCGTGAAGGCCCCACTGAAAGATTGATATTAAGCGAAGTCCGTAAATCTCTGCCCAGTTAAGTGACAAACAAATAATATATATATATATATATTATCTGGATTATTGCATTTGTTTATATTGCTTATTAAAAATCGCAGATTACTTCTTCATTATTGCTTATACTTTTCGCTATTGTTTAAATCTGTTTTATTTACTGAAAATCACAGATTTGGTCTCTTATATATATATAAGCAATAACGAAAAAGTAATCTGCGATTTTTAATAAGCAATATAAACAAATGCAATAATCCAGATGTCTGTATTTCAGTGTCGCCCTTCCATTGCCATAAATAAATAATGGAAGATTCCTTTTTGATGATAAAGAAATCTACAAGAAAATATCTATCCCGGAGCTTATCTGCTTGCATTCCGAAAAGTATGAATGATATAAAGAAAGAAGAGAGAAAGAACCAAAAAAGAAAGAAAAAAGAAAGAAAGAAAAAGAAGAAATAAAAATTTTATTGATTTGTTGTGTTGTGTTAAAGGTGGCTATCAGCTTGAAACGAGAAATCGGAGAGTCAAGTTCGAATTCCAGTTGAAGTCGTTGCATTCACTTATGCACAAATACCTTTGGGAAAAGTATTAATCCGTCTCTTCTCCTTTTAGCTATGATTTAAATAGTAGGACAGATTGGTTTCTATAACCTTAGTTGGCAACCAGTCTAATGTAGAAAGTGAAAGCAACCTACTACAGGAAAATCTTCTCTACAGTCAGTCATATCTCTTTCGTGACATGATCGACCAAGAATGTATCATGTATAGCACTTAACTGACTGAATGATTTACTGATACAAGTTCTACAATAAACTCATAGTGGACGGAAAGATGTAGTTTCATGCCTTTTGCGTGTAAGTTATCTTCTGTCTCCTTAATTAAAATTCTTTTACTGTTCACTCTCCTTAATAGAGTTTTTTCATCGTATTTTCTAACACCTTGAGTTGCAGTGACATTATAGACATGCTTGGGGTGAAATGATTAGAGAATTTAAGGACCGTAACTAGAATTAGAACTCGGCTCACCAATTCGCAATTTTGAGCCGTTATCTAAGGTTATAGCACATGAGATTCCGAAGAGGTCACCACTCTACGTTGCTTAACTTTGGTGATCATACAGAAACTCTTGTTTCAACGTGATATGGTCGCAAACCAATTGCATCACGTACACATTCAAGCTCACTGCCTCTGGTATTTCCAAGCAGTCATCCGTTTAGATAGTGACTAGGGTCGACATTGCTTGGTAATCGTACACGAATATGTTTTTCAACGAGTTATAAACAGGACTACATTACACCACTCGTACATTAAAGCTTACAGTACCTGTTATTGCAAGCGGTCACCTGTCTAGGTTCGACATTGCTTAACTTCGGCGATCTTACAGGAACCTTAATTTCAACTGGTATAGCGTCGTAAGACCATTACCGCACGTGTATATCGAAAGCAACTGTATCTGATATTCCTAACTTGTCACCCGTTACAAAATCCTTTGTTTGAAAGTGATATTATTGTATGACTATTAAAACCACGCATAAATCGAAGCGTATAAGCTTATAACTTATAATCGAAGCTTGTATACACTTATGTTCATCCGTCTAGGTCCTAACCAGGTTTAACGTTGCTAATCTTTGGTGATCATACATGAACCATTGTATAAATGAGATATAGTCGTAAACTAATTACACCACGCACGCATCGAAGCTTACAGAACCTCATATTCTTAGTGGGTCATTAATCAAGGTACTGAGCAGGCTAAATAACGAAAATATTTGTTGCGAGACCTTGAGACGAAAGATAATGAAAAGGTTTGTTCTGGCGCTTCAGGCGGAAGAAATAGTCGCAGGTAATAAAAAGACGAGTTTTCAAACATATAAACAAAATTAATCATCCCAAATGATGAAAGGATTTGTTCGGAGACCTTTATTCGAAAGTAGTGAAAAGACTAGTTGTGAGACCTTCAGATGCAAGTAACTGTTCTAAATAACGAAAATATTTGTTCTGAGAACTTGAGATAAAAGTAATAGTCACAAATAACGATAAGACTTGTTTGCTCTGAGAGACTGATACGGAAGTAATAGTCCGAAATACTTAAAAGACTTGTTCTCAAACATTTAGACGAATGTAAGGAAAAGTCAATGAAATAATAGGAATTAACCAAAATAGTGAAATATTTATTGTGAGAACATGAGACGAAAGTAATAGTCACAAATAACAAAAAACAAAAAACAAAAAAAAACCAAAAAAAAAACCAAACAAACTTGTATTCAGATGTTAAGATGAAAGTCCTTGTCATAAACAATGAAAATACTTGTTATGAGAGCTTGAGACGAAAGTAATAGTCCTAAATGATTAAAAGACTCAGATATGCAGACGAAAGTAATTGTTTCAAATAATGAAAAAAATAGTTAGAGAGATTGTGAAGGTAGTAATAGTCCCCAAAAATGAAATAATTTGTTCTGAGACATTGAGACGAATGTCTTCTTCATGTTCTTCTATGATGTTCCGTATCCATTCAGAAGGCAAGCGATCATGGCCATCCACATCTCCCTATCTCTAGTGGCTCTTAGCACGCTTTCTCCTGGCGAATTGATGGCAGGACAGGGTCTGGTTGGTATAAACCAACCAGACCCTGCCCTGCCATCAATTCGCTCAAGTCTATTAAGTATATTACGGGTTGCTTTCCTCTGTCTCTTTTTCTCTATATCAGACCTGTGAGTATCAGATTTTCCAAGCACTCCTTCCTCATTAATGTCCCAGGAACAATCTTTTCCAATTGTCCGAAATAATTAAAAGACTTGTGAGGCAATCATTAGAAAGCAATTACCACAAATAATAAAAAAAATTGTTTTGAAACTTTAATTAAACATTACAGACGAAAATAATAATCCTAAAGAATATAATGACTTGTTCTAAGGCATTTAGTATACATTACAGATCAAAATACAAGGATTTTCTAAATATGTTAAAGAAGTTAGCGAATATTTTGTGTACATGAACATGTTTGCTGTCGAAACTTGTTTCAGTGTTGCTGTGACTTCACAGAAAGTAGACGCTTTCATTTGTTAACAATGTCTGTGAAATGTAAAGATTCTTCTACGCAGTGCAATACAAGCGTATAATGAACGTATATAACTTGAATACGTAAAAGAAATGTTGAAATAATAACATAATAATAAAAGTAGACAAATATACCGAGAAAATATAAGTTGCAAACCAGCGATTGTAACATTGGGGATGAGATTAGGGGATGATAAAACCCATATTTATGCTGACTGAGATCCAGTGACATTTAAGACTAACTGAAAGATGTCAAAAACGGTGACCAATCTATGAAGTATCTAAATTAATAAGGAACACACTAAGAAATGTAAAACTATAAATCCAGTCATTCCTCTCAAATCGCACAATGAAGGTAGTATTGAACGGACATGCCTTCCAAAACTACTGTACGAACGCAGGTGTCCCTCAAAGCTCTATTCTAGGTCCTACGCCTTTTCTGATATATATTAACTATCTCCCCGGTGTAATAAGAACCCAAGTTGGCATATACGCTGACGACACTACCGTTTACTCTCGCCTCGATCAAAAATCTGCTGAGGTTGACAAAGCTAACCTCACTGCCGAGCTTGAGAAGAACCTCCAGTCCGTGGTGGACAAGGGTAAGAAATGGCTCGTAAATTTTAGCGCTTCCAAAACGAAGCTTCTATCTATTAACCATCACAGACAATCGCTTCTACCCTCCATTAGCATGGATCAGGCTAATCTCCCTGAGAGCAAAACACTACGCCTACTTGGCCTAACACTGTCAGTGGACCTCAAGTGGAATGACAATATCGAATCCATAGCTAAATCCGCGGATACGAAGGTCGGTTCACTGTGCAGGGCTAGGAATTTTTTTCCGTCTGAGTCCATCGTGCACATATATAAATCTACCATCTGCCAGTGTATTGAATACTGCTGCTACATCTGGTCGGATGCTCCTGCTATTCACCTCGGGATTCTTGACAAAACCCAACGGAGAATCTATAATATCACCGATACCATCTTGGCAGCTCGGCTGCAGTCGTTCTCTCACCAGCGTGATGTGGCTTCCCTGTGCCTCTTCTACAAATACTTTCACGACTTCTGCTCCAATGAACCTAGCTCACTGGTGCCCCTTAGGCATAAATTTACACGAGCAACTAGGTCTCCACCCTTTTACAATAAAACCGATAAAATGTAACCACAATTTCTACTCTAACAGCTTCTTTTCTCACACTTCCCACTTGTGGAATTCCTTTCCATATACTTGCTTCCCCGACAGCTACAATCTCCAGGAATTTAAATGTAAGGTCAATAGACATCTCCTATCTTACTAACTCGCATCCATTCTCTCAAGCTCTTTTCTCCATCTACTCCACCCCATTACACCGGTATTCTCATCCGTCTATTACCCTCCTCCTGACTCGGTATCCTCATCCGTCTATTACCCTCCTCCTGACTCGGTATCCTCATCCGTCTATTACCCTCCTCCTGACATTACCTATAACTAATCCCTCTTTCTCATCACTTTCTCCATATGTGACCTCCCCCCCCGCGCAACAGTGGCAGTAAAATGCTTTGCTTGGGGTAAAATGATTAAAAAAAAAACAAAAACAAAAACAAAAAAAAACAAAAACGAACAGTATTCATCACGCAATTGAAAAATATATTGTAGACTTTTGTGAATGCAGAGTTCAGCTTTGTTTTTGGCGTATTGAGAACTAATTTGTCCGTTCTTATAGAAGTATCTTGAGATAAGAGCAAGAATTATTTGGATAAAATCAGAGTCATAAAAAATATGCCAAAGAAATGACACTGCTGAAACCAATATCCAATATAACACCAATTGAAAAGCAAATGGAAGTCATGTTGGACAGATTGTATAGGATTTGACAGCAGCAGTTTCATGATGGTCAGAGGAATAAAAGATTTCCGAAAACTTTAATGAAATTTTTTTGAGAATACTCAAGAAAGAACCGTAAATAATTAAAATAATAGGGTTCTACTGAAAAAAATTAGTGAAGTCTGTTTGTGAATATCTATATCAAAGATATATGGGTGCATATGCAAAACTCTTAATGACCAGAGCTTGAAAGCTGATCTATTCTTCAATATAGGCCTAACAGCTCAGTGAGAGAAAAAAAATCTTGGTTGCATTCAATTCCTCGAAAACCAAACTAGTTACTCTATCATCGTCGATCGGATTTTAAATTGCCAATCATGATGAGTGGATCTTCTCTCAGGACGGATTCATACCTTGAGAGACTATTGGGCCTTAAATTCAAATGACCTCAAATGGAGCCCATAAATACAATCTATACGATCAATTGCTAGGGTACTTCAGTGCGGTGTAATAGTTTTCTTGCTAGATCTTCTGAGTAGTCAGTTAGATTCATATTGAGTGCTCCATATTTTCGGCCATTAGCCTGGGGCCTCACACTTGCACCCGGTTTGCATGCGTTGGAAAGACTCACTAATACATACGGTAAATATAGCCTCCGCCCTCCACTAGGAAGTTTCAGGTAGTCTCTCTCACACTGCATGAGAAGAATGTAATAATTACATATCCGAGCCAGTATTACGGAACTAGCAATAGAGACATGCCGTGAGCAACTGACGGAATATTGGAATGAATATAATGTCAAGTAATGAAGATTTCAAGCATCATGTTATTCCATCGGCACATCCAATTCATTACAGGACTATCACTGAAACTACCGAAAATTTAACTCTAGATAAAATTAAAAAGATGATTATCCAGCCTTGTAGTGTGTTTGCTTTCCACACTTATGACAATGTACCAGGTGAAATGTATTCATTGTAGTGGAGTACGCTGGACCGTTGGACCAGTATTTTGAGTTTTAAATTTATTAACTTGGTTAATTGGAATATCAATTGTTGTTGGAGATTCAATGCCGAATAAACGTTTTAAAATCAAGATAAAGCATACAAAAATAGAATCAGTTTCGTTTAAACAAGTTATAACCGTCGACACAGGTACAACTTGCTCTAGAATAAAAAAGGTAGACGTATATCCGCCTTATATTAGATTCAAATAGGGCTACATAGGTCCATTTTAGAGTCAAAAAGATATACATATATCTGGTTTACACCTGAGTTATAAAGTTAGATAAACGTCCGTTTTACACTAGACTAAAAAAAGGTAGATATATATCTTGTTTATACAAAACTAAAAAAATTAGACATAGATCTAAATTACATGAGAGAAAATGTCACACAAGTAAAAACTTAGACATGGAACCGGTTAACATTAATCAAATAGATTGACGTCGGTACTGTTTACGCTTGAGTATAAAAAGTAGACATGGGTCCGGTATAGACGAAAATGAAAAAAAAAGAAGACATTGGTGTAGTTTAAATTAGAATCAATACGGTAGGCACAGTTCTTGTTTACGTGAGAGTAAAAAAGTTCATTTAAATGTAAACATGTAGAGATTACACTAAAGTAAATTAGGTAGATATGTATCCGGTTTATATTAGATTTTTTTAGGTAGAGAAATATCCCGTTTAAATTAGATTAGTTAAACATTATCCGGTTTACAATAAATTCTAATATGGAGATATATATCCGGTTTACTTTAGATCCAAATAAGTAGACTTATATCCAATCTAAAGTAGATTCTAATAGGTAAACATTATAAGGTTTACATGAGATTTTAATAGGTATACATATAGGTGTGTCTTTTCATAGAATCAAAAATTTAGACATAAGTGTAGATTTGATTAGAATCTAAAAGTTTGATATACATCCGGTTTAAAATAAGCTCAAAGAAGTATACATGGCCCCTGTTTACATTAGAGTTAAAAAGGTAGGCATTGGTCCAGTTAATAAAAGAGTAAAACAAAGGTAGACATGGGTCTAGATTACGCTTGAGTTCAAAAGGTAAACATGTGTCAAGTTTAGGTGACAGCATAAGCATTCAACACCAAAAATTCAAAATCATTCTTGAGATGCATTCTACCATTCAGGCTTTACATTCCATCGAAACCAATCAAAAGGTAGAAACTATAGAACAAGAAAGCTACTTGTCTTTTGTATTTAACAAAACCCATTTACAACCGTCGATTTTGCATAATTAAACACACCACTGGAGTGACAGTAATAGTCAATAAGAGTAAAAATACTTTTAGTTAATAATTGTATTTCATAATTAGCAAATTAGCTATGGAAAATTACGCTCTTCAGTAAGTGTTATAAAATATTGGAAGAGTAAATCTGTCATGTTAATAAATAAATAAAAAAAATTAATTAATGAATTAATAATAATAATAATAATAATAATAATAATATTTTTCTAGAAAATCAAAACAGAACCTAAGAACAAATCGTTGAAGCAAAAATAAGAAAACGAAAGCCAAGGAGATGAAACAACACTGGCAAGACAAACCTCTGCATGGCCAATAATCAAGACGTGCTAGTAAGGCCTATATTGATAAAATTAACACTCATCAATCATTACGATCATCTGGATTAAAGAAAGGAAACGGAAGGTTTTATTCTTGCAGCACAAGACCAGTGAATTTTCACTAGGAACTTTCAGCAAATATCATTCATAATATTGGGGAACCAAAATGCAGGTTCTGTGACAAATATCAGAAAAATAAAGACCACATAATATCAAGATTTTCTGTAATTGCGCCAAATGAATATATAAGTCGTTACGATAGTGTGGGACAATATTTACACGGAACAATGTGCAAACACTTTGAAAATGATGGTAGCAAACACTGATATGAACATCACCAAGCACCGATTACAGAAATAAACGATATCACAAATCTACGGGATTACACCATATTTACAGACAGGATGATTGAAGCAAATAGGCCGCACATAAGTGTCAAAAGCTGAAAAGGATAACTTTCTTATTAATTTATATGGCTTGTCTAGCAAACTATGACATAGCAACCAAGGAAGTTGGAAAAACTATCGAAGTATAAAGACCTGTAAATTGAAATAGAAAAAATGTGGAAATTGAAAACAAGAATAAGACCAGTGATAGTAGGTGCGCTTGGAATGATAAAAAAGAAACACAACAACACACTAAGAAAATCCTTGAAAATCCCAGTTTAAGAGAAAAAATTGTCTTGATAAATACAGATCCCAATCTAAGAAGAACTCTGTCCATGTAACGTTAGTGATGTATGGGAGTTAGTAAAACATCATAAAATGTAGTCATGACATAAAACCACTACCTGCCTTAGATCTTCCTGCAGATTTGGTAGGTAGTGTGTGTGACCATAGCAAAAATCTAAATATGATGAAGATAATAATAGTAAAGTTATTGTCTATTGCTTGAAAATTTGGTTTATTGTGTGATGCTAGACAATTTTTCTCGCCAGAATCTATCTTACATATTTATAAGCCTACCATTTTTCATTGCTTTGAATATTGCTGCCCATCAGGTATAACGAGGCTGCTATATATATTAAGCAGAATCTGCAATATTATTGGTCATAACCTGGCATTCCGGTTGTACTCACTTTTCCACCACCGTAACGTTGTGTCCCTGGTCTTTTTTATAAATATTTTCATGGTAATTGTTATGATGAATCTTCCCTTATAATACACGTAAACGTTATCTATTTAAACGCAGTATTAAATTGGCGACAAGGTTTCATCAGTTTAGGGAGTTTAATTTTGTTTAAACATTTCTCATCTATGCGGGACCGACGCTAGTACACAAGGAGTTACAGTAAGAATATAAACAGGGGGTGTCGAAGAAAGGATTAAAGATGGATGGTATTCAAGGAGATAGAAAATGGCAATTGACGTTACATTTAAACTTTTGGAGATTATAGCCATCCGGGAAGCAAGTAAACGGAAGGTAATTCCACAGGCGGAAAGTGCGATAAAAGAAACTATTAGAGTAGAAGTGAAAATTACATTAAACTATTTCAACATTCAAGGATGCCGATAGGTAGATGTAAGTCAAAGTTCTAATAGTTTCTTCTATCGCACTTCTAGTTTGTGGAAATCTCTTCTGTGGGCAAGAGCTTCTCAGTCAACATTGATCTTTCAAAATTGAAATTCAATGTCAATTCTTTTATCGTTCTCTCTTCTTAATAGTAGTTTCCTTCATATTATCTAGCACTGAGCACTAATTGTGCTGTAGTGGCTTTATTGCCTTGCTTGAGATAAAATTATTGAAAAAAATGAGCCATACGCTACAACCAACATGGTTCTTATATTTTTCGATCTTAATTGATTGAAATTGTTTACATGAACATGTTTTGTGAAATAAGATTGGCTGCAATAAATATCCCGTTCGGTATCACAGATTTGCTTATCAGATGTCTGACTTTATTCAGTTGGGTATGTCTCCGAGGGTCCGATGCATTGCAAAGTTTTGCTAATAAATATGAGAAATCATAACAGCTGAGAAGGAGTTTTTCCAGTTTGAAGGAGGAGGCAGCCAATGTACTTGGATGTCAGAAATAGATACTTGAGAACATGCTCAATTAAATAGCGTTTGAGCTGAGTGGATTGAACGACCTGAAAGTATTTCTTGCTGAGCTCTATATGAAATGTTAATCGCTGATATCAAACGTTGACACCACATCAAGCACTGTCAAATATGCATGTTATAATCTTATTTGCTTGCATGCTATGATGAGTATACTAGGTTTCGTATATTTGTACACTAGCTACACGTGTAGTTGGCGTGTATCACTCTCTCACTATCTCTCTCTCCTTAATTCTCTCTTTCCCTCTCTCTCAATAATAGTAATAATAATAATACACTATTTAATGACTGGAAAATGATATTCCTTTATCAGCAAATTTTTAAATTTTAATCAGGCAAGTGTGGAAATAGGTTTCAGAGAGGAACCAGTTGAAAAATCTGTCAATGCAACAAACTCTTCCACCAACAAGGGTCATCAAAACCGGATTAACTCCAACATTGGATCTGGTTACTTTAATGTTAAATCAATAAATAAAAAGAAAGCGAACGAAATGGAATAGGGAAGAGTATTAACAAGTTAAGGCATATTTTTCCCTGCACTTGAATAATTCACAAAAGAACATTACAGATCACACATATTAAATATGGAAACATGTGATAGGAATCTATCACGACCAAAATCTGCTTGCCAATGTACGCAGAGGCATCATGCGAAATAAAAAAAGAATAATTTCAAATACAGAAATAGATAACATACAATTAAATATAAGGCAAGGTGCAATCCGTCATCATAAAGAAAAAAAAACAAAAAACAAAATGAGACACTGTTATATATTCAACCTTATTGAACTTTAAAAAAGATTTTATTTCTGTCAAAGGTGAAAAAGAAAACATGCGATGATTTGAATCAGATCTGGTATACAGAAAAAACAAAAAAGTGAATTGTATCAAAAACACCGGTTTTCAAGGTCACAAAATATAAAACAAAGAAATGGGGTCTGTGAGCCGCAGAATATAATTTAAGTAAATTATTCGGCTAGAAGCAAAAACAAAAAAACAAAAAAAAAAAACAAATATTCAGAAACAACGTTCCAGGTCGGAAATATAAACAATGAGAAAAGGAATGAATTATATTTTAGTGAAGCCGACAAAAATATAGTTTTTAGTATAAAAAGCAATGACGAATAAACAGGCGCTGTATCAGCGTGTCAAAGTTGAAAAATGTTTGAACAATGAAATAAGCAGTAATGTAGTTACGTCAAATTGCAATTGGCCTAAGACAACAATTGACGAGTATGACTGCCCGGGAAGACATAATTGTGTGAAGCTCGACAGGACACACACACACACACACACACACACACACACACACACACACACACACATATATATATATATATATATAAGACCGGGTTTTCTCGAGTCAAAAAGCAGACAAAGCTTGGGATCCAAAAGAACACAAGGAAAACAACACCACCCGTCACTCCCTCGTATGTGCGTTTTCCTCTGACTAACTCTATATACACAACCATCAGTGAAGAGAATAAACAGAATAAGTTAATATTTTATATATACACATTGTTTGTTGTTCATCATTGATGTCAAGCCGATCATTGATTTCCAGGTTATACAACAAGTGCGGAAATAAATGAAATGACAGAGGATGAGATACAAACTAAAATAAATGAGATACGAAATAATGATTTCTTAGAAATTAAAATGGAAGAATTTAGCTTTGTTATAAATTTCACTAATTCAGATTCTGTCATTGATGAAGCTGAACAAAGCGACATTACTTGAAAAAACAGAGTTAAAATTACTGAAAGAAAAAAACATTATTCAAATAATCAGAAAGCAACTCACACGAATGTTAGAAAGAGACCAGTTTCCAAAATATCACATGACAAATTCTAATAAACATATTATGCACACATATAACGCTGTATATTGCAGACATTGTTAACGGACAGGCAACTGAAAACGTCATAGAATTAAATAATGTCACATATGAAACAGTTTTGACAGCTACGGAAAAGTTTTAAATCAAGACAAATAAAATATTAAATGACAGACAAAAAGAGCCCTACTTGGAAGGCAAAATTAAAGCAAGAAGTTGAGTAAATCAAATGTGAGTTATCGATACTAGATGATATTTCAAGAAATTCAAATGTTTCAACACGGAAAAGCAAGAAGATCAAGTAAAAATATAAAATTACAGCATCAAATGAATTTTCATCAACCAACGCACAGAAAACAAGAAGATGTTTTTTTTTTTATAAGCGTTTCACCCCGAGCAAGGCATGTCACTGCCACTACTGTGCAGGGGGCTACGTAGAGTGGAGAAAGGCTGATTAAATATAGGAAATAACAGAGGGTGGGTGATAGGCGGGTGAGGAATACCGAGAATGAGGGTTGGGTAGATGAGAGTGTTGTGAGAATAGTTGGGAGTTAAGTGTGATAGGAGGTGTCTATTGACCCTACATTTAAACACCTGGAGATTGTAACTGTCGGGAAAGCAGACTTGTGGAAGGGAGTTCCACAGGCGGGAAGCGCGAGAAAAGAAGCTGTTGGAGTAGAATTTACGGTTACATCTTATTTGTTTAACTGTAAAAGGGTGGGACCTAGTTGCTAATCTAGTATCTCGTGTGTGAAATGCATTGTAGGTTCTATTAACAAAATAATGTATTACAAACGCATCTTTTTCAGGAAAATTGGTAAAATGTTACAGAAGTCAAAATGTCACCATCTATTGAAGACGTGCTAATGTTTTGGAAGATCTTTGAAGCAGCACAAAGGAATATAATCCCAAAGAAGAATGGATTAAATGAGAATAAGAAATAATGATAGATAAACCTTTACAAGAATGGAAAATAAAATAACCAACAATAATATAAGACCGACAAACAATGCACACAAAACATGTATACATGAAAATGTTAACGTATATTTATATTCTTCGTCTGACTCGGTTTTATGAAGGAGGAGATTAACTAGGAAATATCACGCACGCGCAGAATTTTTCGGGAGTTCTCTTCTTTTGTCTGTCTTCTGCTACGTATCAGCTCCGGAAAACCCCGATCTTATATAAACTGAAATTCCTCAAATTTTGCTTAATTGTGTCATTCATAGCTAGATACATCTACTAATCATTTTCACTGATTATTACCTCCGAAGACATTTGACATCACAGCATTCCTGTTTGTCATTGTTTATATTTCCTGACCTTGAATCCGTCTGCCCTGACGCAAACATACTTTTGTTTGTCACTGTTTCTGACGCCAAACTATTTCTGTCGGGTCACAGAAATACTTTACATTGCTTTGATGCTGGCTATCTTTGACGTAAATACATTTATGTTTTCTCACTGTTTATATTCCCCACTATTGATCGAATTCATATTTCTGTGGGTCGCCAAAATATATTACGAGACAAGCTCTAGCAAAATCCTCAAAATGAAAATCCCCAGGAAATGTGGTACCTAACTTTTAGCTGTATCATCTGTCAGTAATCAATAAAGCCCTTGTGTAAACCTTATCAATGCTAACCAAAAATTCCAGCGAAGAAACCAAAATGAATACAGAATCAATGGCAAGACAAGTATATGGTCAATTTTCAATAATATGGTCAATATCCTGCACTTACCAAACAAGTTGATATAGACAAAACCCGGACATCTCAGTGATTACTTGGTGACGGATTAAAAGCTGAAGCCGAATGTATTATTCATGTTGCACAGAACCAATGTTTGCTAACGAGAAATTACCAAGGACACATATTGAAAAGTGTGTAAAATCGGAATGCAGATTCTGTGGCAAATATCCAGAAACAGTTGACCACCTTGTATGACGCTGCATGGTATTAGAATTCACCGAAAATAGAACTCGGTATGATAGAGTGGGCCAATATCTTCACTAGAAAATCCTCAACTTTTACGCAAGAGATCGACAGCAACATCATCTAGAACTGGTTACAGAGATAGAAGCTGTAACAAGTTCATGGGACTTTACACAGACAGAACAATCAAAGCTTATCTCTCAGACATCGTGATAAAAAAATCCCCATAAAAACAATGTGCTTTCTTATTAATATTGCAGTTCCTGTCGACTGTAATGTATCCTTGAAGATCTTAAAAAACTATCAAAATACTGAAGTGGAAATCTTAAAAGTGTGGCACATGAAGACATCAACAACTACAGTTGTAGTTGGAGCCCTCGGATTGATTAGAAAAAGGTTCCTATAGAGTCAATAAAGATATTGCCGGTAACCCATGCCTTAAAGAAATACAAAACGTTGTGCCACAGCCTAAGAAGAGCTTTTGAATTATAAAATTTGTGTGCATTCAGGGTAGAAAATATTCACTCGATAACTTTAGTATGCCGTTTAAGACACTGGGTTCCTATTTGGGACGCGGGAGGAAATGTGTGTAAGAGAAATCAAGGGAAATAATAATAATAATAATAATAATAATAATAATAATAATAATAAACAAAATTATTGACGTAACACTTCCAATAGAAAAGAGCGCGATTTAAGAAAATAAAAAGAAATAAAAAACAGTGTTTTGACAATATTTATAAACATTTTTCTCAGCATCAAAATATAAAAGTTTACAAAAAATAATGTCGAAATATCATTTAACATCGTCAAACACTGTGTTTTTCTTTTCTTTTCTTAAATCGTGCTTTTCTTTTAAGTGGGCTAATAATAATAATAATAATAATATACAAAATTGAATGATTTCAAAATGAAAATCCGATCATCATATTTTCAATTTTCAATATTTGCGAGTAAATTAAATGTTAGATATTTGCATTTTGATAATTTCCTGAAAATGTACATATTTCAATAAATTTAAATTCCCTTTTTAAAATTTTCTTCTCTATCTTTAATATTTTATTTTAAAAAATGCACACGTCATAAATTAAGTTAAAAACACGGTGGTGCAGTTAATATCGGCTTGGTACGAGACATCGGAGAGCCTAGTCAAATTAAAGCTGAATTCATTGCATTCATTTACGAGAAAATACTCTGAGGAAAGGTATCAATCCGTCATTTTTTCCTTCAGCTATGGGTTAGATAGTAGGACAGATAGGGTCCTATAGCCTCGGTTGGCAACCAATCTATCATAGAAAGTAATGGCAATCTAAAGAGGGCAACTCTTCTGCTCACTCAGTCATGTCTCGAAAGAGACATAATCGCACGAGTGCGTATTTCGTATGACACTTAAATGATTGATTATGTGGTATACAGAAAGATTTTCGTACTGACCCACTCCCTCAAATCTTTCATCGGGTTTAACATCATATTTTCGTGAAAAAATGCTTTCTTGATCATGCCTAGAATTTTTCATCATTCAACTCACTTTTATCTGAAACAAGCAGAATCCTGGAAATGTGTCAAATATAAAAAAAATTACGTGTCATGCAACTTTCGAATGTCTCAGTTATCATCATTTAACTCAACTTTCTAAGTGTTTTTCTGTTCACCACAGCTGTTGCCAGGTATTAAATTCACAAGTCACTGTATCCAGCCAACGCTTTTATTCACTAAGCCATGTATCCTCAAAAAATTCATTGAACGAGAACAATCTACCCAAGTGTACGAAATAAAGGGTTCAGTTCAAAATTCCAATTCCATTCACCTGAGTACAACGAGCGAAACATGAAGATGGCAACAAATATGAGGAGAACGGTTTGAACAATGTAGATAATGCAAACTATCACAATACTTTATCTCAAAAATATATATGTATATGTGTATGTGTGGGTGTGCGTGTGCGTTGATACGCAAAAAGTAATAGGATGGCTATAAAAGTTATTTTGGGTAATGCCATAGCAAGGTAACGTGAGTTATCGAACTCTGCACACAGTGCACAGCCCAATAACACGATCACAGGTTTTCAATGATCAGTGATCGTGACCAGAGGCGTCCGGCGAAAACCTTAGTTTGTAATTTTAGGTGACGTATAATCGAAATCCCTAACCTCTATCATCTTACTGGTGAGTAAGTCTGAATATCAGATATGTTGCTCATAGCACGTTAAGGTGAGTTACTGGAGTCTACCCACTCAAGACGGTACAATGACTGACCACAGGTCTTCAGTGATCCTGACCAGAGGTGTCTTGTGAGAACCGGATATGGTAAGAGAAAAGAAACACTGCCCTTAATCTACTTTCCATGCAGGAGTTGTCAGACGCATAAGTTCTGCTTTCAAATGATAAGTTCTGCTTTCTTCATTCCCAAAGATGGGGACACAGAAGAGTCACTAGTGTGGCCCCTTTTGGCACTTAAACACCAGGCACATTCTTACTTTGAACTGTATTGTAGTTTATGGGACATTTAAAGATTAGCAACCTGTTGGGTGATTCAAGTAAGTCGCAGTTCGATTTGCTTGTTTTAGTTTTTATATAAAGAAAACGGGTGTTTGTTTTTCGTGCATCTACAAAAATTTCTAAGGAACGCTTTCATTTAACTAAAAATCTATCATTGGTCATCTTCAAGAACAGATTATACTATTGTTGTTGAAATTATGAAAACAAATGTGTTTTGTTTTTTGTGGCAATGGCGTTCAACGATGGGAACATATAACTTTTGTTCGATGGTGTTTTGCAAGACGCTTACAACAAATTTAAGACATCGTATAATCCTACGCAAGCAAGTCTTGGTTAAAATGTAATGCGAGAAATCTGCAGCTGAAATATATATTTTATATTAAGTTTGTTTACTTTTGTCTGATCACGGCTTCAAGTAGTAGGTTTTTTTTCATACGTTATGTTGTATATCTTTCTGCTATTTACGTGTATTATATATATTATATAAATATATTATATACATTGTATATAATATATACAGGTTTGTGTTGTGTGTGATAATTATGATTGAACTTCTAGAGAAGATAGAAGAATATTAAAAAGAGCAGGAAGAGACATTAGATATAGATAGGTTCATGTTTTGGATGAATACTTAAGATTTAGAAGCGAGTATCTTTCCATGAAAAATGCAAGCTTAATTGGAGATATTTTAAGTACATGGCGAACATGAGACCGCATTTGAATACCTTTACATGTAAGTGCTTGTGTTTGAATTCATGGCGTTTGCTGAACAGCGAGCAATAAATTCTATAATTTTATTTCTTTTATCTTTTTGCCTTAACAAATCACCAAGCTGAAGTGCTGCCTAGGTAGTAGAGAAAGTATTCGATTTGGAATGAAATAAAAACCGGCAGTTGGTTGCTTTGAGGTTAGAGTGGTTGTTATTGATGAAATACTATATATCTAAAAGAAATGAACAAAATACAACAAATGTCTGTTACAATTCTACATCAAGAAAAGTTTTGAAGATAAATGACACTTAAGTGTAAACTTAAATTAAATTTTTTTTTGGAGTTTGATATGTCTAGATCAGCGTTTGTTAATTGATATAATCAGGTGAAATAATCCACCCGGAAGTATAGCCATGTTCACCCCAAGTTAACAGGATTGTAATTTAAGAATTATTTTTAAATTAAAAAAAATTATAACAAAAAAAATTATAGACAGTAAGCACATTGTATTTATATCTAAGTTAATTATTTCTTTTTATAAGCTCGATACTCAATTCCTTAATCTGGTAGATAATCCATTCCATTTGGGCTTTCGTTTCTTAAAAACCAAGAACGCGAATGGACTCATAAACAAATTATTTCAATCTGTTGGCACAATGACTTCTTCTATCGGCCGTGACCCTTTAGAACGTAGACGATCATGGCCCTCTACATATCCTGTCACCTGTAGCTCTTAACGCCCTTTCTCTTGTTACCCTCCCCTACCATTCATTTGCTCAAGCCCATCAATTGCTTTCTCCTGTCTCTCTTTCCCTCTGTCCTGTGAGTATCAGATTCGTTCAGCTCTCATTCCTCATTACATATCTGTTGTGTCCTCGTCGCCAAGTTGTTGTGGCCTTGTTGGGGCCAAAAATAAAGAAACAAGACGGAATATTGGTAAACAAACTATATCGCAAAAGCTGTAGTACTAACATATATAAATGAAAGATTATTAGCGTGACTGTCAGAGTTTTCTACTGGAATTGATTCCTCTCACTCTCTACTAAGCAGAACTGTTGCTTATATATAGTTTGGAAGAGTTCATATGTCATATGGAAAGTCCCCATAATACCCACTCCTAAGTATTAACTCCACAAGGAGTCATAATATCTTTTCTTTTTGTATTTACACTTATAAAGTCTGTCATTTTTCTTCAGCGGTGTAGGTAGAGAATAATGATATTATTGGAATGCCGTATTAAGTTCCGTCGAGAAATTAGCGCAAAACCGGATCTCTGACTTCTTCACATAGACGATCAGTGAAGGCCATTGACGGTACGCAATTTTCGACGAGACATCGGTTCTTTCTAGTCTGTCATTTATTTTTTGGTAAATAGGTGAAAGGCACATTTCGCTTTTCTTAGACAGTGGTTGGATGTCATCGTTTAACTCGAATTATGCCGTCATTTTATTACACTTATCAAGACTCCCAGAAGAATCTTCCGGAAAAGTTTCTTTTAAATTTATTATTAAATTATTTGCCTCGGTGGTCAGGTTTTCGAGTTTTTGGCAAAATTAATTAATTGGCCTGTCCCACAACTTAATCTAATTAATGCCAAATAAATTGTCTGTATTTTTTTTAAATAGAAACGTTTTTAGTCTTAATGTTCTTCGTTGAAATGTTACATTCGTGATAAGTTCTTCCGTAAACTTGATTTTCTCCCCTGTCACGGACTTGTCCGTTTTATTAGTTCTTAGCAAGGTTGGTTTTCTAAACCTTTTTCCAAGTGTGTAGATTTATGATTGTTAAATCAGTTCATCTGCTTGTGTTTTTTACGTAGCTATTAACATTGTTCTCACTCTACAATTTAGGCACTTTTTATACCAGTAAAGACAGTCTTTATACCAATGTAATAATCCTCAACCGTAACACGGGTTACGAGGTACGTTGTCTTGTTTCTTTTTTATTCGTTTGATTGGTTTGACTTAGAGTAATAATTAAATTGTTTTTCCTTTTTTGTACTTTTCTTATGTGAGCTATGCCAGATTCCTCGATATTTTTTCGAATCTTGGCGTACGCTTACGAATCTCTGACAGTCCTCTGTTGGCGGAGAGTAAGGTTTGGCTCATTTTCCAAGTTATTTAGAACTCTACGTCTAATTTCAGCGTCTTTAGCTTAAACGAATCCCTGAAAAAGTATCCGAAAGTATTTGCACTCAAGTATGAGAGTTTGAAATCGTCGTAATGCTTGTTCACCACCGACGCGAATGCTTAAATTCATAAACACTTCCATCTCTTATGAAAGAGTAAAGTTTTAGGTCTAAAATGTTCCGTATGAAATTTAACTGCTTCAGTATATTACGGGGTAAAATATAGTTTACAATTTTGGTGTACTCTGTGGTGCCCGGTTTTCGAAGAAGAATGCGAACTTTCCGAGAGTCCGACCAATTTATGCAATCTATAGCGTATAAATCCTCGAATCTTTTAAAATAGGAGGCGAACGTTATATCCTCGTCTGGAGAATATGTAAAAGTATCTATTGCAATCCAGATCGTGTTTGTGAGAACGCATTTTCGTTTTCACCAATTTGTCCCCAGTTTGCCAGTTTAAACAATTTTCTTTGCTCTTGTTGAGTTTAAAGTAGAATTTCTTCGAGTTTTTGATGTCTGAGTTCAGTCTGTTTTTGAAATTCAAGCCAATCTTTTTTAGGTTGCTTTTGAATTTCAAGTTGCTTTTCTTACTATTTAAGTTCCCGTTGATTTTGCTGTTTAAGTTGGAACTTAAAAATTTCGAAAATAGAATTCTTTTTCGTTCGGTTTCCTTTTCTGGATTGTCAAGTTCTGTTGACTAGAACAATGTGTGACGAAAAATAGGATTCCGCGCGTACAATGTTGAACCAATATTGATAATTTCCTCGCAGTTCTTTTGGAGTACTCATGAGTCCTTAAGAGTCTTAAAGTGTCCTCGCTGCTAAGTTGTTGTTTCCTCGTCGCCAAGTTGTTGTAGCCTTGTTGGGGCCAGAAATAAAGACACAAGATGGAATAGCGTTAAACAAATGTACTACAAAGACAGTAGTGAAAACATATACGAATGAAAGGTTATTAGCGTGGTTGTTAGTCTGACTGTCAGAGTTATCTGCTGGAATAGATTCAGCTCTCGATATTGTACCCAACATGCAACGAACGCGACACAATCAGTTTTTATGTGTGTTTATCGGCAGTACCGTAGAAAAATTCCCAAACACCTTAGGCACTTCCCCTTTTGGGGACGCCTCAGGCGCCGCACAAGAACTCAGCCCCCCCTCATGAGAGGCTTGGCACCCTTTACTATAATTTTTCTCGGCTGCATGTCCGTACTCGGACAAACATATAACAAAGCCACACTCTGGCCGAGGACAGAGACGCAACTGAGAGGTGAATCAAATTCCAGTCTCGACTTCGAATTCAACGAATTCTAGCCTCTGCTGGAATGTTTCACTCTCACTCTCTCCTAAGCAGAACTGCTGGTTGTATATACTTTGGAAGAGTTCATGTGTCATATGGGTAAGTGATCATAACAATATCTGAGCAACTTCAGCTGTCTTTTGTTGAAGTAAAATATCAATTTCCTTTTCGTTTTTTTCCTCTCCAAAACCTCGTCGTTGCTCACGTCATGTATGCACGATGACACATTTAACAAAAAGGTTTTGAGAAAGATGAAATTTTCGTCTTCCCAGTCTGATCTGCTATCACAGCCAAATTTACTATTTAACTTAGATAAGTTTGCTTTACACCAAATCCGGTTCCCTTGCTTGGAATAGAGTGAACCGTTTGGATGTACGTACGTGATCGACTGTTTCCATCATTGAAAAGATACCCTATTGTTTAAATGGTCAAAATCAGATCAATTGCACGGTTCCAAGTGAATGACTGTTTCTAATTTCTCGTGTGGGCTTTTGTATTCATTTTGAATTAACTAAGTACATTCACTTAAAATGTGTCTTGCCCTCTGCAATTGGTCCGGATTCAGTTTTGTTCTTTATTCATATGTGAGTGGGCCCGTGCCGTCAAAATTGAGTTAATAGAAATCATGTCGCGTGTTCGCTCTTTAACCTTAACTTATTTTCGTTTTCGGCAAAACTATGTCGTTAAATACTGAAGAAAAAATATATTGTTTAATTGTGATAATATTGATAATATTTAGCGCCAAGTTTTTCAGTGATTTTACTGATAAAATTTATTTTGGCAACCAGGTAAAGTGGTCGATATCGCGGCGTAGATAGAGGGTTGATAAGAACAAAGGGAATTTTTAGTTAAGGAAAAAACTGTTTCTATCTATCTATCTATCTATCTATCTATCTATCTATCTATCCAGTACTGTGCAAAAGTATTAGAACAAGAACTATTTTATCTTTTATGAGACATATTGACAGAAAATAAACAATTTAATAAAGTAATTTTATTTGATATACTCAACAAATGCTTTAACAAGAAAAAATATTTGTTCCAAAATAAATTTAATATTTAGTATAATAGCCTTTGCTTTATCAGGCATTGACATTACAAGCTTCCTCAATGTATCTAATGGTATCTCCTGCCAAGCAGCTTGTATTTGTTCCCAAAGTTTGACTTGTGAAGTAACATTAGATTTATCAATTCGAGAGGGTGGAATAAGAAAAAAGTCAGTCATATCCAAGGATAATTGAATAATTAGTAGTTTCAAAATAACTTGTTTAATAGAAAATGGGAAAAATTAAATATAATTTTTTAATACATTTCTTTTACACCTAGTTTAAAATAATCAATATTTATTAGCAATTTACTTGGCTTTTACTCTATTTGAATTTCACCCCTGTCCTAATACTTTTGCACACTACCGGTAGTATACATATTTTGACGGCACGGGCCGAATCGTATATATATATATAAGATTTATCAGGTGCCATTATTTGATTTTTAGTCGATGATTAACACGTTGTCTCCAGGTGCTGAATAAGTCGTTTGATGTCTTGCGAGTGACGCTGCTGAAATTATCAATAAAATCTGTTCAATCTCGACTCACACGTGTTAAAATGCCTTCAACTGCATTAAAAAAAAATCAATTGCCTATGAATCTTTGTACATTTCAAACTTCGGACCTTTAACAACATAAACGTTATCACAACAATTCGATGACGTCCTTTCTTTGAATACAAGCATTTGTCAAATGTACTGGGATAGTCAATCAGTCAGGTGCTATACGTGATACACGCTTGGTCGATCATGTCTCTTTCGAGACATGACTGACTAGGCAGAAGATTTTTCCTGCAGTAGGTTTCCATTACTATCTCCGGTAGACTGGTGGCCAGCCAAGGCTCTAGAACCAAATCTGTCCTGTTATTTGATCCATAGTTGGAGGGAAGTGACGGATTAATACCTCTCTCAAGACTATTTGCGCGTAAGTAAATGTGATCCTGAGATATTAGCAATGGATTTTATCAAAAGACAATAGAAACTAATCGGCAAGGTGGCGAAGAAAAGCAAGAATAATGGAATAACTACAAGCGGAAAAGATACAATGTACAATCACTGTGATCGTTAGTCCAATATACGAGGTAGGATTTTTTTAATCGTTAGTGAAAAGGAAAAAGAATGAGAAAACTAACAATGAGAAGTTTTGAGGAGAGGAGAAAAATAGTAACAAGAGGAGAGCGTTTAACGTAGCATTTAAATTTTTGAAAATTTTAGGGAAGCAAGAAGTCGAAAGGGAGTTCCGCAGGTGGGAATTGCGAAGAAATTAACTGTTAGAGCAGAAGTGGTTGTTGCGTATAGATGGTTCTACAGTAAATCTGTGAACCAATCTAGTATCGCACTTAAATTCATGTAGTAGGAACATCATGGTAAAAAGCTCATCAGAGCATTTCCATGAAAATATTTATAGAAAAAGACAGAATGAAGTCACGTCACGTCGGTAAAAAAGTAACTGGAGACGAGATACCTGGTCAGGAACGATTGTATTTCAGACCTTTCTCAAAAAGGGTCTGCAATACAATCGTTTCTGATGAAAGTGAAAGCATTCACTAGCAATTAAATTCATATACCAAATTACTTAATTTGATGTAGGGCAAATCACCCTTACTAAACGACGGAAACACAGTCCTAGTGCGAAAAATACAATGCAGAGCAACAGACGGAAAACAACCAGAAACCGTTTTATTGATTTGCTTAACCAAACTTTATCCCTTATCCCTAATCCAAGGAACCTTCAAATATAACAGGCACTTAAAAATCCTAAAGATTTTAGGAGAATAAAACTCCTTAGTCTTCTTAATTATATTATTATTAATTATGCGGCATATCACCTTACATTTAGAAATGAGGATTAATCAGCATAAGCCTTCTAAAATATAACTTGACAAAATAGGTAACATGTGTTAGCTTCTTTCTACAAATATGGATTCGGTTATCACTGAACATCTAGCAGAGAATATTGCATGTGCCAAAGCTTATAAGAAATAGTCGTTCATAATTATACATAGAGTGGGTTTCAATAATCATTTAAAGATTTTGAAACCAGTCTCTATAGCATTACGGAAATTTTCTCTCTGCCGACAGAACGATTTTGTAAAGTCTCTGAATTTGTTCGTGGATATTTTATTTTAATTGTCCCTCGTTAATTATTTACGCGTGAATTCTCCTCCCCTAGTTATAAGTATATATATATATTTATATGTATATTTATTTTACCGTGTTTCCCTCCTTTCTGCTCTTCATTTTCGTCGTTACTCTTCTTTTCGTTTAATTCATTTTCTAATGATTTTTCTCTTGAGAGATGTTGGACAAAAGGGCCTTTGGGACTAACAATAAAGTCCTTGTTTTTAAAATAGTTGTTATGGGGAGTTACTCACTTAATAATGGACTCTTCTTTGCCTATATTAACCGAGAGTTAATTACTCTCGAGGTCAGAGCCGGGGAGATAGAGACACTGGTTTCCAGTACGACTTCAGTTCAACTCAGCCTAGTCTGTCTGTCTGTTGGTCACTTTTAGCCAAGCTATTATTACTCTTTCTGTTTGTATCTTTTGTATCTCTTGTTGACATAATATAGGTTCTTGACCTACCACCGTGTTGACTCATTATTTTATGGTCCCATACCGGGTCCATATTATATATATATATATATATATATATATATATATATATATATATATATATCATAATAATAAAGACCGTTGTGTATTAGTGTACACACACACACAAACACAAACTCACACACACAAACACACACACAGATATATATATATATATATATATATATATATATATATATTTCTCTCCTGTTACGCTGAGTAGTTTGTATTATTTTTAGTAAGATTCTGAATAGTAGGTATATGAATATATATGTTGCCGTCCTTTTAGAAAGCATATATATAAACATTTTGCCATTATTTTTGACAGCACGGGTCCTCTCGTCTTTAAAGAGTTGTCTATACTATTTGTAACGCTCGCGTGTTCAAACATATTGGCATTGGGATGCGTTAGGCAGATTCAACAGCTCGTCAAACTGCCGTGAATGATTTTGCGTGCCGACAAGAATTTCAACTTTCTTCTCGAAAATGAGAAAGTCTAATGGTCTTCCCTTTTGAGTATTTGGCCACTTTATTAACGATACACTATATTGAATGTTACCCGACCTATGTTTCTCCAGGGTACAAATCAGCATCGCTTGGGGACGAGTCGAATAGTGGCTTAAAACTGCAAATTCCTCTGATTACTCATGCCTTTTTATTTGGACACCTCTAGAGCGCCTTAGCTTTGGATAATAGTTAAACGAACTGGTTTTGGTTGTCATGATTGGGAAGTGCGATTTATTTTTACTGTGCGGCGTCCTTCTTTTTTTACTATTGAGCACTGAGTTTTGTTCTCACTGAGTGACGCATATTTGTTACATTATTTACGTTGTTCGAACTGTTGTCCTCATCTTTAGTGCCTTGTTTTTTACGACGTTTTAGTTATTGTACATTCCGTTCAGGAATTTTGAATTTTTTAACCGAACCGTTTATTTCAATCATTGTCATTCAATGCCACTTCAGAGTGCCATGTAGTTATTTCTCTTTAACTTTACTCCCTAGGTTATTTGCTGTAGTCACAACAACTAGAGCTAACCAACGTCTATATCATTATATCCACTGAGCCATATGTCCTGGAAGACATCAGTTTATGAATTTTTGCGGCTTATAAAACGAATGTGTCAGTTACCGTTTTATTTTTTTTACCAGATATTATATTGCAATCTTTTAAGCTGATATTTTCTTTAGCACTCCGTATTACTGGTTTCGATATTGTATTAAGTTTTATGCTTTGAAGATTTTTGTGACTTAGCATATACGCTGATTCTTTAAATTTATGTAGTTTCTAATGATGTTTTCCATTAATTATTTCAACTCATAGGGACGGTGGTCTCCTTCTCCCTCCATAATGAGAATGATATATCCCAGTGATCGAAATAAAAAGTTTTGTTCAAAGTTACTAGCACCTGAAGAAGGCCGGAGAGTACAACGGTCGAAACGTCGTAAAAACAAGGCAGTAAAGATGAGCACAGTAGTCCGAACAGAGTAAATAATGTAAATACTACCCCATCTCAGAAGTACAGACGCTTTCTTGTTAGGTGTTTGTTTTTCTTTAGTGGCATATCAACCTCTACGGGTAAATAGAATATTTTTTAGATATGTGGCACGTGGCCAAATTTATGGAGCCTCCCCTAGTGCAGATCACACTGAATACTGTAGTAATTGATCTAGCGAGGTAAGCTTGCTAACCATTATCCCACATCGAGGTGCTCTATCTGGAGATTAAAATATTGGTTTTTGAAGATTAAAATATTGGTTCGTGAATTTGGTAAGATGATAATTATGTGTTCAATTCTAGGACCCGTTAGTACAGACTGAGTGGAAACAGGACTGAGTAGTATTACAACATAACAAAACAAAGTATTCCTACACCTATGTAGTGGAACGAGAACACTCTACACGTGTAGATTAAATAAAGTATTCAGTTCGAATTTCCTTGAAGATTACACGGATCGATAAACAATTAATGAAGGTCTGATGGTAAAGCGACTTAAAACGTTGTGGTAATAACAAATATAAAGAAAATAATTCGATTCTAAATAATGTAAGTAATGATATTTTCTCAACTTACAGATTAAAATAATAATTTTGTTTTTTAGAATTTGAAGAGACATCCCCGAAATGATTGGTGTCTTGAAATGACAGTAAAGTAGGCAACCACTGATACAAATCGTAAGAGACTGCTTTCGATTTTATAGAACAAGACGCGGATTATTAATGCGATAATGGAGAGTATAACGCAATGCATTCGAATTAGATGTTAAGATAATTTTGTACACTTATATGAACATTATCCTGTCATTTTCAGCAATCCATTTGATTGCGATTATATGAAAAGGAATAAATTCCTTTTGATATCTTCAATATAATTATTGAGAAACAATATTTAAGCAGTTATTTTCTCAACACGAGAAACCGAGTGAAATTTATGAGTTTAAAAGAAAGACATTAACGTCACATTTTAATATTATTTGATAAAGGCTTCAATTCTCTTGCGAGTGCGTTTCAGAAAAATTATGTCAGCGAAATCAGATTTTAATAACAGCATTTAAAGAGTGAACAAATTTAGAGTCTGAGTTATTTAGATTTAAATAGCAATTCTTTTGACATGGATCTATAAAAGAGATTTGCTAAACCTAGCAGAGATTTTTAGAACCAAAATCGAGTGATATATAAACTAGGCAACACGAATTACGCAAAAATTTGCTTATCCTAAAACATTCCCCTGCGTGTCAGTCTTAGACTAAAAAATCGATAAGCTCTTAACGTAAGATAAAGATCTTCCTTAGATGTTTTCTTCTTTCATTTTCCTTTATTATCACACACACACACACACACACACACACACACACACACACACACACACACACATATATATATATGTTGAACCAATGTTAAAGAATTGTAGAATAGATTTAAGAACTGTTACTGGAAACTCATTTTTGTACAAAACCACCTCACACAAAAGGCACCTCATTTTTGTGCATTTTGCAGGCTTCAGATTTGAATTTCTTTATTCGTATTCATTATCCAACCAGCGACATTTTCGCAAACATGCTGTAGGTCTTTGGATTCTCAGACAAATAATATTTACTGTCTGCTACGAAATTCTGAAGGCTCACCACAGAAAATGATCAACAATATTTTCCCTCTTAACATTAGATATTTAAAATTAACCAATAAATTAATGCGTTTATTAAAATGTAATCTTTATTTTTTTCTAGAGTTCTTATAAAAGCGATTGTATTAGTTTGTAAAAATCAGTTCCACCATTATATCTCCTTAAACCTCTGACCAGTGTCAGCTGTTCGTTCGTTGTTATACAAGCTGAAATTTTCAAACCTTAGTTAATTACTACCATTTTATATAATCATTCTATATTACAAACAATGCTTAGCGATGTTGATCAAGAAAGACAAAAAATCATTGGAACGGATTTCTTGTCAACAACAGTAATATTTGCGTTAATGTAACACAGATATCTTCGCTGACATCTGTCAACTGTTTGGAAAATATCTGCATACATAAAACCACGTAAATAAATGAGTACGAGAAAATTTGCACGCATACATAAAGCTACGTAAATACGTGACAGACACATTTTCATATGTAGACACATTGTTTTCTGTCGTACTAATATTATGTGGCCTAGTAAAAAAAAAAATAGAAAATATTTTGTGCGGCCGTTTCTAGGGATTTTGTAATCTCGTAATTTTGTAATATTTTGTAATCTGTCCCTTTCAATCTGAAAGAAAACTAATACTCAATAGAATTTATTTAAATTTGTAGAGTTATGTTTGAAAATCGATTATTTTTTAGCCTTATCCACACATCTGCCTCTCTCTCATTGTCTGTCTTTCTCTTTTTCTCTCTCTCTCTCTCTCTATATATATATATATGTGTGTGTGTGTATGTGTGTGTGTGTTTGTGTGTTTGCATTCACTCTTCACTTGCGAGCTAGTAACGATACACTTTGATATGCTAGCAGCGTTAAGATCTCAAAAAAACTCTAGCATACCACGAGTCGGTATTGTAAGTTGTGCGGAAAATTTTTTCGTGGTTATTTTCTTTCTTTAAATGAATGAATGAGCTGAAAAACTAACAGAAAGACATTACTTGTATTATATTTACAGTAGGAAAGTCGAAGTAAAATGCGGAATACAGAGTTGATTTTGGAATAGTTTTATTCTGTTTCTTCTTCGTCGTGTTTACTGTTCAGGTTAATCCTTTAAAATAGATTTGAAAGGTTACAAATGGTGTAAAAATAGTATTAAAGTTACCTGAAAAAGAGATGCACTTTAGATATGATTACACTTCCCGGCATGTGCTAGATAATTCTGTCACCCATGTAACCCGGTTCTATATTGAACGTCGTGAACTTGTAGATAACGGCATTTTAATACATCCTTATCTGAATAAATTCAATTCTTTAATTAAAAAATATATTTAAATACAATGTTCCATTGAAAACGGTTCTCTCTCTTTCTCTCTTTCTTTCTCTCTCTCTCTCTCTCTCTCTCTTATATATATATATATATATATATATTGATGCATTTTTATTAAATAATATAGACATGTTTTTTCTATTTATTTTATGCAATTTTTTAATATTTTCTGATAAGCTTAATAATATTATCATTAAATGATGAAAACAAATAACAATATTGATACATAATTTATTTTATAATCCAATCTAAGATTTCGGCTTACATAAGTTATTTTCAAAGATGTTAAATTACATTATAGTATAACAATTAACAGACAAACAATAATGACAGCCTGTTTTTGTTTACATGGAAGATTTCCAAGCAACGACGAACTCGTGCATACAAAACTCTATAAGCAAATATGGCACCACATCTCATGACGTTACACATGACCACCCGAGACTGAAAACAAGAAATATTAAGTATGGAAAGCCACTGGAATAAACCAATGGCTTCTATTATTAGTTATAGGCACTTAAGGATATTTGTGGAGATTTCATTATTTTGTTCAGGTTACGTTCCAACTATTTTATGTATATAGCTTCAAAATTTTTAGCTCTTGTGTTTGAGGCCAGGCATGTTGTTTTAAATGCCTAGCAATGTTAGAATTATTGTTTAAATGTAGTGTCAAGCGTCGTGAAAGCGAGTTTGTGGTGGGACCAACATATATATTATACTAATTCATCTACAAAACAGATTTTTTACAGTGAACTAAAAAATATAAAACAACATCTTATTAATAATAACTTTCCAAACATTATAGTTGACGAACAAATACGATGCTTTCTTAGAAGACTCAATACTAAGCAAATAGAACATAATACTACTTCAATTAATCTCAAACATATTAATCTCCTATATCGTAATCAAATGCATGCAAATTATAAACAAGATGAAAATATACTAAAAAATTAGTAAACACTAATATATCTACAACAGATCCTAGCAAAAAATTAAGTTAATCATATACTACTCTAAATCTAGTATATCCAACTAAATTATTCGCAATGATTCTTCTCTCCCAGTTAGCGATTTGCAAAAAACTAACACAGTTTACACATTTAAGTAAGAAATGTATTCTTTACTTCACTAGAATATCTTGTACTTTACTTTTCCAGGTTTAATATAATCTTAAAAATATTAATTTTCATTCGCGCATTTTTCCATGTAATTCATTATTTGTCCAGAATTGCTATTAATTTATAAAAACATTAATGCTGAAAACCGCATTTAAGAATTTTCAAAAGAAAAACATAACATACAATTGATAAAAAAACAATAAAAAATGTATTATTTATAATTAAATCTGATAATCAACTCTGTTAAAATGATAAATGATCAGCAAAGATTGATTGACATAAATAATACAAGATATCATAAGAATTTAAATGTTGAAAAACTGTATGCAAAAATATTAAACACAAAATTTATAAAGAATAAGACTTATTATTAGAAGAATTAGTTATTCATTCACTTATGTACTTATGTATTTACTCTCCCCTTTCGGACTTCACATATTTTGATGCAACTTTTTTTCTACTAAACCAAAATTCAAAAATGTTTTTCAAAATATAGCTAAAGAGGCGTTCTATCTAACTCTGTAAATTGTTTGAAATTTGGTTGAGAATTGAATTAGTGATGAAGCTTGAAAGCTGCCTAAATTCACTCAATGCCGGACTTAAGAATATATTTAACGATTGCGTGGTTGAATAATTGCAAAATGACCAACAAAACATTTTGTTGCAGAATGACTAACAATTCATTTTATAGCAAACTGATCAGCAAAATATTTTATTGAAAAATGACCAACAATACATTTTTTCAGTAGTTGAACCCATAATTGCATATAGAATATTTAGATTTTGATATTAAATAACTCACGATAATTCCGTTAAACAAAATCAATAAACCAACTCTTACCATAAGGCTAACCAATAAATCATATTACTACCGCATTTTACTCAAGTAGTCTGTTAAATGTACGAGAGCGTTGTCACCTACTCTACCTTCACTCACTAACTCTCTTTCTTTCTAGAAACCAATATAAAGTTTGGATGCATCTCAAAATATTGGAAGTTAAAAAAGGACTTACTCTATATCAGGAGTTGAGAGGGAAAGGACAAACACGTTCAAGTCGTGGGTAGCAGTGGATATAACTTATGTAACTAATTAACTAAGGAATTAATGAACAGTCAGACTTATTATACGATGGTGCAATAATAGACACACTCTTGTCTCGTGCAAACAATGAACAGTTGGAAACGGAGATAATAAATCTCATAAAAATCACAATAGACAGTCAAAGAAGAGACAAATAAAATTTGCAAAAGCCAGTATGGAAATACTTCATGATTAAAAGGAAAAAATGTAATATTAAAGCAAACATACTCAAAAAGACTATAATATATGTGCGGAGAAAGAAAATACTTTCTTGATAAAATAAAAGAAGAGAGAGAGAGAGAGAGAGAGAGAGAGAGAGAGAGAGAGAGAGAGAGACAGACAGACAGACAGACAGACAGACAGACAGAGAGAGAGAGAGTAAGGGGAGAATTAAATAACATGAAAATCAAAGGGAGACAAAAAGCAAGGCGGAGAGAAAGTAAAGAAAAAAGAAATCAAGGAACGAAAAGAGAAAATAAGTGATTGAAGAAAGAAATGATAGAGAAAACAGGAAATAGAAAACAAAGAAGGAAAGAGAAATAGCTGACAAGACAAAAAGGAACGAAAGAAGAAATAAACGGAAGCGGAAAAAAACGCAAGGAGATAGAAAGGAAATAAATATAAAGAAACGAATGAAAGACAAAGAAGAGAAAGGAAGTGAAATAGAAAGAAAGAAAAGAGGAAGAAAATAAAGTAAAAAATAAAAAAAATAAAGAAACAAAGGGAATAGCAAGCGAGAAAGAGAGAACTTAATGAAAGAAGAGAAAAAAGAAATGGGAAAGGAAGCAGAAATAAAATAAAAAAAGGAATGAAAGGAAGAAAGAAAGGGAGTGAAAAGCGAGAAAGAGAGAAACTGAGACGACAGAAAAGAAAGGAAATCAGAAAGAAACGCAAAGTGAAAGGAAGGGAGTAAGTGTAAAAAAAGAAAGCAAGGAAGAGAAAAAGTAAGAGAAAAGAAAAGAAAAGAAAACGCGAGAAAAGAATAGATTGATTGTGGGTTATAAGTAAATCTAATGAACTCGACTGGAATTCGAACTTGACTTTCCGATGCAAGACAAGAAAAAACGAAAGAAATTATTTAAGAAAAAACTAAAGAAAGATACAAAGCTAGAGACAAAAAAGTGAGTAAAAGAAAAAGAAAGGAAAAAGAATGAGAAAGCAAAAAAAAAAAAAAAAAAAGAAAGGAAATGGGAAAGAAAGAAATGCCGTGAGAATGGAAAGAAGAAAAAAGAAGGGTAGAGAGAAAGTATAGAAAAGAGAAAGGAATAGAAAGTAGAAAACACAGAAGAAAGACTATAAGAATAAAATGCAGGGAAGAGAGAAAGTAAAGAAGGAAGGCTAGAAGGTTAAAAATGAAATGAAGCGAGAAAGCAAAGAAGAGAAAAGACAAGGATAAAACGAAGAAAAGAGAAAGAAAGGAAAAGATAAGAGAACAGATGGTAAAATAACTTAAAAATTATCAGTTTGTTACTTCTTCAGACGCTCAATAAAAAGGCGATGTGTGAAATTGTTTATTTGGAATAAATTATGTGAAAAGATGAAGAGTGGAAATATTTACGAAAAATATTATTTTGGCACCTAATAAAATATAAGCTAGACAGAAAATAATATTCATGAGAACGTGGGGACTTACATTAGTGGTTAAAGTTTATAATATATTCTTGGTTTGGGAAAACCGCAAAAGTTCACGACGTGTTTTTAATCTTTTGACCTGTCTGGTGTCGATAGGCCGACATAGTATAACATTTTGTTGTTGAATGAGGAGTGCTGAACGAATGCTGTTGTAGGATTATTGAAGTTGGCACACCTTTGTAAAATTATGGTAGCTACGGAAGAGTTGTATGATCGACGTTAGTTGTTTCATATGTACAATATATATATTTAAATTTTTAAATTGTTCAACTTATTGCTAAAAATCCTAATTGATCCACTTGATCCAGTGTGTCCTGGTGAATTATATTTTTGATTAAGCGGGTTTCATAATCCGTTCTTTTGAATAGTTAAAAATAATCCATAGGATTATGGTTCATCCTAATCCTCTTTTTGTTTTATAATATTTCTTGTCGCGTTCGAACAACCTATTGGATGATAATATTTTTACATGTATATAGTGGTAAGCGTATAATGGTTCCATTTTTTTTACATAAATTTTGTAGTACAAAGCACATGAATAAATTTACACATATTAAGAATTTTTTAAAAAGTTATTTCTTCCTTTTTTTCTGGAAGGAAGAAATAGATATATGGAAAGCAAAGTCAGAAGACAATCAAACAACAGAAAAGAAAAAACGACGCCAGGCGTCCTTTTTCAACTGAAAATTGACAAGATATACTATGTCTTTTCTATGCGAAAGTGTGTTATCTGGTATATGAAGTCAAATATTTACGCATGCGCAATAGATTCCCAATCCTTCGCCTAACTCCATAATATTCTAATATTTCAAGTAAATGGAGTTTTCATATATATTATCGAGTATAGGCATTATTTATAATAATATTGCATAACAAGAATGACGTTATATTTAAAGAAAGATCTCACTGCTCAGCAACTTCGTTTATTACAATAAACCAGGGGCAATTTTCCGATACCGTTTCCATTCTAAAAACCTAAGATGGTGGTAAGGGAAGAGGACCTACATTATTACTCAATTTGGGAACATATTTGTGATATGACGACATGGCAGCAGATATATCTCATATTGCGGTTATAAGCCTTGCGGTTATTTCTCTTTCATGACGAACTCTTCTCTTATTATTGCATGCACACGATCATTCTACTTGCTCTTCTATTATTCTTCAGTCTTCGTTTTTCTTTCTTATTTATCTCTATAAACTTTTTCTCTTTTTCTTTTACTTCTTCCTCTTTCTTACCGTCGTCGTCTCTCCTTGTACTTAGTATTCTTCCTCTTATTCTTTTGCTCTTTTTATTTAGTTCTTCTCGATTCTATTTTGCCTGTATTCCTTAATCCTTTCTTTCTTCTTGTTTTCCGCAATTTTAATTGTTTACTCGTCCAACACCATCTTGTCAGTACTTGTACACGTGCGCTATTCATCTGTTCCGTTCAAAAATGCCTGGCAACAACTTCAAATGAGACAGTTTGCATTAGCCTCCCACTGACCACAGCCATAAACACCTGTATATGGTCTGAGACTGAAAAACTATTCAGAATCCGGAAATATTTCAATATTCGAATATTTCATGTCATCAAGTTATGCTGAGTATGAAATCGACCCATCACTCTTTCCTCAAAAGTAAAATCAATAGTGAAACTAGATGTAGAAAGGAACAGAAGTTTTCTATTAGAGAAAGGTAACCTGAATAACCTTTCTTTAATCGAAGGGATTAATGGTCTAATGACTCTGAGAGCTATACCGTCGGGAGTTCTAAACTCCAAATAGGGTTACCCTTGGCGAAAAGGTAGAAAATCTAGACCAAGACTAAGAGAGACCAACCCTAAAGCTCTTAACGGTGGAACAAGCGGAAGATTATTACATTAGATTTCAACGGTGAACCAGAGGTTGCAGAGGTCTACGCATGATCGACATGCTAAAGAAGGCGTCTCTCGAAATTATAACTGAGACGATGACAATCTGTTGCAGTTTCATAACTGAATTCTGCATGTCTCATGCTATATGTGACGCACAGGAAGGTAATGAATGAGGTGTATAGATTACTTTTTGGCAAATTGAGATACCTTAAACTAATTCACGCCATCGGTATTTTTTTCTTCTATAATTTTCCTTCTAACCAAATCTTACAAAGCCAAACGGTGATAGTGAATGGATGGCGGGATGAGGTTTTAGTGAAGGTAGAAGCTTCTAGACCTCATCCTGCACGTTAACTGCCATTTTAGTCATCAGCGCCATTATCATAAAGGAAAGGATTAGCAAAAATAAATTTAATTCTTAGATACAAGATAAAGCCGAAGTCCTGAACTCATAATAGAATAAACATTATTTTAACTATTTGTATAAACTTATCAATATTTTATTCAAATCACCGCTTTTAGGCATAAAATCTGGTCAAAGATCTTAAAGCAAGCATTTTATCTTTTATTTGTTAATGCTTAAGACTATATTTGATACGGGATGGTTTCTCGGTGTTTCCTTCTGCCACTCTTGCTTCCAGTGTGTTTAGTAAGTGTCAAACTTTTCGAGCTTTTTTTCCTCATTATGGGTTGTAGCAGTATCAAAAAACCTCTCTCTTTTTTAAGTCTTCTTTATGTTCCGGCTTTTCTTAAAATGCTCTTAATGCATGCGTGTTACATCCGTAGTATTCTCAGCGTCATTTTGTGGACAACTTTTGATATACTTCCCACAGAGTTAGAATTCTGTATATTTAAAGTTCTCCTGTCTTTTATTCATTCTGATATTTACTTGAGCCAAATTTAAAATTGAATATAGGAGTTTCCAGTATTTATATATTAAATGTTATATATATTTCTTTGTTTTTTCTAATGTTCTGTGATTAGTCTCAAAGAATAATCTTTCGTAGTGTTTGCTTCTTTGTATCTCTGCACATTCTGTAAAACTGTTGTCTAATGTTACTGGATTAGACAGCCCTTTGAGATAAAATGCCAAATAGATAAGAATCAGAACGTTCGTCATCTTATTCCTTTTTGACCTTAATCAAAGTCATAATGCTACCAAATCTACTCGATACATTTTTGCTGTGTAGGAAGAGGAATTAATTACTGACAGAATGAAACAGAAATTGTTTACTCGTTTCAAGGAGGGGATCATCGAGCACATGGACATTCCGTGTTGTGAACTACATCTTCAGTTTGAGGAGAACTAATTGCAAGAGCTCCTTGAAGAGGGACCTCGCCAGACCAATAGAGAATTGATTCAAAAGATGACAAGCTTTTATGTTACTATCGCACGTCATATTTATCAACAACCAAACGGCCAATGCTATTCTTCCTGCTTAACAAATGAACGCGACTCAAAGAATCAATTCAGCTGAAGAAACCTAACCGGCAATACAATGTGATTACTCTCACTAACATGACCAAACATGCAATTGGGAAGTTCTGCAACAGCCATAATATTCGGTATTAGCTCCTACAAACTACTACTTTTCCAGGTTGCTTTCTAACATGTTGAGAGGTGTTTCGATCAATAACGATGTGGATCAGCAAAATGGTTATTTTCTGAGTTGAAGATATTATTAGATAATTCACAAAAACGGTTATTTTCTGTGTTAGAGATTTTATCAGATCATTCTTCAAAAATCATTATTTTCTCTGTTGAAAACTTTATCAGATAATTTAATAAAAATGGTTATTTTCAGTAGCGATTATGTTATCAGATAATTCCTCATATATATATATGTGTGTGTGTGTGTGTGGCTTTAAATAAAGGTTCAGAATTGGAAGTCGGAGAGAAGAGTTCTAATTTTAGCCGGGTTCATCATATTCACTTACGAGGAAATACCCTTGGAAATTTACCTATTTCTTCTTGCAGCTATGAGTTAATTAGTAAGAGTTGTATCAGTAAATAATGATAATCTCCCTATACTTAATACTTACAATCTAAAAATTCTGTCTTTAATGAACTTCAAAAAAATGATTCATTGTAAAAATTCAAATCAATCAATCAATATAAACAAGGTACTAATTGCCGATATTAATATATACGAATTGCCGAAATACTTAATCAATGTCAGTCAGTTAAGTGCCATACGTGAAACACGCTTGGGCGATCATGTCTCGAAAGAGACATGACTGACTGGGTAGAAGATTATCCCGCAGTAGGTTGCCATTGCTTTTTGCGGTAGACCAGTTGCCAGCCAAAGCTATAGAACGCAATCTGTCCTGTTATTTAACTCATAACTGGAAGGAAGAGACGGATTAATACCTTACCCAACGGTATTTGCGCGTAAGTGAATGCAATGAATTCAACTGGAATTTGAACACGGCTCCCATCAATGTATAAACTTAGAAAACAAATGAAAAATACATTCCAAAATCTCCTTAACACTGCGCAGAAGATGCGCTGGGAATTATAGTATAGCTCCATCACACACAGACACACGCAGATACACACACGCGCGCGCGCACACACACACACACACACACACACACACACACACACACAGAGGGGTTTAAAGTGACATGCATTTTGGGGTTCTAATTTGTTGAATTAAGTGAAACATGCAATGACATCGACAAACATCTTCACATGACAAAACCTAAAATGGTAATTGCAATCCCATCGATGCGTTCCACAATGACAGTCAAAAGTCAAATTAAAACCAAAAGGTATATATTTTCATTCGTTCTTTACTGTCTCAGTGGAACCCACGTTCCTTGAAGTTTCCAACAAGTCTATAATTTTTCCAATTATTTTTTCGTCTTTCAGTGTTACTTGATTGTTATTTTATCATTTTGTTGGATTCCATCCATATTTGATTAAGTCTTATATATATATATATATATATATATATATATATATATATATACTAGGAGTAGTACAAACGTATGGGTTAACAATCCACCGTTTGTAGAAATAACTTTTTAAAGAGTGCACTATACTTAGTAGAGCAATATTTATAGTAATATTTTATTATAAGTGCTTATAATTAAAACATAGTTTACTGCAACACAAAAGCTGTCGTGTTTCGGAACTAGTTGTTAGTATCTCATCAGGAATTGATATACAAGGAAATTTAAAAATTTAGAAACTACACATTTGTTGCCACATGCAGTCAATTAAAGGGGGTTATGGAATTTAAAGGGTTGGACTAGATGAATCAATAGAAAGTAAATCAATGATGGGTAGGGGAATGAGTTAAGAGGGTAGAAGTGGATGTGTGAATATCGTGAAAATCTAGATATTTTGGTATCTGTTTATGAAACATTTGAGTGCATGCAAGTAGAATATGACATGTCGGTAATTGTATCGCATGTGCTTTTGGAACGGTTACTAATTTATTTATTAATATTTTTATTTGTTTTTCTCAAAGATGTGTAATAGTCATATTAATAAGATAAATTTATTGAAATGCACGTCAAACATATCTAGACGACGTAGTAGGTAATATAACAGTAAAATGAAACAAAGTAATTATCAAAGGGTGGGAGAACCGTATATATTAATGCAAGGGGTAAGAATTTGTGCGAAATTTAGTTATATTATAGCAGAAAATATATTAACCATACTTTAGGTTATATAAAAGATGATGATTACAGAAGTTACATCGTTGCGTTTGTTTAAAAGATTTAATTTAGGGAATTTAATAATTTGAATTTTTTTCCAGAAAATATTACTCATGTAAAGATTTATAATTTCTAGTTTTACATGAGCCATGTTTTCTGTTTTTAAAGGAAAAAATTAAAATTATTAAACTTCATAGAGACGCTGAGGCAATAGAGTGGATGAAGTAGAAAAGGTAAGTATAAATGTTGTGTAAGGAATACTGTGATTGGCTTGGATCACTGATTGTGTCTAGCTAAGTTTAACTTTAAGACCAGCTTTCTCCTTCCCCATTTTGGTCTTTTGCCACATATATACAATTTTGTGCATTAAATAATATTAGGATATTGTTTTAACTGGATTCAATGTTGGCAATCACGTCTATAATTAGGTTAGCGTCGAGTTGCTTGTTGTGTTTAGTTTGTGCTTTTAAAGTTTAATTTAGCTGGAGAATGTACACCGTTGTGTAAATTAATTGAAACAAAACGGATAATATCTTTCTATGATCTTTCACGCTTTCGCTGATACGTCGTCTCTTGGTGTTGTTTTTTTTTTCCAATCGCATTTTCCTTTACTTTTTGGATTAATAGATCCAGTCTGTTTATTCGCCTTGATGACACGACTGACAGTTGAAAGGCTGATACCAACAATATGTGTGATCTCTCTGTAAGGCTTGTCATTGTGTTTGTGCATCATGAAAATTTTCGCACGCATTCCTTAAAGTAACACCCATCGCAGACAATGACCGTAATACAACTAATCGACAGTTGTGACAATAGCGTCTGGGAGTGGTAAAAGTCTAATGCAGTCACGGATGACGCAACATTTATTAAGGCCAGGCAAATTTCATCATACACCTCGAAAATAGATTCATATTACTGCACACCACTGCAAATGAGCTAATCTGAGGAAAAAATTAAAACCGATTACACAATGTCACTCCAGTGAGTCTAAAACTGACCGTATGGTGAAAGAAAGGAAACCAAAGCAGTTATTTTAATTAATGTTCACAAGGGTATAATCTCATCGGCCTCTATTATTTCTACTCCAACTTTCTTTAGTTTAATTCCCTCTCTCTACCTCCATCTTTTAGGTAATCAGAGATATCAGTTCTCTGGTAGATGCAGGGCATCTTTCGTATTTTGTGTGTGCTTTTTGTATTTGTTTCTGTGTTTGATAATTTCATACTTGTACTGTTGGTTGAATTTTTTATATTATTAATTTCCCGCCTTGATTTCGTCCAGTCAACTGATGTTCTGCTCTAAGTTAGGAATTGTAGGGTTTTTTGTTACTATTTATTTATTATTTTTTTTTTAAAACACGTTTATATCGTATTGTAAATGGTCATTGGGGTTTTAAACTAATGTTTTATCTTATTCTCTCCACAGACAAGAATTATGCATATAGAGAATATGTAGGACTTTATGAAGATACATATTATTATGATAATTCGTATTGCAGTGGATGTTTAGTTGTTTTGTGACATATCAACCAAGGGGGGGGGTCATTTAATGCCGACTAAATTTTATTTATTTATTGCTGGTAATACCTTTTTTCTTTCAACAATTTATTTTTGTTTTTTTTATATAAGTTTTGTGTCTAGTAAGACTTTTTTCTTTTTTGAGTATCAAGATTCATTGGGATTTGTTTTTAAGGGCAGGGCCCCCAAGTCCTACCCTTGTTATTTAACCCATAACTGGAGAGAAGGGAAGAATTAATACCTTTTCCAAGGGTACCAGTGCTTAAGTGAATGCAGGGTATTTAACTGGAATTCGAACTCGGCTCACCGATTTCTCTTTCCGAGCCGATATCCACTGCACCACAATGCACATCCGTCACTAAATGCTTACAGCTTTTGGTATTCCCAAGCGGTCACCCATCTAACTACTGACTAAGCTCAACGTTGCTTAACTTCGATGATCGAGCGAAAACCGGTGTATTCAACGTGATATGGCCGTAAGTCCTATAGTGGATGTAGTAAGAATGGTAAGTACGAATGTGTTGTTTTCGTGTAAGAAATTCTGCGGTATGTTTGAGTCAGTGATTGATTCTAGCTACGTTTAATTTTAAGGCAGATGAAGACCATCATTTCAATCTGCTTTTGGCATGGTGCCATATACCAGTATTCTTTACAGACTGAATAATTTGGGGCTGGAACCAATACTGACGGCATACAACTGCAATCCCCTACTAGGAATATTATAACAATATGGTGTCGCCGATATGATCTTTGTTGAAATTAGGATAACGTGCTTCTCAACCCTTGCTAGAATAGAGACACTACGGAACAAGAAATAAATAGTGGTGAAAACGCAATCACAGATTTATTTCTCGCAACAGCCGGTTGTGAAGTAAAGATTTCCTTGATGATTTATCAAACAGAAGTGGAAGAACTGACATTTAACCAAATCAAAGAGATTATTCTAAGGAATGATCCGACCAAGGACTAATATATATTTAAGAGAAATTTATTCAACTAAGACTGATAAAATGTATGTACAATACTTTTTATAAATTAAAATTTTATAACATCTGCAATTAAACCAAATATCGTTTAAGAATGTATCAAATTTATACATGAAGTGTTCATTAAGAAAAAAAATTAACCTGAAATTCTGAACCTATAGATGATAAAGAAAACACTAACATTCAAATACTATAACTATAGTATTTATATAGACTAAACAGGAAAATGGTCTGCATGAGGCTGTTAGTTTATTGTCATAAGTGATATACGATTCAGCGATCATGTCTCTTTCGAGATATGACTGATCTGGCAGATTTTCCCGCATTAGGTTTGTCGTTAGTTACTGCGGTAAAGGCTATTGATCCTTATCTGTCCTTCTATTCAGGCCCATAGCTGGTGGGCGAAGATATGGATTAATACATTTCCTAAGATAAGTGAATGAAACGAATTCGACTGGAATTAGAACTCATCTCTCCGAGTTCTCATCCTAAGCTGATATTCATTACAGATACCCAGATGCATGACGGGAAGACCTATATTTAAAAGTAAAAAAAAAAAAAAGAAAAAGAAAATGAATTTTCAAACAGTGTACAAATTACAAAGAAAAAACGTGTCGAAAAGATAGGTCTCTTAAAAACTTGGGAACAAATGGGTAAAACAAAATTATATATCATTTAACATTAAGACAGTTTGACGGGCCAAGCATAAAGACATCAAGATACTTTGAAAGATTATTTGAAAAAACAAAAGAAAAGAAAAATACAAGGAATAAAATTGATAGTTGTGGACTATAATAAAATTCATGGCTTAATAGGAAAGAGGTTTGTTTAAGGTTAATAGCAGGCGTCTAATTCATACTATAAATAAATAATTCTTAAAATAGAATGTTAAAAAACTATAAAGCAAATATCAAATTGAAATGAAGTCGTAATCCTTCATATTTTGAATTTTCAAATATTCCAATTCACTAATTACCCCCTGCTACTTACGGAATTACGTAAAATGGTTATTTTAGAACATGTTACCCCGGGTAGAAGAAAATGGGTATTACCTATAACAGTTCTTAGAAAGCCAAATGTTAATTTTAGAATCATTAAAATAGGAATAAACCATAAGATTTCTTCTGATTCTTATCCTACCCCAAACATTGAAAACATTTTATATTCGTTAGCAGGAATTAAATACTTTACAGAAATTGATCTAAAAACAGCATACCATCAAATTCTAATTGATGAATATAAGAAAATCATACCTGTGAACATGACAATTCGACTGCTTAGATGGATTTGTATGCATTAAGAGATGAAAACAGCAAGTGCTATATTTCCAAAAGCAGAAGAAAACATTCTAAGCGAGGCATAAAAACGAGAGAATCATGTATAAAATAGACTAACGATATCTGGAAGGACAATTACTTTTCTTTATTGGGCCGTGTCTCTTCAGAACGTAGGCGATCATGAATTTCCACTTGCTCCTATCCCTTGTCGCTCATCTCAACTCTGCTCCGCCATCCGTTTGCTCAAACCCATAAAGTACAATCTTGCATTGCTTTCCCATGTCTCTTTTTCTCTCTATCCGTTCTGCGGGTATTAGATTCTCCAAGCCCTTCTTCCTCATTATTTTTCTAAGAAACTTCGGCTGTGTTTTCCTGTGTAGTATAAGTTAAGTTTAAGTTGAATGATGATTAACGAACATAAATATGTATTTCAGTGTTTCAAATATACCATTGGTAGTCCATTTTAAAAGACAGAACTTTGTCAGCCACAGAAAACATTACAGGTGTCTTCTTTTATAGAAAAATGGAATTAAAATACTTTTTTGGTTTTAGCGAACTTTTATAGTAAATGCTAATTAAAGTGTTTGCCAAGTTCCATTAAAAATGAATTAAAGTAGACTGATATACAACACACACTATTTGCTAATTTGAAAAATACTCTTGCAAAAAAAAAAAAAAAACAAAAACAAAAAAAAAACAAAAAAAAACGTCGTTAGCATTTGTGACCCCTCCCCGGCCTAAAGCATGTTACATTAACTACAAACGCTAGTAAAATTTCCATATCGTCCAAGATGCCAAGGACCGGACAGATGAGGGTTTTGGCGAGAATGGTTGAGTAGAGTATTGAGAGACAAGAAAATTTCGTTGGTAACCACGAAAAGAGTACTAGAGTGTTACTTTATACCTATCCTCCTATATGACAATAAATGCTGGACGATCTCTTTAAAAATAAAGGAGACACACGAAGCAACACAAAAGTGGTTCGACAGAAGGATGCTGAGGGTATCATGGACCGAATATTTGAACAACGACGAGGTTTTGGAGAGGATGAAAATGAAAAACGAAACATACTTAACATCAGGAAGGGACAGTTTCTGGGACAGGCAATGAGGAAGAAGGGTTTGGAGAATCTGATACTCACAGAACAGACAGAGGGTAGAAAGGCAAGGGAAAACAACGTGTGACGTATTTGATGTGCTTAAGCAAAGGGATGTCAAAGTAGGGTTTGGGAGAAATACCAATACAAAAGATATTAAATAGTTCAAGAAATAGAAAGATGTGGAGAGTCATGTCTGCCTACGTCTTCAAAGACACGGTACATAAAAGAAAAAGATCATCCAGGAAAGACACCCAGGTATGTATCATTCTTGAACATTAAGAAAAATCCGAATCTAATTACTCAGATATAGAAAAAGCAGATCTAGCAGTACTTTGGAGCAATAGTAGGGCGTGTAAATTTTATTGCGTAGAAAATTGTTGATCATAAGCCTCGAAAATGCATTTTAACCCTATGAAGGAACCACCGAAGGTTACATTTTCCTGATTATTAAGATGTACCATAAAGCTAATGGCTTTGGATTTTGATATCGAATATTTAAAAGCAAATGATATTCCTTAATATAGATGCATTATCCAGATTACATTTTAAAATGTCGAAGAAGAGAGCATATTAGAAAATATGAATTTTTGCACTGAGTAGAAACTAATAATCTACTGATAAAGCGATTTTTCTGAGAAACCTTACAGTATCCAATATCAAGTAAAATAAAATTTATTAAATGGAATAATTGTTCAAAAGCTGAAAAGCCACACAAAGGAATTAGATATAAATTAACTGTAGAATATGCTGTTGTATATAATGGATATTTTGTAGTACCACCTAAAAGATGTAATAATGTGAGCATGTTAATATGCATTGTGGAATTACTGCTACATAAACTGGCATAGTGGGTTTATGTAGCAGTAATGATATGCGCAGAATGTTGAAGATCATATACACAAATATTCAAAATGTACTAAAATGAAACAAAATTTGCTAGAATAAAATAAACATATATTCTAAAGAGACTGAACATTGATCTCACTTTCATATGAACCCCACATACGGTTACGTTAACGATTATGTTTTGCATTGGTTGACTGTTTTTCTGGTTGTTCTGAAGTTGTTCGCATTAACGATAGGAAAACTGGTACAACAAGGCAAATAAAACGGTTAATATTTGCTAGAAATTGGGTATTGAAAACATTAATATAAGATAAAGCTCCAAAATGTCATCCTTAATCAAATGGAATTGTAAAAAAAAATGGCGCAGACTAAAAAATGAGATTAAGAGCATTTTTCTTAACGAAATGAAATAGATAGTGTTCAGTTTGAAATTCCAACTTATAAGAAGGCCGAAACATATAACGGCAGAAATGTTGTGAATATAGCAATAAAAATGAAAACAACAGGCTGAACAATGTAAATAGTGTAAATAATGCCAATACTTTTAATATTAAAAAATACAAACGAACGAACAAAATAAAATTACAGGAGTCGTCGAAAATACTTACTAGTCAGTCAGTTAATTGTCATACATGATACACGCTTGGGTAATCATGTTTCTTTCGATTCATGACTGACACAGCATAAGATTTTCTCACACTATGTTGCCGTTTCTTTCTGTGGTAGACCGGTGGCCACCCAATCTGTTCACTTATTTAGCCCATAGCTGGAGGGAAGAGACATATTAATACCTTTTCCAAGGTTAAGTGAATGCAATGAATTCAACAGGAATTCGTGCTCGGCTCTCGGATGTATTATTCCAAGACGATATTCATTGCATTGCAAAGCACATTTGATATTATCCCTTACCTTTTTACATAAAGAAAGAAATATTATCCTTTACTTTAGGTAAAAACACTAGGCATGCATCAAACGAGAAACTAATGCCACTAGAGCTACACGTTTCTCTTTTTTGTCTGTAGAATTGTGATTAATATGTAGTATCTGTTCTCTCATGTTAATGGTGATATTTGTTGCCTTACGTATCATCGTTGACTGTAGGATTGGGATCAAAGTGGAGTATCTTTTCTCAAATCTTTGAAAGTATTTTTACAAGGATGTTCATTCACTCTGTACAAGACCCGGGAGCCACAAGATGAAGAATGTTACGGTGTAAGTTACAGTTTACGTAAATATTTGGGAAAGTTAATTTAATCCCAAACTTAAACAGTTCAAGATTCCAATGACATCAGCTTGGGAGTCGCTTTCACAGAGATGTATTTCTCTGGAAGAAGTTGATTGGGTGGAACTTACATCTCACCAATGGAGGGTGGTTTGATGTAAATTGCGTAGTATGGTGGGTCCTAGCCGTGAAGTTTAGAACTGGTGGAATTAAGGATTGGCGTTCATCAAACCACTTTCAAATGGAGTAGCGATAAAACATTAAATGTTTTGCAATTCTTCGGATTTTTTTAGGATGTAAAATAATTTGTCACCGACAAGGACGCGAAGATGTTTTTGGATAATCGAGACTGCAAAGTGAAAACTAGACAACTCATGTCCAAATATCACGGCAGTACTGATCTGGCTCTTGTAAATGTAAAGGATAGCACGAGGAGCCAGTTACTTGTTGGAGCGGTGACCTTTATTCCTACATCTTTAGCGATGGATCGAATGTATGAGTTGAGGTGTGGGTTGAGTTTGAACCCGAATCGTAACTCAAGGCACAGTGTCTCCCTAAGGGAACATATTCATAAAATACGATATAAAAGATTATTTCTGCTTGAAGAAGGGTGGAAATCTTTTATATAAAAATTTCTAGCCGTTTATATCGGAAAAGGTGCTTGATAAAGCGTTAGCTTTTCCCAAAGAATTATAAAATACCGAAAATCAGTATCTCTCACAACAATTGTATATGGCATAAAAATGCGAGAATAGTAAGTCTGACGTTGTCCAATAATCTTTGGTGAAGCAGTGTTTTCAAAGCACGCGAGCCTCTGTTTATTAGCAGAATTAAACAAATTATACACATTAATAGCCATGACCTGTATTGGGATGACGATTTAATTGGAGCGTTGGATAAAAAAAAAAAGAAAGAAAATGATAAAAAGATTATTGAAGAATTTTAAAAAACTTGATTTTGATATTAAGGTAGTCAGTCAGTTAAGTGCCATACATGATACACGATTGGACGATCATGTTGCGAAAGGGACATGACTGACTGGGTAGAAGATTTTCCCGCAGTAGGTTGCCATTACTTTCTACGGTAGACTGGTTGCCAACCAAATCATAAAACCTAATCTGTCCTGGTATTTAGCCCATATCTGACGGGAGAAGAGACGGATACATATCTTTTCTAAGGGTATTTGCGTGTAAGTGAATGTAAGGAATTCGACTGGAATTCGAACTCAGTTCTCCGATCTCTCGTTCCAAAACGATATCCACTGCACTACAACACACACCCGGAAAGAGAAAAAAAACTTAAGATAGAAGGAACTTAAAATGTTCAATGCCTCGATGTCAAATTGAACCTTACAGAAGAAAGCTTCTACTCTTACACGGATCAGAATTGTAAGATTATGTATGTAAATAGTATTTCTTACCAAACTAAAACAGTAATTACCCATATACTTAAAGAAATTTAATGTAGTTTATCAAGGAATTCCTCAAATGTGAGTATATCTGAAGAAGCCAAGACGGTCTATGATAAGGATTGATATAAAAGAAGTGCGTAGAGACAAATTGGATTCAAATCAATCTGAAAAGAGGAGCCAAAAAAGAAAAAAATATTTTGGTTTGATCATCGCCTTTCCTACTTAAATGTTATTTTCTCTATACGTCTTTCCTGCTCTCCTTCGACAAAGGTCGCTCTGATAAAGCCGGAAGAAATGAATCATGTGAACAATGCCGCCTGCTAAACAAGAGAAAACCAAGGAGGTGAATGAGGTTTAAGTCAGAATATCCTGGCCAGGATGAAAGCATTGATGACGGCTTTCACCCGGGAGGAGACCTCAAAAGCACACACTTCAACAGGGAAACTGAATTATATATACATTGGGTGGACAAAATAATGATTTCTAAATTATTCTAATTAACATTAAAAATAAATTAAACTAATTTTTGTAAAAATTCATTATCCATCGAAAATATTTAAGACAATAATATTTTATCCATAAAAGCAATTAAAATATTTTTTAATTAAATAATATCTTTGTGTTATTGCATTATTTATTTTACCTTTAAAGGATATTATACATACAGAGGGTGAACAAAATAATAGAAACACCCTGAAGTTTGAAGCAATTTTATTTCAATATGCAGTAGGACCTATTCTGGCAGCAATTACAGAATGAATTCTACGTGGAATCGACTTGTACAAAGTTTGAATTGTTTCCGGAGGATTTTTGTTCATTCTTCAGTTAAAACAGTCACCAAATCGTTCAATGATGATGGTGGAGGATATCTACTCCTCACTTGTTATTCTAATTATGAACTATAAATGTTCATTGATGTTAAGATCTTGGGTTTGTGGCGGCCGGATGAGCTAATATACCTCGTGCCATTCCACTGCAAACTTAAAAGTTTGAATGCGTGCATTATCATCCTGAAAGATGGCATTTTTTTCGGAAACAATTCCTGAACCATAGAATGGAGTTGATCACATAAAATTCTTAAATATGTAGATTTTAATAAACGTATTTAAATGATATCTGTAACAAAACAAGTTTAGCAAAAAGAAAAAAAGTAAGTACTACTAATATAAATATCAAGAAACACAAAAATAGAAAAGCTTTTGATAGTTTAATAAAATTTTCCAATTTATGCTATTATGGTTCTAGGTGTTTCCATCATTTTATCCATCCCTATATATATATATATATATATATTTTTTTTTTTTTTATAAGCGTTTCACCCCGAGCAAGGCATGTCACTGCCACTACTGTGCAGTGGGCTACGTAGAGTGGAGAAAGGCTGGTTAAATATAGGAAATAACAGAGGGTGGGTGATAGGCGGGTGAGGATACCGAGAATGAGGGTTGGGTAGATGAGAGTGTTGTGAGAATAGTTGGGAGTTAGTGTGATAGGAGGTGTCTATTGACCCTACATTTAAACACCTGGAGATTGTAGCTGTTGGGAAAGCAGACTTGTGGAAGGGAGTTCCACAGGCGGGAAGCGCGAGAAAAGAAGCTGTTGGAGTAGAATTTACGGTTACATCTTATTTGTTTAACTCTAAAAGGGTGGGACCTAGTTGCTAATCTAGTATCTCGTGTAAATTCGTGCTTAGGCGGCACCAGTGATCTAAGCTCATCGGAGCAGAAGCCATGAAAGTACTTGTAGAAGAGGCACAGGGAAGCTACATCACGCCGGTGTGAGAGCGGCTGCAGCCGGTCTGCCAAGTCAGTATCAACCACGTTACAGATCCTCCTTTGTATTTTGTCAAGAAGCCCAAGGAGAGCAGCAGGGGGCACCCGACCAGATATGGCAGCAATATTCAATACACGGGCGGATGGTAGATTTGTATATGTGCAGAATAGTTTCAGGTGGGAAAAATTTCCGGGCCCTGCACAGAGAGCCGACTTTCATAGCAGCAGATTTGGCAATGGATTCAATATAGTCATTCCATTTGAGGTCCGCCGAGAGTGTAAGGCCAAGGAGGCGTAGTATTTTACTCTCTGGGAGGCTAGCCTGTCCCATGCTAATGGGAGGTAGATGCGATTGTCTATGGTGGTTAGTTGATAACAGCTTTGTTTTGGAGGCATTGAAATTTACCAACCATTTCCTACCCCAGGTTACTACGGATTGGAGGTCCCTTTCAAGTGCGGCAGCGAGGTTATATATATATATATATATATATATATATATATATATATATATATATATATGCTAAGTTTTATACGGTCTCTTTGCTTACAGTCGAAATGGCTAGATGTAATCGTAAGTTCTATTCTAAAAGTTTCTCCTCTCGTACTTCTCACTTATGAAAGTCTCCCCCGGCTTCTTGCTTTCTAGTCAATTTTGATCTTATAAAAATTTCTAATTCAATGTCAATCGTTTTATGTCGTCTTAACTCCCGTTCTTTTATTATTCTTTCTACTTTGTAATGTTTACTTTTTCTCATATTCTTTCATACTCACTCTGCATCCACTTGTGACTTTATGGTCTTGCTTGGAGCGAACTGACTGAAAAAAACTGAACCTTTTTATTGAAGAAATTGAAGAAAATATAAATAAATTATAAAAGCAATATAAATACAAGGAAATTGTGGAGAGTCATAATCACCTACATTCTTACGTTCTTCGAATGTAAAATATGCCATGCAGTTTTTGGTGTGTGTCGATCAGATATTTATAAGATGGGCAAACAGTGTGTTTTAAATATAGTAATTAAAAGAATAATATACATTAAAATTGTTATATATTATCTGACCTTGTGCGTAATTTTACACAAATGTGTGTTTACATTGAACAGGTGTTATGAAACAGCAAATATATGCAAGCTGGCTAGTAAAAGAAAATAAATAATTTCTTAAAAATAAATATTGCTTTGAAAAGTTAAAGAATGCGAACGCTGGGTGAATAAAAATATTCACAGATGAGCAGATACGGAAACAGAAAAGCGTTTATAGTAAAATAAATATTATTGCATTGAAGGAATGTAATTGTGGTTTGTGTTTTAATAAACAGCGTAGCCAAGGTCAGATAATGTAAACCACGAAATTGTTATAAACAAATGCTTGAAACATGACGTCGGATATAGATCAGAAGACAGTTGAGTTGGCAAAAGTCAGTAAGCAGTTGAAATCGAAAGACAGGGAGAGAGAAAGAGAGAGAGAGAGAGAGAGAGAGGGAGAGAGAAGGAGAGAGAAAGGGAGAGGGAGACAGAAACAGTGGGCGTGGGACCTCTTGGCTACTTCCTTGTATGCATGTTCGCTGATTTCCCTAGACTACCTCCTACTCCACAGCTAACGTCATCGAGAAGCGAATAAATATATGTTGTATACCTTTATTTATATATACGTGTTAAAGTCATTATTCTATTAATGAAAATATCGTCGATTTTATCAGCGAGAAAATAACCAATTTTGGGTTTAAATTTAATCTTTGTCGTCGTCTTCACATTGGTATACAACAGGATCACAACCTATGAATAAGATGTCAGTTTAAAATCTATTTTTTAATGTTTACATGATATCAAAAGTTGAATCTAATGGTATCCGAAGGTGTCGAGTAAGCGACTTTCACCAATAAAATTCTTCATACTGATCGGTATTGCGATTTGAATTTTAACTGTATTTTTCACAGTTGAGTGGTTTGCTTTTAATGGCTTTATCGTACATCTGCGGTATTACAAGATCTACAAAATGGCTTCGTTTTTAAAAATGGGCAACTTTTCTTTGATTAGATTAAGAAAAAATCTGCCGTTTCCCGTCTGTTACGATTTATCTATTGATCGTAGTTTATCACCGATAGCTCTCTATATCTATCTATCATTATCCGTGATGTATGCAATCATGCTACTCTCCCATCAATCAATATTAAACCCAGTATATTAAAAAACTATTATTAGCATGCACCACACAAGTACCCTTTCACGGTCCATTAGGCAATATTTATACTCAAATAGATGGTATTGCGATGGGATATCCTTTAGGTCCCCTCTTTTCTAATTATTATATGGCAAATTTAGAAAATAAAATTAATGACAACAATAAACCCTCTTTATATGTAAGATACATACATGACATCTTTGTTTTAGCTGAGAATATAGATCAAATTACACATCTTAAAAACAAATTTGAAAGTCACTCCGTCCTCAAATTTACAATATAACTTAATATTAATAACAAAATCCCATTCCTTGATGTATTCAGTGATTCTAGCACACATAGATTTACTACTTCTCTATATAGGAAACCAACTAGCATAAACTCGTGTCTTAATTATAATAGTGAATGCCCATAACGATATAAGTTATCTGTTATAAAAAGACTTAATTCAACGCACACAAATGAGATCTTCTTCCAAATGTATATTTTATAAAGAATTACACAACATTAAGCAAGCACTTGTCAATAATGGATTTCCTAACTTCGTTATTGATCAACAAATTAAAATGCATCTCAACAACATTAACAATAGCTCTAACAATATTGATAATATTAATAATAATGGTGTACATCAAAATAAACATAACATTATTAACTTATACTATTGCAACCAAATACATAATAATTACAAACAAGATGAAAAACTCTCAAAAACATAATACGTAGAAATGTTAAACCAGTGGATAGTAATAATCAAATTAAACTCATTATATATTATAAAAAATTTAAAACAATTGACCTCATAGTCTCTAATAACCCTACAAGCACTAAACTAAATTCTCTACAAAAAAACAATGTAGTGTACCAATTTACATGCCCGTTCAGAGATTGTATCTGTTGTCATTTCGCGCTATCACGCGGTGTGACGTCATAGAACCGCATTGCAAATTTGCTTACTGCGTTTGTTATTTTTAGTAACTATTGCCTAGCGGAGTTTTATGTCAACACAAAATAAAATCGTCGCTGATGGTAGATGTTATTGTGTTACCGTCTTAATAACCTCTCTGAAGATAGCTAATGTGAGCCGAAAGCTTAGAACCAATTTAGTAAAAAATTATCCAAATGTGGGAGAATTAAATTAAAGCCAAAATACGACATTTAGAACGGCTCATGATTAAACATAATAGACATTCATTGTCTCTTATATTTAACAGTATATACTTAGATAATCTATCTACATATACATCTCTCTAAACCTACTTAGCTGCCTGTATATCTCTCTCTATCAACTTTCCCATATATATATATATATATATATATATATATATATATATATATATATATGTATATATGATACCGCGAAACAGATCCTTCTGCGGATGACTATTTACGCTCTCACACCCTGATTGAGCAGTCCGGAAGAATGGTAGACTTTGAAAAAACAGTATCTACTCTAGCATCTACGCATCGCTCATTCAGTAATGAATTAGATTACTCTGGCTATGGGCGTATGATACATCATACGCTAAAAAGTCTGCCTCCTTCTACCGAACGCCCATAGCTCAGAGGTAGAATTGCCAACTGATGCCAATTCGTGTCGGGTTTCAATCCTGGGTTAAAAGCAATCGGATGTCTAATCGTACTGATGAGCTGCAGGTGACTATATATATATTTATTTATAAAAGAAAGAACAAATGAAGTAAACAAAAGATGAAGTCTAATAGTTTGGTCGATATTAATCTCGCTCATATACATATTTATTTTGATGTCGTTTGAGTTCACGCCACACGTAATAACAGATGAAGCCACATTCAAATTTTTCTCTTTGTCAGCTTTTCATTTCTTTTAACACCAATGACTGTCGTACTTGAAAAAATCTCATAAAATGGATTTGTTTCGTGCAAGAATTGTCTTTTGACTCACCTTATCGAAAAAGAATTGTTGGGAGAATTCGGTAAGTGAGGGTTTTAATGTTTGCCACTAAAATGTAGATAAGATCTGATATTTTCTTCCGAGAAAACAGAATGAATAGCTACATGTTTGTTTCTAATTTTAACAATTCCCTTGTTTGGTAAGATCAATTTAAAATTTTCAGTCCACATCTAAAATCTGCGAAACAGGAGGAAAATATGATTAAAGCGAAAACATGAAAAAAAAAAGCAAATTTCATTGGACATTATTCGCATGTCAGAATACAAAATTCATCCAGAAAAAGATGGATTAAGAAATAAGATTTAGATAGAAAGATTGTTTTGCGCCAAATTTCTGTCAAATTTTTAAAAAAAGTGCATTCAATCCAGCTGGATTTCCTCCGTTCTTTTATTTTTAATCATTCTTGACTGAAATTAAAAGAAATACGAGATTTAATGAACAAAGACTGATGTAAATCTGAAGAAATGGTAAACATATGTCAGGAAAACTTTCAATTTTGCCATGTTCCATCGATGAATTGGAATCATAAGAAAAATAATCTTATCCTGAAATTTACTTCTTTCTTATGTGCCGTGTTCCTACAGGACGTAGTTGATCATGGATTTCTACTGGGCTCTGTCCCTTATTCCTCTTGATATTTCTCCCAAACCCCGCACCACCTTCTATTTGCTCAAGCCCATCAAATATATATCGCGTGGTTTTCCCCAATCTCCCTTTCCCTCTATCATTAGTTATTCCCGTGAGCATTAGATCTTCAAAACCTCATTCCTGATTACGTGTTCCAGAAACATCTGCTGTCTTTTCCTGATGCTAAGTATACATTTTATTTTCGTTTGCTTCCGCTCCAAAACCATGTCGTTGCTCACGTGCTCGCTCCATGGTATATTTCGAGCTTAAAAAACTTCCCGTCCAATAATAGTTTAATTTAATTTTGTTCGTTGTGGCGTAATAGATATCGGCTCGGAAAGAGAAATCTGAAGAGCAGTGTTCGAATTCTCAGTGAAGAAACGTAATAATTATTTGCAGTCTACTACTAGATTAGCCTCATCCGCTTACAGCTGAAATAGCTAGATGTAACCGTAAGTTATGTTCTAACAGTACCTTTTATCGCACCTTCTTTTGGAATTTTCTTCCGGTTTCTTCCTTCCCACTAAACTTTGATTTTCAAAAATTTCACTTTAATGTCAATCGCTATCTCCTGTCTTTCGAATTTCTCTCGTTTTATTGTTTTCGCTCGTCAAAAATGTTTTTTTTCTCGTGCGCTTTCACAATTGGTATTGGGGAGTCATCCCTTTTCATACATTATAGACAAATTGAAATGCAAAAGGCAAACGAGGAAAGACAAGCACAACTGCAAGAATTGTTATTAAAATTAACAAGCACAACCCTGGATAGGAACACGGAGAAGAAGGAGACGCGATTGAAATTTTTAAATACTCAGTTGAGGAAGATAAAAATTTCGGAGAGTATTACAGGCAATACAACGATATTTTTAATATCGACTGTAAGCACTAGAGTGAGAAGAAAAAAAATTAAGACTTCTACTCAGGAAATTAGGCACAGACGAACACATCAAGTTCATATACTATATTCTCCCCCCAAAAAACGAATGATCTAACGTTCGATGAGGCAGTGACAGACCTCACAGAGCTATTTAGCCCCCAAATGTCGTTGTTCCATAAAAAGTGGAAATGCCTTAATCTCAGAAAAGACGAAAAAGAGGACTATTCTACTTTTGCAGCTATCGTCAATAAAATTTGTGACTATTTTAAATTGTCGGAACTTACCACAGACAATTTCAAGTGTCTCAGCAAAACGAGGAAACGTATGCTGATCAAAGTGCAAAACGAGCCACGTCTAACATTACAAAAATTGTCAGAAGATTGCCAGAAATGCTTCAGCATAAAGAAAGATAGCAAGGACAATGAAGAGTCAGGAGTCGCGTACATTAGAAAGGTAAAAAGAAAATTACGTTTTATACCCTCTCCACAGACAAAACAAAATTATAATACCAAAGACAAAAAATACAGCACTACGGTTGACAAGAATCCAGTAAAAAACAAGCCTCCTTCTTCTGCATATTCCGGATGTGGTGGATGGTATTGATTTAAGGATTGTCTTTTTAAATACAAAAATTGCCGAGCATGTGCTAAGATGGGCCACAAAGCTACGGTATGCAAAAATAAAAATCAACTTAGTAGGGTAAGGTCTACTAGAGTGGAGGATGAAAATAAGGAAAATTTTAGAAAATACGTTGAAATGGAAATTTTGAATAAAAAAATTAAATTGCAACTGGATTCGGGATATGATTTGACGATTATAAACTTACAAACATAGCGGAAGTTAAATAGGCCGACCATGCTACACACTAAAAAATTGCTACATCCGTAACGGGGTAAAAGATAAATTTCGAAGGTGAAATCATAGTGAACGTAAAATTCCAGGGAGAAATAAAAAATTTAAAAATCAATGTGATGAGAAATACGAACAACCTAGTTGGAACGGACTGGATGCAGAAATTCAGTGTATGGGATTTACCTATTAGTTCGTTTTGTAAAAGAATAGACTGTGAGTTTTCGGAAGCCACAAAACTGAAGGAGTCACTCCTTTTCACACACTCTATGGACTCTTCCATGGTATACAAATAATCCTTCCTACATAGAACGGGTTGTTGTTGTTAAAGTTGGTGTTTGTCAGAGCGGTTGAACCACCGCTCGTTGGTCAGCAAGAATATAGACTATTACCCGGACTTACTTCTTGTATATATTTTACTCCTACTAACAAGTATTCCTGAATCTAGTAACCTTGTACACGTCGTATATCTTTTATTCAATATACTTACATTTTTCATCTTATATCTGTTTTTGTTATTATTATATTGTTTGATCTTCTAAACAAGAATCCACAACAATTGGTAACCTCTTATCTATGCTTTTTGTTGATTATATTTTGTGAAGTTGATATAGAGCTTGTTCGTGAGAAACATGTTAACAAGTGTCTTCCATTCATTTTTTTTTCATACTTTTACTTTAATTCCACTGAACCCCTACGTTCGATGTGTGTTTAATTTTTGAAAACTTTTTTATTAACATTTCACCTCGAAAAACTATTAATCAAAACAGTTACTTATATATATATATATATATATATATATATATATATATATATATCGTTATCCAAGCATGCTTCATTGAATAATATACTTAATTTAACACAACCAACTTAATCATGGTCAATAACTCTTTTCTATCAACTATTGTTTTGGAAAATACTAACAAATGCAAATGTATAACAGTTTAATAGTCTTTTGGGAGAATGTATATCAGACAAAAAAGTAAGTACATATGTTGGCTTGACGATCACAGTAATATCAAGACATTTTACATTTCATTTGTCAAATAGAAATTCATTTTGTTATACTCATTTCACCCGCACAAAGACTAGGCTGCCGCTATTGCGCAGTGGCTTACAGTAAGAGAAAAATGGGTACAGTGATAAAGATGATGCCAAAGAAAGGATAAGGGGTGAATAGGTTTTAGGGTGAGGAATAGAAATACAGGAGACACAAGATGGCAAGTAATGTTTCATTTAAACTTTTGGAGATTGTCGCTATCAGGAAAGCAAGTAAATGGAAGAGAGTTTCACAGGCAGGAAGTGAGAGAAAAGAAACTGATGGAATAGAATATTTTGACAGTTAAAGGGTTGGATCTAGATACCAATCTAGTAGCACGATTAAATACATGTGGTCAGGGCACCAGGGAAAATCATGAAAATATTTGTAGAAAGAAAGAGGGAAGCCACGTTACGTCAGTAAGTGACTGAAGTCGACATGCTAAGTCAGGACTGATGATTACATTGCAGATCCTCTTTTTGGATTTTGTCGAAATGAATAGTAGCTGCACCTAACCAGATATAACAACAGTCGAATGGTGGATTTATAAATGTACGAGATGGATTCTGACAAAAAAGAACTTTCTGGCCCAACACATTGACCCAAACATCTATAGATTCGATTTGAAGTCAACTGAGACATCAAGCTCGAGGTGGTGATGTGTGTTGCTTTCTGGGAGACTAGCGTTATCCATTCTGATGGAATGTAGGAAAGTTTTTCTATAGTTGTTAAAGGAGCGTAGCTTCGTTTTGGAAGCGTTAAAATTTACGATCCAGTTTTTATTCAATTTAATCACAGATTAGAGGTCCCTTTGAAGAGCAGCAACAAGGTTTACTTTGTCAGCCTCGGCAGATTTCATATTGAAAACAAAAATTATCATAATAAAAATAAACAGTCTGTTATATTTACGTATGTAGAGTAGTTTTGTAGATATGACGTATATTGTTTTAAAATTAAAAAAATGTATATAAGTGTTAAAATTTAGTTTGCTAATTTAATGATTTTTTGCAGGCGTTTTAATTGTCGTTTGTTTTAATGCTGCTTTGTTGTATATTAGTGGGAAAAAGAAAGAAATGTAACTGATTTGTTTATTTTGTGCATTTAAAACTTCTCGTTCGTATTTGAATTGACCCGTTTGAGTTAAGCCACGCCTTAGAAATACTCATAATAGAGCGAGTAACGACTTTCAAGAAGTTTTTTCGGCTTGAAGAGTGCCTTTAGGTGAAAGGGTGAGTGACGTCATCATCCCTTCCTCCTTTCACTCACTGATACGTCACAGCAGAGATAGATAGCAGTGATGATGCCAAAATTTTAAAAGGTTAGAATAAATTTATAACCCGTTATTAAGGCCCTTAGTCGTTGTTTGAAACTTTTTTTTTATAAAAAAGACAACAGCTAAGATGAAACGGAATTATCTTTTCCATTCCACTTGTAAGAACATTACACACAGAGATACCAATCAAGGCTCATTGCCCACTCATCTGATAGAAAACCACAAGAACATAATGTGCTTTCCTTTTGACATGGCAGTCCCTGCAGATTGTAATGTATCTTTGAAGATCTACAAAAAACTATCAAAATACAAGTATCTTCAAATAGAAATCTAAAAATGTTGTACATAAGAAAATCAATAATTACAATTGTAGTTTGAACTCTCGGGGTGATTGGAAAAGGTTCTGATAAACTCATAGAGTGATTTCTGGTAGCCCATGACTTAAAGAAATACAAAATATTGTACTCACAATTAGAGTTCTCAATTTATGAAGAGATTTATCTATGTAAAATGTGTCTGGTTTTAGATTTCATTTTGTTTTTTTTAGTATTTAAAAAAAGAATGACCACTGAAAAATGTCATGAAGCCATTTCTTATCTTAGCTCACTAGTCAGAACTCGGAAGAAAATGTGCAGGAATCAAAGATAATAATAATAATAATAATAATAATAATAATAATAATAATAATAATAATAATTTATATTTATATTTCAAATTGGTAGTTGCATTATGAGATTTTTCTCTTGCTGATAGCCATACTGTCTGTTTTAGGTAAAAATTATATTTTAAAAAGTTTTCGCTACTCTTTTATGAGGCAAATATATTCCCATTTGAATAAATCTTTATTTATTCATTTTTTGCTTTTTCTATCTCAATAATTTTTTTAAATGATTTATCGTTTAAAAAACACATTCACTTCATTTTTAATCTTTGGTTTTTTTCTAAATTTTTCGTTCATTTTCTTTGTCGTTGATGCAAAACAAACGAATAAGTGCCTTTAAATTAACCTCCATTTAAATTGCTTTAATGTTCATTCATAAAATGTCTGCCATTTTAAATTTCATTTAAAATGAATATAATATAATCATTAATATAACACAAATGGCTAAAATATAATTAAAGTAGACAATTACTTGAAATATGATTCAAGATTGAAAATATTCGCGATAAAATCGGTCATTTAGATTTTGTAGAATGTTATTTATGCGAGAATAATCCAGATGGATTGAATCATGTCTGAAGTCTATGAAGAGCAGGGTTTTTTATAATTTATCTTCAAGCAAGGCGGGACCGCCATTATTGCACAGGGGTTTACAGATAGAGAAACGACTAGGTACAGTGGGTATTGCATAAAGGATAAAAATTGAAAGGAATTAAAAAATACAAGATGGCAATTGACTTTGCATATAGATTTTGAGAGATGTTTAGCTGTCAGAGAAGCAAGTAAACAGAAAATAGTTCCACTGGTAGGAAGTGTGAGAAAAAGAACTGTTCGAGTAGAAGTAGCCGTTCCATTTAACTGTTTCAACGATAAAAAGGTGGGACCTAGATGCCAATCTAGTACCACGCTTGCATTCATGTAGACGGGGAACCAAGGAAAATGCTGATCAGATATGGCAACAGTATTCAACGCGAGGACGAATGGTAGATTTATAAATGTGCAAGACGGTTTCAGTCGTGAAAATATTCCTGACCCAAGACAAGGGCTTAATCTTCCTCGCAGTTGACGCAGCTATAGATTCAAAATCGTCGTCCCACTTCAGGTCGTTTGACAAAGTGAAGCCAAGGGGGGCGCAGGGTGTTGTTCTCTAGGAGAGTTTCATTAGCCATGATGATGGTTGGCAGAACGGTTTCTCTATGGTAGTTAAAGGAGAAAAGATTTATTTTGGAGACATTAAAATTTACAAGATATTTCCTGCTCAAGTTAACCACAGATAGGAGGTCACTTTCAAGAGGAACATTCAGGTTTACTTTGTTAGTCTTGGCAGATTTTGTTTTTAGATGAGAGTAAATTGTGGTGTCATCTGCATAAATGCCTACTTGGGAACTAATAACATGAGGGAAATGACTGATGAAAATCAGAAACATCACAGAACATAGGAGAGAACTCTAAGAAAAAGTCAGAATTGTGTGAAAGGACCTGGTACCTATTCAGGTGATGGCTGTTAGCACAACAGCGGTAGACCTGGTGAAGCGGAAGCCATATTATTTGTCAGAGTAGGTCGCGATAAGTAAGATGCTTAACTACTTCAGCATTGATTAGAGTCTCGAATACTTTGTCTAAAATTAGTAAGAGGCTAATAGGGCGACATTTAGAGCGATCAGAGAGTCCACCAGAGTTCTTAAAAACAGGAACTAGAGATGAGGATTTCAAAAAAGCAGAAAGCAAACAGACAATAGTTTTAAACTTTGGATAGTAGTGCAGCCACCTCAGAGGTACAGTTATTTCTGACGATGACTAGAATTTCATCACCACTGGAGTCTAATTTAGAAATATTGTCGGAACTGAAAGACTGGATTATGCATGGATCGCCCAGCTAAACCTATTTTCTAGGTGTGAAATCGGATGTAGATACTCCAGATGAGTCAAACGTGGAGTTGGAAGAACATTTTCGAGAAAAGCATTCAACAATGTCTGCAGCAGATGTGAGTGAATAGAGCTGGGATTGGGGATTTGCTGCAGAACCGTCAGTAATCTCTAGAAAGGAACTTGTGAGTTGCTATACGTTGTTTTATTCTATCATCAAACAATATCTTTGCATCATTTAGGACACGCTTGCATGTATCACGAGCTGGGGCCAAGATACGTTTATTTTAAGTAAACGTCTCATTCCGGTACAACCGGAAGAATTGTTTTAAGAGTAAGTGATCTGTGAGGCCGTCCAAGTGTACTAGAATCATTCCAGTCGACTTTGCATTCAGTGTCACGCAAGAAAATCAGAGAAGCAAGACGCATCATCGGGTTGACCTTAAAGGAAACCGCATAGCTAATTCAACGATGTCCAGAGGTGAATAATTATGTATGTATTCTTTAGAATTGTATTACACATCGTGAACTGTAATATGAATAAGTCACTAAAACGAAATTTATTGCGACTGCCTGCATTGGTTTTAAGAATAGAAACGTTAAAAAGATAAATAAATATAATTTCTTTTCTGCGCTGTGTGCTTTCAGAATGTTAGTAGTAATGGCTCTTTCCAACTTCCTGCCATTTGTAAAGCTTAAGCAATTTTATGTTTTTGTTATCTCTACTAAACCTTGTTTCGCCATCCATTTATTCAAGCTCATTGCACTTCTCTGTGCCGTGTCTATTTAGAATGTAGCCGATCATGGCTATTCACGTTTTTATGTTCTTTGCAGCTCATAATAAATTGTCTTTTTGTTATCTTTTATAAACGCTGTTCCATAATCAATTCAAGCTCATTCTTCTTCTCTGTGCCGTGTCTATTCAGAATGTAGAGGATCATGGTTCTCCAAGTTTTCCTGTCCTATATACCTCGTAATAAATTTTGTCTTTTAGTTATTTCAAAAACTTGTTAGACCATCTATTTACTCAACCTCGCCAGGTAGGTAAGCGTTGTTTTTCTTTGCCCTTTTTTCGTTCAATCAAATAGTTTTTAAAATATGTTTTACTCTATTCACTTGAGTGAACTTTTACTATCTATTCTTACACTGTAAATTACAGATTGCGATTGTGAAGACTAAATTGGCGCCATTTTATATTTTTAATTCGTGCGTTGTATGTTTTTGAATTTGCCGAGTGCACAGTATAGTTGGGTCAGTTGGGCACCGTCTGCGTGAAAAGGAACTCATGACGCAATTTCAGTCAGTTAGTTAAGTGTCATATGTGATTAACGATTGGGCGATCCCCTCTCTTTCGAGATATGACTGACTGGACAGATGATTTTTCCAGGATAGGCTGCCATTACTTTTTGCGGTAGACTAGTTTCCAAGGCTATAGAACCTAATCTGTTCTGCTATTTAACCCATAGTTGCAGTGAGAAAGGATGCATTAATACCTTTTCAAGGTTATTTGCTTGTAAGAGAATCCAGTGTATTCGAACTTGGCTCTCTGATTTCTCTTTCCGATCCGATATCCACTGCACAACAACGCACTGCGCCAGAAATTTAGACATGACATGCTTTACTGCTTGACATTCGCGCTGGAAGTTCTAATACTAACATTTCAACATTTCAAAATGTTTAGGTGTCAATTTTATAAAAGACAATTTTATAAAAGTTCTAATTTTCAGAAAGAGTTGAATCAGTCTAATGGTAATTACGAAAGTGTTTAAAGTTTTTTACTAGAGATGGCGACGCTAAGACTCCATTCATCGTCTCAAATGGGCTTCACATAAGGAGGAGATAGCATTACTCTTGATCAAGAGTGTGGCTACTGGAGGACACTATGTCTGGTAACAAGTCTCTGCACTATGCCACGCAAACCGGAGAATCCAGCCATGGCTGTTAGACAATTTCTGCGACCACATCACCTTTGACATCTAAGCAAATAATTCCTCAGAAATTGCAGTCGCTTTGGTGATTATGTCTGGCGCACAGTTGAGCGTGAAACCAGCAAAATTCCGTGCAACACTGAAGATGAACTGAAGGCAAAAATTATGCCAGCATTCACCAACTTAAACATGGATACCGTCCAGAAGAGTTGCATGATAACCTGAAGTCATTTAGATGCCATGATTGAATCCATTGGTGATTTTATTGAATTGATTTACTCTTTAGAATATTAAAGACATATTCATGTGATTTTGATTTTGTTAAATATATATGTTAAAATGTAATGTCAGTGTTATTTTTACTTTTGTGAAATTTTACTATTGATCTATCCCACAATATATATATATATATATATATATATATATATATATATATATTGTTGAGTTATGGTAATGTTTCGAATCAAAATTGTTGTTTTTTTCAGTAGTTTTATTGATAAAATGTAATTTGCCAAGCGGGATATTTTATAGTAAAGTGCTCGCTCGATATCGTAGAGATAGACCGTTGATATCGCAAAAAAAAATATCAGTTAAACTGAGCAGGTTTATGCCAACTTCGAAGTTTCGTGAAGACACCGTTTTGATGCCATCACCCATAGGGGCTGGGTTTCTTGCTGTGGTGTCCCGAGTTTTTTTCTTATTTATAAGGAGTTCCGTGTGATTTTGTATTTTGTGGGATTGGTCTTGTTTGTAATTAGTTGGTTTTCTTTTTCTTTCTTTTTCTTTTTATTCTCCTGTTGCCCACAGTTTTTCAGCGTTCTGTATTTCATGTCCCTAGAGTAATTTTTTGGTACGAACAGTCGCACAATGTCGTTTCTTTTTTATCTAGGTATCAGCTTCGAGGATTTGTATTACTTTTACGCCGTTACTGTTAACAATCACCTGTTGCTAATGTAGGTCTTTACCGGACGAGGAGTTAAGTAATTTATGCTTAATCCCTTTCACGCCGTTGGATTTTATATATTGATTTGTGAAATCCATGATTTTTCTTGGAAGTGATAGTATAGTGGTTTTCCGTTACCTTCTCCACGGTGATTTATCGAGACACCGCCTCTAGTTAGTTAGCCGTTGACTTTTTAAGAGTTTTTTCACCATTTCTGTAGATCTTGTTTTTCGTTGTACCGGTGTGCTAACATCCCGCCTCACTGACTAAATCTTGGTGTGGTGTAATCGGTTTGGTCGCCGACAGAACGACAGTGAGTTTCTTGTGACATCACATATAAATAAAGAAAAGAAAATGTTGTATACCTACATGTGTCTTTCGAAAGGGGGGATACGTTAGCCTTGCTCCTGCTGTAATGAACGATAGAATATGGCACGTATTAATAGGGTGTTGGGGAGGTAGAGAATGTAGTTATTAATTTCCGACTTTCTATAAGTTCGATTAGACACTTCTACGCTGAGAACTTAACTTCAAATTTGAATGTTTACTCAGTAATGTGAATTTTTTAATTAAAATTATTTAGTCAAATTTTACATTTCACTTTTTTGTTCAGTTGGTATTTTTCCGTTTGCCAGAAAATAGATTAGCGAAAATGGAGTTTATAATCAATATATATACATATTTATTAACGAGAGAGAGAGAGAGAGAGAGAGAGAGAGAGAGAGAGAGAGAGAGAGAGAGAGAGAAGACTAGCCGCTGAGCTAACTGTGAGTAAGAATCATTCTCTAGAATATCAAACATTTATTTTGCAAATCATAGGATGGAATGGATGTAAAATGTGACTAGCAAATATTTTTCAATAACTATGTTATTAATGATTTACAAACAATACACGTTCATAAAGACAAAGAATCAATTGAAAGGCTTAACAGAAACGCAGATAATTCAGCTTCAAATTAGAATATTTACTGAGTAAAGTGAAATTTCAAGATTACTAAATTATAAACATACGTCAAAAACATTATATTTTATTGAATGCATTCTTGAAAGACAAACGATGTGTACGTAAAATCGTTTCCAAATCAACAAACCAACAAACATAATGTCTATCACACACACACACACACACACACACACACGAGTTGCAAATATACATTATTTAAGAAATTCGTTTAAATATAAAACAAACTTTAATTATGATCCAATAATAGCATATGAAAAATATTGTTAACAAATATTTTCCATATGCCATATATTGAATCGTAACCAAAGTTTGTTTTATATTTAAATGAGTTTCTTAAATAATGTATATTTGCAACTCGTGTGTGTGTGTGTGTGTGTGTGTGTGTGTGTGATAGACATTATGTTTGTTGGTTTGTTGATTTGGAAACGATTTTACGTACACATCGTTTGGTTTTTAAGAATGGATTCAATAAATGTTGGAGATAAAATATAATGTTTTAGAGTTGTTTATAATTTGGTAATATTCAAATTTCACTTTACTCAGTAAATATTCAATTTAATGGATGTTCTCTCAGGGAGGCCTTGTTCCTTAACCGATAATTTGAACCCAGACAGCAAGTGGAACTCATTGATCGTTAAAGAGGCTGGAAGAATGGTCGGTTTCCTGTATCACTCCAGTAAGTACCTGGCTTCTCGCGGTATCCTCTACCTTTACAGGAGCCGCATCAGGCCGAAAATGGAGTACTGTTGCTATACAAGAGCAAGAATGGAGTACTGCTGCTATACAAGAGCAAGAGTTTCGCAGTTTTCACTTACCAGACTCGGTAGTGTCATAAAGCGTCTCCGCTTTTTATTTGGGTGAAGAATTATTTTCATTCAACAACCACTTTCACACAGACAAAAAAATCGTGAGCTTCTCGCAGCTCTATCGCTATTTCCATGGCAGTTGTTCAAACAAACTACATTTATTAGCTCGTCCAGTTCTTTACTTTACGGCTAACAACCGACATGTAGGGGAATCACAATCATTCCCTTTTATTCATTCCACTTCGAACAGTTGCTTCCCACGAACAGCTGCTCTGTGAAAACGCCCCCCTCCTCCTAGAGGATGCTTCCCGGATCACTACAATTTTAAATATTTCACGTTTAAATTCAACTGTATCATCCAAACATACGGGCATAGAAACTGCTCTTGTTCTGTCACCACCTACCCAGAATAGCCCCTAGGCCTTAACCTAATGCAAAAATAATTAAATAAATAGTGTTATCGTTAAGCATCATCTGGGATATGAGATATTAGTTTAAATGATTTTTTCTATATTTCGACTTTACACTAGTTGGAAGTTATACAAAGCAAGAATGAAATGAAGAAATCTCTGAAAATAAAAATAACCCGATTGTTTTTCAACGGATACTCGATAGCCAAGATTGGTGTCATGTAAATGATGTTTACTAAAGCAAACATTTCCACTTTGAACTTGACTTTGTGTTTCAGCTTTTGTTCAGACTTTGAGTCCTCGACAAGATAACCCATTGTTAAACAAATTGAGAAACATTTTCTAATTGCTTAGAGATTCGGGAACCAACGTAGTGTTTACATATTAATGTCTCGATTAACAATTCCAGTGAGCAAACCAATATTTAACATGCGATAATTCGAATAATGACATTTAATTACAGGTGTGTAAGAGATCAGACCATTAATACCTTAGCACAAAATGGAAACGACAAGTAAGCGCTTCAAGCCAAGGGAATTGCGTTAAGACAATTAGAAAGTTTTCAACGACACAACTTGAAGTTACCGAGTTTCTCTGAATAAAATCATTTCGTTCTGTAAATGGTATACGATGATCCTAATGTAATGTCTCCTGTTTATTTCCATGGAAAATAATAAAGCATGTATTCATTTTAAAAAATAATAAAAACAAACAAACAAACAACAACAAATAAAAAAACACAAAACAAGAGAAAACGATATATTCTATCTAATTAACAATATCGTAAATGAAATGTTAAAAACTTTTCAGATTTACTCTTGTGCGGTGTCACCCAAAAATGTCACCCAAGTTAATAATAGTTACCTAAAAAAAAAAACAAAAAAAAACGAAAAAATACAAACAAATACAAAAATCTGTACAAACGAAATCTAAAGTTTTAAATGAATTTTACAAATGAATAAAGTATTTATTGAATCTTTTATTTTATTTTTAATTTCAAGCTGATAGATAAAATTTAACATTTCCAATAAGCACAATCAGCCACACGTGATACAAGCTTGGATGATCATGTGCCGAAAGAGACATGACTGAATGTGCAGAAGGTTATCCCGCAGCAGGTTGCCATTACCTTCTTTGGTAGACCCGTTGTCAGTTAAGGCTATAAAAGCCCAACAGTCCTCTTATTTAACCCATAACTAGACTAGAGACTTATTAATACCTTTCCCAAGGGTATTCGTGCGTAAGTGAAAGCAATAAATTTAACTGGAATTCGAATTCGATTTCTCGTTCCGACCCGATAAACACTGCACCACAACGCACATCCTAATAAGCAAAATACGTTGCTGTATTTCAATAAATAATTTAAACTAATTAGAATAAATTTTGCTAAAATAACTAATTAATGCCTTTTTAGGCGTCGTTCATGGCAATTTAAATTTCTTTATTAAGAAGAATCTTCCAAAAAATAAAATGTACTTTTCGGGAACTTTATTTGAAGAATATTAAGATTTTTTAAAAGTATAATTAATCTAATTTGGAACAAATATTTAATTTGAGTATAAATATTGTAAAATGAATTTTTTTAACTCGACACTAGCTTTTTATTTAAGACGTTCATGGGTTTTTAGTCATTACGAAAGTAAGTGAATTTATGTGAGGTCCATAAGGTAGCAGTGTTTTAGCTAATTTCAATTGGTTGGAAGGAGTTTTCTTTCGAAAACAGCTTGTTAGCGCCACTTTTTGTCGTCTTTCATGGGAATGTAAGTTTTTTATTAAAAAATCTTCCAAAAATAAAATATACTTTTCTGAAATCTAATTTGAAAAATATTAGCTGATTTAATGTATAATTAATCTGATTTGAAACAAATATTTAATTTAAGTTAATAATATCACAATATGATTTTTTTAATCCGACAATAACTTTTTATTTAAGTTGTTTATGGGTGTGAGCTTGATGAAACATTGGAATCTATCCAAAATATACCAATACATGTTCTATAATCAATTCGATATACGTTCTATTCCACGACGTATACCAGTGACATATACGAAGCGAAGTATGCTGTATAACCTGCAAACCAAAATGACCAATATGTTGTATACCTGAAGCCAAGGATGACGAAATTTAAACTGCAATCAAAACGGCACTTCGATAGAACGACGATTATTAATTCGATGACGAGTTCTCAAAACTTGTTATCTTCTCTGTTATAAAATTGCTTACCTTTTCCACACTGATAAAATGACGAGATTCTCACTGTAGACAACATATCAATTATTCGCTCATCAGGTGACGTGTCGTAGAATGGAGGTATGTTCGAATTTGACAGCACACACGAATCGAGGGGCCAGAGGCAGCTCACGTCTGTGGTTTTTCTTGGTGCCTTTCTAGGGTCTGTGTTTCGATCTTAACTCTCGACCGCCTGCTTACTACTAGTCTCTTTATATAAGCGATTACGTCATATCGTGACATATTATTTACATGATTCCAAAGCCCACATTATCTGACCTTCTCTAAGCTGGTTTCAAAACAATTAAATATTTCTTGACATGGAGAATTTTGCACGCGTTCTTAATTTTGACAACAATCAAATATTTATCAAAACAATGTTTATTTTTCTTTTGCGAAGAGATTGCATTTTTGTTGCTGTTTCATAAAAATACACTTTTTCAGGAAATTATTCACCAGCTCATACAATCTACAACATATCTAGATATGTTTAAACTATCACAGAAATATTTTTAACAAAACAGTAGCTGTTTTAACGTATTCATAGGCTTATTACAGGTCTGAAGTTGTCGTACAGAAAATTTACCTGTAAAAGAAAACGAGGTAAAATGCTAATAGGGAAATAGTAGGACGAGTCTGAGTGTTCACCAGAGTTTTTAAAAGCAGGAATTACAGATAAGCACTTCTAACAAGCTGAATAGCAAGAAGCAGAAAGACAGTAGTTGTAGAGTATGTAGAGGACTAGATCCAGCTCAGTAGCATATTTATTTAGAATTAAGACTGGGATTCCATTACCTCTGTTTGCTTATTGGAGTCTAATTTCGAATTCAACTTTGTCTCCTGTAGATGTGGAGAATTCGAATTGATTAAATGAGTGAGTTTTAAGTGTTTTTTATTGTTCAGCACACAATTACAGCGCCGATAGTAATCTCTATAAGTGAAGATGCGAGATGCTGTATGTTGTTATTTTCTATCAGTAAACAATAAGGTTTCTTAATTTATCCCACGCTTGCATTAATTGCGAGAAGAGACAAAGAAGTGCCTGTTGTAATTAGACGTGTTACTCCAGTACAGCCGGAAGTAGTGATTCCTGTGGAAAATAGCAGCCGAGTATGTAGATGAGAGATCTAATAAAATGAACCAGACCTGAATTGAAATTTTCATGCTGGGATGAAAGTATCAACATTGTCTTTCCTCCAGGAATACTAAAAACTTCGTTCCAAAGGATGTCTCGAAGGAAATCAGGGAACTAGTCCCGATCCGCACGTTGATAACAGAATGATATCCTGTTGTTAAGAGGTTCTTAGCTGATAAAGGTGCTAAAAGTGAGGCTTACAAACAAGCAATCAGAGTTGCTTAGATGAATGTTCTGCACAGCATGACATGAGTCATAGTTAGAGGTAGGGAAAAAGATCTAGAAAAGAAGCGTCTTCTTCAGGATTACTGGGGAAACGCATAAAAGAGTTCCCCAATTGTGTGAGAAATTGAGTAATTGAAATATTCAGAGTTTCAATGCCAGCAAGATCAGTGCAAGTTAGTTTAAGCCACTTAGCATTATAGGCATTAAATCACCAAACACGAATATATTTGCTAATGAATGTAAGAAAATATATATTGTTATATATAGCACTCAACAGTGATGAAAGAAAGAAAACAGAGAGAGAGAGAGAGAGAGAGAGCAATGATCTGGAGATTCAATAGCGAATTTCCTAGCCAGCAGGAGATATTCGCAGACATAAACTTATAGGCCATGTATGTCCTTCTTAAAGAGAGGAAGGTAGACAAAAATCTAGAAATTAAAAAAGGAGATTGTAGAGTTATTATTAGTCTCACAAAGACATAGGATGTCTGATGAATTTTCAAAGAGAAACAATTCCACAGTTGGTCTGAATACGACTGATGCTGGAGAAGGAAATGTTAAGGGGTTAGGTGTCTTTGTTGAACCGGTTTAGTTATAAATTTGAGATTGCTTATAGTCATTGTGTGTTATTTTGGTAAGGAGAGATATTGGATAAAAGTAGCAATCCGTCGTCAAATGTAAATATGTGCAGGGAGAGAACTAGAACATATTGCAGAATAGTGTGGCCTAAGGGTTACCCACTGGATGTGCGTGCAGGGACATCCATCAATGTTGAACATGGCACTGCAAGAACCCCGATATTATTCGATTGTTGATCAGAGCAGTCTTGCTATATACTACGCAAGAAATAAAGCTTCTAACTACAAGTCGAGAAGCATCGACCAGACGATAAAAAAGATGTCAGTTCTTTCCCTTTTCGGCCCAAACTATTCTTAAGCTGTAGAGGTAAAAATAATAGTTAATGAGATTTCCTGTGGGTTCTAGACCTCAGGTACATTTTATAGAAACCAGTTGTTTTTTGTAGGTGTTAAATTTAACGAACCATCTTGTTTAGTATTTCGAGCATCTTATGACGTTTGAGTTCAACTTGACATATGTAGCGAATTTTTAATCCAATATCTATTTCACATTATCTTTTTCCTTTTTTTTTTTTTTTTTATCCCGGAAATCATTAAAGTCGTAGGGGCACCAGATGTACTGCAGCTGCGCTCTAAATGGTGTTTCTTTTGGGAGTGACAGCCTGACGGAACCCAACCTTCTCGAGGCTGGTTTTGAATTCAGAGTTTTTTTCTTCTAGTCCGGTTGTCATCCAAAGCTTATAGCTTCTCTGTTCTGCTGTTTACTCATGGCTGGAGCGAAGAGATAGATTCATACCTTTCTCAATGGTGTTAGTACGCATATGAATGTTTTGAATTTTGACTGGAATTTGAACTCGGCTCTCCGACTCCTCAGGTCCTCAGTATTTCACACATCTATCGCCTGGACAATGCATTAATCATAAGGGAACAGATTCAATGAAGAGGGCTGTGGGGAAAGACCCCAATCTCTAACTACACTTATATGAAAATGAAACAGTGTTTTTAAAATATACAGAAAGAGAACTAGGAAAGCTGTTACAGACATTAGTGAGAAAACGCGAGAAGAATGAACTAAAATAAACTAGAAGTCAGAATGCATGGTTGTTAGTAAAAGCATGAACCCAAAATGAAAATTACAGACTGAAAGTAGCAAAAACAAACAAGCAGAAAAAATAAAATATCAAGGAAGTGTTTTAACAATGGACGAAAAATGTGGCACTGAAATTCGAAGAAGCATTGCGATAGCCAAAGATGCATTCCAAAAGCTAAGCAGAGTATTAAGAGACAAAAAAATTCTTATTTAGTGTTGAACTGTTACGTGATAACTGTCTTCCAATATAGCAATGAATGCAGCACAGTCTCTTCGAAGATAAAGAGACATGAGACAACAAATATGTGGTTCTACAGAAGGATGCTGAGGATATCATTGATCGAGTAATAAGGAGATTTGAAAGAAAATAGAAACAAAAAGGAAACCTATAATTAACATTAGAAAAAGACAGTTAATATTTCTGGGGTATATAATGAGAAAAGACGGTTTTGAAAATTTGATCGTCCCAGAATATATTCGTAATAAGAGGAAGAGAGGAAAAAGTGCATAGTATATTTTAAGAGCTTGAGTAAATGGATGTCGGAGAAGGTAGAAATAATGAATTTATTAAAATCAAAACAGGACATATATTATGGGGAGCCATAATCACCTACATGGCACTTAAAGAATAAGGTGTTTTTGGAATATATAATCTTGTTTTATCTGGTAGTTAAATTGGCGTCTCTCTGTTAGCCCCGCTGATTAAATTTACGTATTACTTTCCTACCTGGACAGTAAGACTATTCTATGTAACTGTAACGGGATACGCCATAATAACATCATGAAAGAATCAGGTGAAGATTTGGCATTTAGAAGTTTGAAATTAGAGCATCTTATTTCTTCTGAAATTCACCATGGAACGTTCAAAGTCAAGTCTTTTGCTATTGTCTTCTCGTATTAAAGCATTTCCGTCTTGTTTTAATCATTTAATTCCAAGGAAGGCAATAGAGCCATTAGGACGCTGGAAGTGCTAAAGAATATATAAAAAATCTACTATTAACGAGAAAGGAAATAAAAGAATAAGAATTAAGAAGACAGATAATAACGATCGACATTGTTCATAAATTTTTTAAGATAAAAGTTGACTGAAGAAAAAAGAAGTAGGGAAATAGTTCTTCAAGCAAGAGGTGCGATAGAAAAAACAGTTAGTATAGAACCTACGGTGAAATTTAACAATTTTAACTGTAAAAGTGGTTTTCCTGTTTTGTGTAATGACTCCAGACTATTTTGTTTTATCATTACACTCCAAGCAAGGCAATAAAGTCACTAGGACGCAAGAAGTTAGTTGGTTGGCTACCAGCCTACTACAGAAAAATTGTAACCTACTGCGGGAAAATGGCCAGTCATGGATCAAAAGGGAAATGAACCCCAGAACGTGTATAATGGATGACACTTAACTGACTGACAAACTAACGCGCGTGCACGCACACGCACGCACACGCACACACACACACACACACACACACACACACACACACACACATATATATATATATGTATATATATCATTATTCCATATATATATATATATATATATGTGGGGGGGGTGGATAGTGATAAAATTTTTTGATATACGATAAATAGTTTTGAAGGAAATATGTTTGACAATGTAAACTGATGTCTGATTAAGTCCTAAAACAAAAATGTTTTTAACTGATTATTCATCTTTCATATATATATATATATAGGGAGATAATGAATTTTTACTTATAACTTGAAAATAATTATTTTGATGATATACGTTACATTTAGTCGATACAAATATTGGAATAATCCAGGTTCGAACCCTAGCAAATGCCGCATTTACTTCATAATCGAGTTTTTAAAAATCCAGACGAAAAATATAATTTCAGAAAAATATATATAAAAACATTGGGATGTCTCCTGAAACGCGTATTTCCACTAATTATAACACATATATTATTATTATTATTATTGATTGATTGATTTAATTTTTTACGATTTATCAAACTTTTGCATGTTATTTAAAGCAAGAAAATATTTTTAGACTAAGAATTTTGGAATAAGAAAATAAAGAACTTTTACTAATTAATGCCTAACTGGGAGGTGTAAAGCTGAATTCATGCCTTTTTTAAGAGTAGTAGTGCATAGTAAGAAACCGACTAAAATTGAAATTTTTGATTTCCAATTCCTAGCCGTTATCCATTACACCACACGTATTTGTCATTCACAAGAAGCCACACATGTTCTTTATACATAAATATAAAATCATAAGTAAAATTAAATGTTCATTTATCTTTTCTCCGTTTAAAGTTTCGTAGCTGTTATTACATCTCTTCATTCGATTTTATTGCAATGTTTACAGTTGTTTACTTAGATAATGAAATAAAACCTACTCTTCAGGAGAGTTTTTTACAATGATGTTCAACATATACAAGACCCGAGAGTCACACGAGGTAGAAGTTTACAGAATAACAGGCAGAGTTTATGAGGATATGTGTGCATGATAATATAGCGGTTGACCTTAGATTTGCACAAGTTAAGATTGTATTTATGTGACACTGCCACCCGGCTGGCTGATTGATTGGTTCTATCGCTTGCTGGTTCGGAAACGGATTTTCTTTCGGGCCACTGTTGCTGGTCGTGATGATCTCGTCACAGAAGCTGGTCCTCAAGACGTCTATTACAAGAACGGACCACTGCCCACGTTGTGATTTGATCTCAGAAAGTCGCGTTGTGCAATTGCAGTAGCCGTACCAGATCTAGACCGGACATTTGTGTACACTCGTGGTTAAAATAAACACGGCACAAAAAAAGAAAAAAAAAAAAGAAAAAATAAATGAATAAGGTCGAAGACGCATGGAGAGTTGCGAATAAAGTTTTTATAATAAAAAAAATATTAATTACAAAGGCGGAAAGTACAATTGTCCGAATGCCAGTTTACAACGAAGAGAGGATTCGCTTAAAAATATCAGAGCTTTCAATCTTCAAATACAAGTGTCTTTTCCAAGTTTCGTTAAAAATATCAGCGCTTTTCAATTTCTTTTAAAAATCTTTTCACATATTTTCTCTAACCAGAGCTGTCAATTCTCCATGCAACTTTTAAAACAACAAAGTTCTTTCGGGTCCTTATCGGAGCTTAAGGAAATTTACCGAATCAGAGGCGGCCATTGGCGGCGACGTGACGGCGGTAGTGTGGGATTTGGTTTATCCTTGTCGCCTGGAAGCTCTTTCCCAACTTATTTTATTTTTCTCGCTGAGTCTCTATTTTTATAACCATCTCCAATCCTCTCGGGAGATCTAGCCTACTCAAAACCTTTGACCAATGAGATAGTTTTCCACCCAGACGATTTGCGGGAGCCTCCATGGCTCGACGAATGAAATATCAACAGCTCACATGACGTAATGTCTTTCTGTCTTCTTTCTTTCCATTACATCATCGGTCTTCCGATCTTATAACTTCTGTTCCCAGGAACATCTGTTGGGGAATCTAACCCTACATGACCTCATCAAGTAAATCCTGAGTTTTGTTAAGGCTAATTACAAAATTTTAGCTTGCCCAAAACAATCCGCTTCGAAAAAAAAAAAAGAAGAATAATTATATTTTTTTCTTTCTTTTCCAACCGGCAGCCAATTTTTCTATTCCCTGTATTTTACAAGCACACGATAGTATTAAAAATAGTTTTTTACATAAGCTCACATCGCGAATTACAGTAACGCACAACTAAAAGTACCACTAATATTAATTTCTCTCTCTCCGTTGTATTAAACAAAGCAAAATATATATATATATATATCAGCGGGAGATAGTGTCTAATTTATCGAGGAAGTATCCTCTTGGGAGTCGGTCCCTGGAAAAGGTGCTCGTGTGAAAATTACATCTCACCAATGGAATACCAAAAGAATAAGAGTTCTTGCTATAATGTGGGTAGCATGGCAGGTTCTAGCCGTAAAGGTGGAACTAAGGCGTATATTTTGTCTGAACTCTTCCCATGGAAATAGCAGTAGAATTCATGGAAACATTTATGGTGCCTGCAAGAAATATTGCTGTCGAAATAAATTTATACGTGATTATTGATGATGAGAGAATTATTTATTCATAAAATTAAACGTAATATGGAGTATACTAAAATTAAACAGATGCAGAAATTCACATACTTGGGAAGTGTTCTAACAGAGGATGGAAAGTGAAACATCCCGAAGGTGCATTGGCATAGCTAAGGACGCATTCCAAAAGCTAAGCAAAATATTGAGAAACAGAAAGATTTCGTTGTAAACGAAGAAAAGTGTACTAGACTTTTATGTGGTATCTGTCCTCCTATATAATCACAGCGAAATATTGGACAATGTCCTCAAAGATGAAGAAGAAACCGAAGCAAGAGACATTTGGTTCTACAGAAGGATGCTGAGGACCGAACATGTGAGTGACTGCAAGATCTTAGAGAGGATGCAAAGGAAAAAGAAAACTCGTAGTTAGCAAGAGATGACTGAGGTTTCTAGAACACGTAATGAGGAATGAGGATATGGAGAATCCAGTTCTCACAAGACGGATAGAAAGAAAAGGAGACAGGGGAAAGTAGCGCAAAATATACTTGATGGGCTTGAGCAAGTTGATGGCAAAACGGGGTTCGGAAGAGATAGCACGAGGAAAAATATTAAGAGAGACAAGAGATAGGCGCAAGTGGAGATCCATGATCGCCCACGTCCTAAAAAACAAGAGACATAAAGAAGAAGAACGTAGCATCAAATTGACTTTCTAAAGTCTCCAAATGAGTCCACAATTTCTAGAGAGGCAATTTCTCTTTGAATAATTATTTTGCGGATATATAATACGCACACGTTAAAATCCATACTTACAAATTAAAATAAGCACATTAAAATACCCACAGAAAGTACGCACATAAAAGAGCATATACACACACACAATCAGAAGCAGTAAAGGTCGCACTCACTAAAACACATGCAGTAAGACGAACACAAGCGAATTCGATCCTCACTGGGCGCTCCTTACTTTTGGTCTTGTGTCACATCTAAGCTACTCATGCATAAACATAAACTAAATTACACAAGTACACACAGCAAACATACAACAAGTAAAACACGCACAGTAAGACACATTAAAACTGATACACTAAATCACATGGTCCTGAGTATGACGGTAAACTGCATCCGGCAGCAAGGCCTCTGGTTAGGACGTTGTGTGGAGCATGGAACCACATCTTCATTGCTGTTATTCCCAGGTCCACCCTAATCCAGAGTGTTAGCACCTGTTAGGGTCCCGGCTATAAGCAAATAGTTAACCCCCAAACTGGGGTCAAAGCACTGTGAAAATATAAAAATAGATTTTTAAAGAAATATATACATAAAAATAGACTTTTATAGAAAAATATACATTTCTGAAGAAAAAATATTATCAACGATACATTTTTGAAGGAAAAAGTATTGCAATAATACAGTTTTGAATGAAAAATTATTACCGGTAATAAATTTTTTTATACAAAACTAGAAAACATCTTCCGTTTTCTAAAAAAAAAAATTAACATTTTTTTAATCAAAATCTGACGAAATCAACTTTCTTACTATGACCAAACATTAAAAAAATACCTTAAAATCCAATCTTTTTGGCATTAAATAACCCACAGAAGTTGATATGCAGTTAAACAAAACTTGAACTCAAAAAACCATATTATACAAACATTAGAATTACTGAAACACAACCACTAAAACATACCCACATATACTTAATAGAAAAAAACGCACACACACACACACACACACACACACATAGATACACACACACACACACTACAAACATGCATTAATACATACATACCATACATTAAAATACGCATACATACATACATACATACATATATACATACATACATACATACACTGAAGAGTACAAACACATTAAAGCACACCCAAGCGTACTTAAACACATTAAAACACACACACGTACACACAGTATAGCATTAACACTGAAACTAACACTAAAAGAAACACACGGATAGATTTTTGGTGGTCATTTTTGCTTAGTAGCATATCCACCACTATGGGTTAATTAATGCCGAAATCTAAATATGTCGTACACAACTTTAATTTATTTTTTTAAATATAATGGTTTAGTGATACAATTATTATTATTCTACCAATAGTTGTATGTGGAAGATGCGGGCTATAATTTTCCCAAGGGTATTTGCGGTAATTTACAAATCCAACTGGAATTGAAACATGGCTTTCCGATTAGCAGTTCAGTGCTACTATTCGTTCCACCACCTGCGCATTCAAGCTTAATAACCTTTCGCTTACTCCGAAGTGTTTCAGAATAAGCGTCAACATGAAATATATATTCTCATTTTGATTTTATAAGCTTAATCAATGCATGTTGGACGAGAGCGTCCAAAAGAATTTTCCGCAGTAGGTTTCAATTTCCTTCTAAGGTAGACTGGTTGCTAACCAAGACTAGATAACCTAATCTGTCCTGCTATTCAACTTATAGCTGAAGGGAGAAGAGATGGATTCATACATCTCCTAAAGGTATTTGCGTGTAAGTGATTGCAACTAATTCAACTGGAATTCGAACGTGGCTCTCCGATTGCTCCTTCCGACCCGATATCCATTGCACCGCAGCGCACGTTGATTTACTTCGGTGATCATACGGGAACCGGTGATTCGACGAGATGTGCCTGTAAGCCTACACAAATAGATATATGCACGCACATTGCGTATTATATATGAGAATATGTGTTCAACATAGCATCGTGTGAATGTTTTTTTTTTTTTTGCCTGAGGATTAATTGCAAAACAAGTTTATTTTCGGTTGTCTTAAAGTTATAGGAACTCAGAATGACACTCAAAAATGATACTACAGTAAAGACGAAACCAAATAAGGATATTTAATTACAAAGAACATAACCAAATTTATTATGTTAGATTACAAAAGCCTGGAGAAAGTATCGGTTTAGTCTGGTTTCAAATTTTGTTTCCACTAAAGATAGGTATATTGAGTTATTGTAAACTGAAGGAAAAAAATACGCCAATATTTGGTCGAAGAATAAGGCATTTGCTCTTTCGAGTAAAAAGTGTGAAATAACAGAGATCCGAAGTTGTAAGATTAAGGAATAACAATTACCAACTCCAAGAAGCTTGTTGAAATAATTGTCATATTCAAATTATTCACTAACAGGCTTCGTGTATTGAATTACGAAAATTGATGCGTCAATTGAGATAGGTGTCCACTTTAGACATTTGAAATATCTGCGCATTAAAGTCGATATCATTAACTTCTTGCATTCTCCTAAATTTGGCGGAACAAAGTTAATTCATTTTATATAAACTCTGTAGTATTAGAAAAAAAGTTAAGGAATATTTTGATATAAAAATATTTTCATTCAGTTTATTGCAGGATTCCAGAAAATATTTAACAAAAAATAATTTAATCCCCAAAAAGAAAAGAAAACCGCAAAAACAAACAGCGATTACCGAGTGTGAGACACTAGGAGAAAAGGTACATTTTATTCAAGAGAGAGAACAATAAAAGAACAGGAATTAAAAAGACAGAACATAACGATTGGCATTGCATTTAAATTTGTGAAGATCAAAGTTGACAGGAAAGCAAGAAACCAGAAAAGAATCCCATAAGTGAGAAGTGAAAGAGAAGAAAATGTTGACACAAAACTTACGGTTACATCTAGCCATTGCAACTGGAAAATGATGAAATCATGCCGCCAGTCTAGTCAGTCAGTTAAGTGCCATATGCTCTCCACGCTTGGGTTATAATGTCTTGAAAGAGACATGACTGATTGAGCAGGAAATTTTTTCCCTCAGTAGATTGCCATTACTTTCTGTGATAGACTGGTTTGCCAACCAAAGCTATACAACTCAATCTATTCTATTATTTAACTGGAGGAAAGAGAAGGGTTAATACCTTTCCCATGGATATTTGCGCGCAAGTGAATGCAACGAATTCAACTGAAAATTGAACTCACTTCTCCAATTTCTCGTTCCGAGTTGATATCCACTGCACCAGAAGGCACATCCGCTTCAGTATAGTACCGCGAGTAGATTCATAAAATCTTAGTACTAAAAATGAATGCTCTTTAGAGAAAATATTTATTAAAAAACATTGGGAAAAATGACTGAAGCTGAGATCTCAGGTCTGGCTGAATAATATTGAATATCCTCTGTATTTTATCAAAGATCCCTAAATACATAAAAGTACCAGACCAGATATGATCTTCCTGGGTATTACGATAAACTACATCCGACAGCAAGGAGTCTGATTTGGGGGCTTTGAGGTGTTTGAACCTACCTTTTATTTGCTGTTCTTCCTAAGTACTTAATGATTCCATGTGGTAGCATCTGTTAGAGTCCAACATATGAGAAAGTATTTAACCACAAACTAGGGTCTCAATGAAAGTTTAGAGATAGATTTTTATAATAAAACTTTCAGCAATACAGTTTTGAAAAAAGAAATATTACAATCAGTATATTTTTAAAAAAATTACAAAAATACATTTTGGAAAAAAAAATAACAATAAAATATTTTGAACAAGTATATTACCAGCAATACTTTAAAAACATTACTAACAATTAATCAGTAAGTTAAGTGCCATGCGTGATAAAATCCTGGGTACTCATGTCTCGAAAGAGACATGACTGACTGGGCAGGATATTTTCCCGCAGTAGGTTGCCATTACTTTCTGCTGTAGATTGGTTGCGAACCAAGGCTATAGATCCCAATCTGTTCTGTTATTTTACCCATAGCTGGGAAGAAAAGACGAATTAATACCTTTCCCAAGGGTATTTGTGCGTAAGTGAATGCAAGAAATTCAACTGAAATTCGAACTCAGTTTTCCAATTTCGGTTCCAATACTTTTTTGAAAAAAAAAAAGATATTACCAGCAATACATTTAAGAAAGAAATATTACCTACAATACATTTTTTGAAAAAAATATTACCAATAATACATTTGACTCTTGACAAAATCATCTATCATATAGTCATCCGCAGACAGATCTGTTTCGCTGTATCACAGCTCATCAGTACGGTTAGACAGCCAATTGCTTTTTTTTTACCCAGGATGGAAACCCGACCGAATTGGCGTCAGTCGGCGATTCTACCGCTGAGCTACGGGCGCTCGGTAGAAGGAGGCAGACATTTTAGCGTGTATTATACACGGCCAATATCTATATATATATATATATTAGATCGTTGCAGGAATATGTGTCCGATCAGAAAATTAAAAACAACGACAATCGGGAACGATCATTTGCAATGATCTTATATAATTCAAGTCCAAAGCATCTTCATTGAAGTAATAAAATAAAAAAAATTCTCATAATAAGAATACTGTTCGCATGCAAAAGTGATACAGTCTAATGGTCATAACATTCTTACCTCAAGGCAAGAAAGAACAAAGAAATGTTTCTGGCTCTATGCTTTCCTATTAACTTTAATCTTCAAAAACTTATATACAATATCAATCGCTGATGAAATATAGTTGAAAGAAATATTATAAAGGCAAAATGCTCAATATCAGAAATAGAACGTATATACATATATGCAGTGTGGGTACATAGATCAACATTAAGTGGCTATCACTATTGAACTCTGTGTTCACACTGTTTAGATAAATATATATAATCAATACTGCTAAAAGAAACACAACGATAAGATTATTACCAGTTTCATGCCATGAAGTGATCTTCAGACGGTTCAGATAGCGAAAAAACGAGAAGGAAACGGTCTAAATAAACTAATGGTATTCCATTTTTATTCTAGGCTGTTTTAATTGGAAATTTCTGCTCTAGATGATTAAGAATTGTTTATCTTGTTAACTAAATGCAGGTTTCTTTAATGTTTTTCTTTTTTTTTTCACTCTCACATTTTAGGCTAAGATTGTTTCATGTTTGAGCTTCAGTTCAACTTGTGCCGTTACATTTTTAATACAGATGTAAACGCCATTTTGTGCAAAGTGTCGGCTTCTTTTTTAGATGTTTATAGAATGTACAGCGTTATGTAATTTAGCAGTCATCGTTTATTCTGGTCACTTGAAGCACTTTATTGAATCCTATGTTTTTTTATGCCGAAGCATTCGTAGACAAAAACGGAATATTTAACCAACCACTGTTTTGTTCGTCTCCCAAAATCGATATGGATTGTCCGTTTGCAAATCAATGTTTCCTTCCGTTATATACATTGGTTGTTCTTTTATATGGATTATTAGTGTCGTTGACGATACCGTCTTGCCTTTGCTTCGATTGCGAAAACAATATTTCAGAAGTGGCAGCGGCAATTCCAGGAAAATTATTGTCGGTGTGATACAGACCAAAAACTAAAAGAAATGTACGGGGGAGCGATGAATGTATTATCGTTTAAATACCAAATAAAAATAACACTGGCATCTCATTTTAGCAGATAGACAGGGTACGATGAATGAATTTTCGTCTAAGTGAGACCAAAATGGAAATAACAGTGACATCTCATTTTAACAGATATACAAAGTGCAATGGTTGAACTATCTTCTAAATCACGCAAAAATAAAAATAACACTAACATCTCATTTTAACAGATATATACAGGTTGCGTTGGATTAATTGTCGTCTAAATGAAGCCAAAATAAAAATAACGCCGACATTTCATTTTAAAATATGTACATAGTGCGATAGATGAATTGTCGTCTAATTGAGGGCAAAATTAAAATAACAGTGACATCTCACTTTAGCCGATAGAAAGAGTTCGATGGATGAATTTTCATTTAAACGAAGCAAAAATGAAAATAACAGAAATCTCGTTTTAACAGATAAACAGCGTGTGGTGGATGAATTGTCATCTAAATGAGACCAAAATGAAAATAACACTATATCAGATAGACATGGCACAATAGATTTAATTGTCCTTTAAATGACACCGAAATTTAAACAATATTGACATCTGATGTATGCAGGTTGTGATGGATAAATTATCATATAAATGACGACAAAATGAAAATGAAATTGATATTTTATTTTAGCCTATATACAGCGTACGATGAATTATCGTCGGAATGGGGTCAAAATGAAAGTAACACTGGCATCAGTGTTTCAACAGATAGACTTACCAAAATTACACAAAAATATCTTGAATCACTATTGACTTTACCCAAGGTCTCTAGATCACTTTATAATCTTGTATAACTCTCTTGGACGGTCTTTTTGTTTAAGCTGATGAAATCTACCATTCGGGTCATCATTTGGTGTTACAAGTTGTTTTTGGTCTTTTGTTCATTTGTGCCCTATACATAATAATTAAAATTTTTGCAGTCTGGGGTGATAAGTCAGATCAAGGGTTGATGTGATCACAGAAATTGTTTGACAGCCATAACTGGGTTTTCCTACTTTTGTGACATGGTGCAAAATTCTATTGCCAGACATAGGGTCTTCTACTAACCACTCTCTTGAATTGTGAATAGATAAAATCGGTCATTAATATTTTTGTCTGTTAGCATCTATTTGGTTCTATTTGGAGTCTATAAGAATTTACATTTACTTGGTTGGTGAATAGGTCATTATTAGTAAATTACATTTGAATCAATAAGCATTTACATGGTTCGGGAATAGGTAAATATTGGTAATTTAGATTTGACTCTATAAGAACTCTATATGAAACTGGTAATAATCTTATGGCTGTGTTTCTTTTAGCAGTATTGATTATATATATTTATCTAAACAGTGTGAACACAGAGTTCAATAATGTTAATCTATTAATTAATCACTTAATGTTGATCTATGTACCCACACTGCATATATGTATATACGTTCTACTTCGGATATTGAGTATTTTGCCTTTATAGTATTTCTTTCAACTATATTTCGTCAGCGATTGATATTGTATATAAGTTTTTGAAGATTAAAGTTAATAGGAAAGCATAGAGCCAGAAACATTTCTTTGTTTTTTCTTGCCTTGAGGTAAGAATGTTATGACCATTAGACTGTATCACTTTTGCGTGCGAACAGTATCTACTTGTTTCTGGGATAGATAAATTTACCCCATTGATAAATTTACCCCATTGATAAATTTACCCCATTGATAAATTTACCCCATTTATATAGTCTATGCTCATTTACTTGATTTGTGAATAAGTAAATATTAGTCGATTATACCTCCGTATGTAAGCATTTATTTGGTTCAGAAAAGGTAAATATTAGACGACTATATGTGAGTCTATAATCAATTACTTGGTTCTAGGATAGGTATATATTGATAACCTATGTTTGAGTTTATATGCATCCACTTGATTTAGGAATAGATGAATATTGATTATTTATATAAGTCTATAAGCATTTACCTGGTTAGGGGATAGGCAAAGTCTATAAAGAATTTGCTTGTTTTAAGTATTGATCAGATATATTTGTGTATGTAATTATTTACTTGGTTCGTGGATAGGTAATAACTAGTCTTTTATAATTGAATTTAAAAGCATTTACTTGTTTCGGAGAAGAGGTAAATGTCGGTGCTTTTATTTGAGTCTATAAGGATTTACCTGTTTTGGTGAGAGGTAAATATAGGTCTTTACATCTGAGTGTTAAAGTATTTACTTCGTTTGGGAATAAATTAATATGGGTCCTTAATATTTGATATTTATTTATCAATAACCCAAGCAAATTATTACCAACTCAAGTATAAATGACCAGTATTTTTTTTTATCGCGGACGAAGTAAATGCTTAAATACTCAAATATAAATGACTAATATTTACCTATCCTCGACCCAAATAAATGCTTATAAACTAAATTTAATTTTAAAGTTGATTGATTCTGCCATTAAATTAGATGATTTTTTAGCGGCATATCAACTTCTGTGAGTTAATACTGGTAACAATTTCAATGCAGTTGAATGTCTTGAATGTTAAACTCTTGATTATGTCATTATTTTCTTATCAATTTACATGAGCTATCTATTTTAGATGTTACAGCTATTGTTAGTCTTCAAGTGTTTTGGTTTCTGTTATTCGCTGCAAGTGTTTGTGATAAAATGTATTGCTCGTAATTTTACTATAAATATGTATCATTGGTTCTTTTCATACATAAAATTCATTGCCGGCATTTTCACTATAAAGGTGTATTTGTATATATTTCCTAGTATTTCGTTTTTACTTTTCATTACTTACCCATAGCTAAGACCTTAACCACATCTCTGATATTAAATGAGCCAATCTAAGGTGACAGGTAACATTAAACAATACTCAATTATCTACTGCCATCCTTGAGGTCTGAACTCACATATTCAGAGAATTAGATTGTTTTATTTACATGATCAGCCATCTACCTAATCAGGGTAAAAAAATCTATATTCTTTTCAGCATTAGAGAAATATATATTCTGGCAAAACCAGAATGTTTGCCCATCCAGCCGGATCAGGGTCAATCATTATTGCCGGAGGCTTGTCCTATGAGAATCACCAGTTGAAACTGAGTAATTTTTCAATATCTCCATGTACACACGTGGAGAATCGCACTTGAGACTGAATTTTCTTCAAATTTGCTTTCGTGCGTAGGCAGATAAATAATTACCGGTACTTTTAGATACGAGGCCATGTCTCGATGGGAAAGACATAGATGCTCTGTTAATCATTCAGGAATAGATTTAGTCTCCGTGTGAATTTCTTACGTTTTTTTCATAAGAGAAATTGTACAAAGAATCAACAAAAATAACGAAAAACACAAGGAAAACATGGAGAGAGTAATAATTCTTTCTTTTCCCTAGAATATCAATTTTGCATATAAATAACTTAAAAATAAACGGGATGATGATGTTTGTCTTTAAACCTATTCATTTCTTCCAGAGCGTTTGTTTTACTTATCATTAGTAAAGATAACTGTAATGTTAATCAATTCCCTACAAGGAAAAAATTGGCATTCTTTGATCGAGTAACCACGACTGGTGTCGTGTGAAATTTATAAAATCTTTCTCTCAGAATAAATTTTCAGAAAACAGATTTATCAAGCACAATAGCTGATATCACTCTATCTAGTATTGATTGGGGTTTTCTTTCTAACCTTCTATTTAAAGTCCTCGTGGATATTAAACCCTTAATTATGATATTATTTTCTCTTTGAGTTACATGATCTATTCATTTTAGATGATACTGTTGTTAGTTCTAAAGTGTTGTGGTTTCTGTTCTTGGCTACAGATCATGGTTTATGAATTGGTAGCGCTAGTCCACAAAGTCCAGAAGCGGATAATCTTTGCTTATCTTCATTGACGTTAGAAGCGGTTATATACAGCTGAGAGTTTCTGATCATGTTTTGCAGCAGGTGTAGCATTAACCAAACGCTTAATCCTTTTTATTAGAATAAAAATCGTTTTATATATATATATATATATATATATATATATATATATATGTATGGACATAGAGACAATATCGAGTCAGCATCGGTTCAGTTCACCCTCCTTACTACCAGTAATTAAATTTTATTTCCAGTTATGAAAGATCTTTTCGCGTGTTTTCTCTTTGACAGTGCATTATTTTTTGATTTTAGTAATGATTATGTCGTCATTAATTAAAATATTTATATAAAAGCAATTGAATGTCTAACCGTGCTGATGAGCTGTGACAGAGCGAAATAGGACTGTCTGTGGATAACTATTTACGCTCTTGCCCGTTGATTGATCACTCTGGAGAAACGGTAAACTTCAAAAACATTAGCTACTCAGCGATTTACACATCGTTCATTCAGTAATGAATTTGAACAATCTCGATTACTGGCGTGTGTTTATATCGTGTATATAACTCCCTAAAATCTACCTTCCTCCACCGTGCACCGATAGCTTACAAGCAGAATATCTAACTAATGATAAATCGATCAAATTTCAAGCCTCGCTGAAAGCAATCGGATGTTTAATCGTATTGATGAGTTGTGATACAGCGAAACAGGAATGTTTGCAGATAACTATATATATACATATATATATAGAGACAGAGAGACAGAGAGACAGAGAGAGAGAGAGAAGGAGAGAGAATAGCAAGGCACTGTAGCATCTGTTCATCTCTTTACCAGCTGTTATTAAACTTTACTACTAGTTATGAAAGCTTTTGCATCGTGTTTGCTCTTTAACACAGTGTCTTATTATTTTAATTTTTGAAATACTTATGTCGTCAAGTCGTGAAAAATATATATTCTCTCTATTATAATAAAAACCATTGTGTGTATTTATTTTCATATATATATATATATATATATATATATTACAGTGAAACCGGACAAATGTAACAGCAATTACTCCTCTAACTGCTTCTTTTCACGCACTTCCCACCTGTGGAATTTCCTAACAGCTACAATCTCCAGGAATTTAAATGTAAGGTCAATAGACATCTCATATCACACTAACTCACATCCATTCTCTCAAGCTTTTTATCATCTACTCCACCACTATCCTCGGTATTCTCATCCGTCTATTACCCCCCTCCTGACATTTCCTATAACTAACCTCTCTTTCTCATCACTTTCTCCTATGTAAGCCCCTGCGCAACAGTGGCAGTAGAATGCCTTGCTTGGGGTGAGATGATTAATATATATATATATATATATATATATATATATATATATATATATATATATCTCAGAAGTAGTACAAATTAATGGGTTGGCAGTCCGCTGTTGGTAGTGATTTACTTCATTAAATGTACTCAGTACTTAGTAGGGAATTTTATATTTTATTATCATTTTATAATAAAAACAATGTTTAACAGCCGTTGTGTTTCGATACTATCTTATTAGCACTTTGTAAGGCAGTGAAATATTTTTTCATGTTAGGAATCGTTATATTTAGAAGCTAAAAAAAGCACAATTTTTTGCCAAATTCGAACAATTAAGGCAGTGGTATTTTCTGGGGGTTTGTCTCAGCTAACCAATAAAAAATCAATTCATGATGTATAGGAGACATTTGATTGTATAGAGTAAAGGGAGATAGAATCTTAAAATTACTTAAAACCCAGGCATTTTTCATGTCAGTGATGAAATGCATTGTGATACAGATGTTGCGATTTTACCATTCTGAAATCGTATGTCATCGTAAACGTTCACTGGATTTTCTTTAAGCTACAATCTAACCACCCACGATCAATCATCAAGCGGATACCGTTCTCTATTGAAAACAGAATTAGTAACAATATTTCTAATGACATCATCTTTTATAAACATAGCAAATTCTATGACATAGCACCTCAAACAGCGATTATAAATGCTTTGGCCTGAAATGCAATAAACATAATGATAACAACAATAAAAATAGAAAGAGAAATGTTATTTGTTATATACCTCCATTTAACCTAATGATAAGTACTAAGATAGAGCATAAATTCCTAAAATTAGTTGAAAAACACTTTCCTAAATATAACTCTCTTAGCAAAATCTTTAACAGAAGTACTCTGAAATTAATCTATAGCTGTAGTGATAACCTTTAGAAGATTATAAAAACAAGATCATAGAATTTAACAACATCCTAAAAATTTCAAAATATTAACGATCACAATAACAATAATTGCAATTGCGAAAAACCTATTGAGTGTCCATTAGCAAATAAATTTATAACTGACTCTGTAGTTTACCTATGCCCTATTTCCATCATAGAAAATCCCACAGTAATAAAATATTATATCGGTTGTACCAAGAATACTTTTAAGACCCGTCATTAATTTCACACCTTATCTTTTAATAAAGCTTACCGCATATCACTATTGGCAAGTAATATTATTGGCAATTTAAAAATGCCAATAAAACTTTTAGAGCAAAATGGAAAATATTAAGAAAACATAACTTGCAAATCATTACATGACCCATGTTTTCTATGTTTAATAGAGAGATTACAAGTTATCAAATTCCAAAAACTAAACTTACTCAATAAACGTAAAGAACTAACTTCCATTTGTCATAATCGACTAAAACATACCCTAAAGTATAGTTAATTTTTCCTAATATACTATAACTAGACATCTATAATCTATCCCCTTGCATATATTGATTGATTCTCTCATTTTCTGATAATTTAATTTGTTACGGCTTAACGGATAGATCACCCACTAAGTCAACTACATATGTTTGACGTGCAGTGTATTAAAAAAAAGCAACAAAAACTTTCCAGTTTTTGTCTCTTGTCCACTACTTTAAGTTGAATAATAACTTAAAGAAAATCGAAAACGTTCGCGATGACACGTGATAACATTTCAGACTTGGAAAATTGCAACATATGTATCTCTCAGTTCATGTCATCCCTGGCATGGAAAATGCCTGGATTCTAAATCATTTCAAGTATATCTCCCTTTACTCTTACAATCAAAGTTCTCTTATATATCATGACCAATTTTCTATTGGTTAGTTGAGACAAACCCTAAGAAAAATCACTTATTGTTTTCATGTTTAAGTATAGTTGTGTTTTCGACGAGGATTTCGCAGAATTGTGCATGTGGCCTGGTATGTTGTTTTAAATGTCTAAAGATGTTAGAATTATCGTTTAAATGTATCATCTTCCGCGAATTGCTTAATACAACCAATATAATTGTCATCTTTGATAATGGCTGATGTAAGTCGATATGAAAAAAGTTACATAGAATAAATCGACAATCATCTCAAATATTTTGCTGTTATTTTAAACTTTCGAAATCGAATTTTTCTGCATAGAACTAATCTTTCAAATCTATATTAAACATTTCAAAGAACAAGAATTATTTAAGATTATTTTAACCTCAGCTGCTTTAGATTCTGGGATGAAGAGTGATTGTAGCAATATCAATCAGCTGAGGTCTTGTTAAATTGAAAACAGCGGGACCTGTCACAGAAATGAATATGGAACATTTACTTTTGAGTAATGGTTATCAGTAAGTGAAGTCAGTTTCAAAGTGCAGAACAAGAGGCTCAGACAGAGAGAAAGTTACGCAAGGAAGAGAGATTATTTTTTGACGAAGATGACAAGACAAAGAAATTTTTATCTATAAAACTGACCATCCTGCACACATCCAAGAACACAGAAGATACGAAGTGGGTCTTGGAGAACAGACGGGGAAGACAACCGTTAGACCTTGCACCTTCCCTACTGGCTTGATCTGTACTTCGCTCATTTAAATAAGACTAAAATCTGGTTTACTGCTAAAAAATTGTTTAGTTTTTATCCGTGGGTAACGATGTAGCTGACGGATAATTTAAGCAAAATGCATTTGATTGGAAGAAATTGTACCCTGTCAACGAAGCTGACGTCTAGGCTGGTATTATTTACACCCGGACTAATATCATGATCTTTGCTGTTATTTTCATATAAATAATCAGTAAAAATATTCAGGTTGTTCTGATAAATTTTTCACCTTGGAGTTTACTTCCTCCTTTTGTTCTTCTTGTTCTTCTTCTCTCCTCTACTTTTCTCACCTTCTTCTTCATAATAATCTTCTTTTTCATTTTTCGTTTTCTTCATATCCATTTTCTTCTTCATCTTATTCATCTACTTCTCCGTCTTCATCTTCTAATTCATCTTCTTCGTCTCCCTTATCCTCTCCTTTTTTTTCGTCTTCTACATATCCTCCTTCTTCATCTTCTCTTCTTCTCCTCCTCCCACAGATTCTTTTTTTGTTCATCACTTCCTTCTTCAAATTCTTCCCTTTTTCTTCTTCTCCTTTTCCCTCATATTCTTCTTATTTTCTTCATTCCCTTCTTCTTCATCTTTTCTCCTTCTTCTTTTCTTTCTCCTCCATCTTTCTCACCTTCTTCATCATCATCATAATCATCTTTTTTCTCATTTTTTTCTTCATATCCTCTTTTTTCTTCATATTAATCTCTTCATCTTTTCACTGATTTTTTCTTTCTTTCTTCTTCTTCTTCTTCTTCTTCTTCTTCTTCTTCTTCTTCTTCTTCTTCTTCTTCTTCTAGGTGTCTTATTTTATCAATGGCCCTCGGCAAATTCTTGTCCTTTGCAGCTCGTAATAGATTTTCCGTTTCTGTCTATCTCTCCTCATCCTTGTTCTGCCAACTATATACACAAGCTCGTTAGAGCTTGTGTATATAGTTTCCTTTGTACCATTACTTTCCTTTGTACCACTTGTTTTAACATGTTGTCAGTGTCGAATTATCTAAACCCATTGTCCTCATTATGAACTCCAGAAATTCAACAGTCTTTTTCAAATGCTAAATATCCGTTTAGTTTTCATTTTCTTTAAAACTTCGTTGTTGCTTCTATGTTCAGCTCATGATATCCCCATCATTCTTCTGTAGCACCACATTTCTGTTGCCTGAAGTCAACCATTCATCTAGAAGATTTTTCAGGATTCACTACCATATAGAAAAGCCGATATTACACAAATACTTTTTTCTTTGTTTCTAACGAGATTTTCCTGTTTCTTGATACTTATCTTTTGGAACTGTCGCTGTCCGTTGTAACTTCGGACTTCGGTGCCGCATTTTCCCTTCTCTGTTAAAACTTCTTCTTCTTCTTCTTCTTCTTCTTCTTCTTCTTCTTCTATGTACCGTGTCTTCAAAACATAGATGATCATGATCCTCCACTATCCCCTTATCTATTTTTATCTCTTAACACATTTTCTCTTGTTATTTCTCTCATCCACTTATCAAGTATGTCACGCGTTGCTTTTCCCTGTTTCTGTTTTCCCTGTATCCGTTATGTGAGCATTAGATTCTATTAGCCCTCCTTCCTCATTACGTGTCTCAGAAATTTCAGCTGGCTTTTCCTTATGTTAAGTATAAGATTCCATTTTGTTTCAATTCTCTTTAAAACTTCCTCGTTGCTCATATGTTCGGTCTATGGTATCCTCGGCATCCTTCTGCAGAACCACATTTCGGTGCCTGTGAGTCTTTCCTTCATATTGGCTGCAATATGGTATCACATACCAGTTCCGTAATTTTTTTTGTTTCCAACAAAACTTTCCTGTCTCTCAATACTCTGCTTAGCTTCTGGAATGCAGCCTTAGTCATGCCAAGATGCCTTCGGATCTCAGTGTCGCACTTTCCGTTCTCTTTTAGAACACTTCCCAGGTATTTAATATCAGCAATTTGTAATTTGTATGTTGAGTTCTTTTAAATAATCTGTTTATATTTGATATTTTAATAAAACAAAAAACAAAACCGAAAATGTTGTGATTCTGTAATCACTAACTTTGCCTAAAAATTGGTTCTGCGGTTGTGGTGAGATACGATGTTTCTGTCTTGAATGTACTTCACTTTTTTGATATGGATGTAATTTTGTTTGAGGGTTAAAAAGACGACGTCAGCCCCACAACGGAAATATAAAAATTATAAATAAATCATAAACAAGTTACAACACAATAAACGTGAGCAAAAACGAAAAAAGTCTTTCGTATATATTTTCGATATAATTGTATATTTTATAAAAATATTCGTATACAGAGATAAAAACAAGTTTTTGCTATGGTAGCATCATGTGTTATCAGAGTGTTGTTCCTGGACATCTACTTTGTTTGGCCGTCGAAATGAAGAGAAAGAAAACGGTTGTTCCGGTGCATGATAGGACTTTTTGTATTAACTTAACTAATTTTCATTTTTTTTTCATTGTTCATTATCATTATTATCAATGTTTTAAAACAATTTTATTACTAAACTATTTATTTTCATTTTAAATTATTTATTATTTCAGTTTCATACTCCCACATCATTTAGGTTAGAGGTTATTTAGCGTTTTTATTTGTTGCTAACACTACAGATTTAATTTCATTTATTAAATATAGATAAAGATACACAAGGGTAGATAATCCGTCTCTAGTATTGCCGGGTTATACATCTTATAGAACCATCAGAAGTGACGTAATAATAATAATACGCATTTTAACCACTAATAATACATTTAAAGTACCGCAGACACGTCGTCATCCGAAAGGAAAATTACATGCAAAATATATGTTTTAGCAACTCTGGCAATTGTATGAAAATCAAATGCTTGCTTCTAATATTCAGTTAGTTAAGTGCTTTACGTGATACACGCTTGGGCGATCATGTCCTTTTTGATTGTTGACTAACTAGACAGATTTTTCCATAATAGGTTGACATTTCTTTCTGTGGTAGATTGGTTGTCCATCAAAGCTATAGAACCCAATCTGTTTCGCTATTCAACCAAGAATTGAATGGGAAATAGATAAACAGTTAAGTGCCAGACGTGAAACACACTTGACGATCATGTCTTTTTCGATCCATGACTAACTATGCAGAAAATTTTCCCAGATTAGGTTGTCATTTCTTTCTGAGGTAAGCTGGTTGCCAACCAAGGCTTTAGAATCCAGTCGGTTCTGCTACTCAACTGGATGGAGAAGAGATGGATTAATACCTTTCCCAAGGGTATTTACGCGTAAGAGAATGCAACGAATTCTTCCAAAATTTGAACTCGGGTCTCTGATTTCTCATTCTAAGCCAATATCAATCGCACTACAATGATCATCCGGATTAAAAACGAAATCCAACTATCGACTATCGGTGGTGCATAGATACTAGATTTTAAAAATAAAACTTACAAAATAAATCTACTTTTGTCTATTAAGAGTTTAGGTTTGTTCTTTCCCAACGAAAATTATTCTATTGTTGAGCCTGCAAGAATTTGTAACAGTGAAGTTTCTAATGATGTTTGAACGGATCAAGTTTCACAAGACACTTTTTTGAATTTGGCATCAGAATTCACGTTCAATTTAGCGTCTGAAGAATTAATCAGTTAATAAATTAAACTATGAAAGCAAACAAATGAGTTTATCATATTTCTAATCTCTATTATCAGAAAAAGAGTAAAATCTATTGTCTGTAAAACTACTTTCTTTTAATCACCACGAAGAACTTTTGTTTCTTCTATCAGCATAGTTGCCTGATAATCACCAGGAGAGCAAATCCTTGAGCTTTCTTGCGTTTTTGTTATCCACTGAAGTGAGACTGTTATATTGAACCGACTGCTAGTTCTATTGTTAGGAAAGTTAATTTATTGTGTTAGCCTGACAGTTTTTCTTATCAGACTCCATTTCGTACATTTATGAATTCACCATTTGTTACACATTGAATATTGCTGTCATATCTGGTCTGGTTCTCCTACTATATATCTCAAAATTATTGAAATAATTCAAAGAAGAGACTGTAATTTAATCATCCCTCATCTTGCATTTCAACTTTAGTCACTTTTTCATCGTCATGTGGTGTTCCCGCTGTCTTTTCAATATTTTCACTCCAATTGTTCTGAAACATTTTCCACTTTGGCGTTTCAAATACATGAAATAAAGAATACTACTATACTAGCAATTAGTTATCATCGTTTTATTGTAAACTAGCTAGATGCAACAGTAAGTTCTATTTGTCTGTAGAACTCTCTTCAAAATTCTTTCTTCCTTGTCGCCTACAATCTTCAAAATTTCAAATGCATCACCAATCGTCGTTGTACTTTGATTGTTTTTTCTTCTTACTAACAATTTCTAATTGTCTTCCACTCCCAATAAACGGATGAGTTGCATCATCGCCTCGCCTGAGTAGAAAAAATTAAACAATGTTTGCAAAAATTGGTATTAATTCGAAGCTTTATCCATATAATTGAACTTTTGCAGGTGTTACTTTTAGGTGTGATAGAATACACTCGCTTATAATTGGCTTGTAATACCTGCGAAGTCAAGTAAACTTGGAATAGTTCTATCTAAGTTGCCGTTTTCTTGCAATGCAGATAACATTTACACAGAAAATCAACAAAGAGACAACTATCTGACGGAAAAGAAACAAAATAATTAAATAAATGAAATGTGTCGGGATGAAGTGCTACTTAGCCGGTTGATAAAAAGTTCCGACACAAACTTATATTAGCAGAATAACAGTTAGAATGGGTAGAGAGTTTCGGACCGTATGTTATAGTTTCCGGCTACATGTGAGTAATTTCTGCGCCATGTATAATGAAAAAGATATGGGCAGAAGGTGGTTGGAGAAAGAAGGGAAGTTCTTAGCTTCCAGAATGAATGATCTGATCCGTTAGTATATATGAGAAATGACATTCAGTTCTCACCATTGTGTGTTCTTTCTTTTCTTGATGAACGTACACTAGGCATTTCCAAGCTTTTGTGCACACCGATGCAGAGTAGAATAGAAACATAACGTGGGGTAATTTGTGAAATCAGAGAGTTTGAGAAACAGCCCCAGAGTATATTTACACTTTTTTATAATCTGTAATAATTCAAAGAAGAGACTGTAATTTAATCATCCCTCATCTTGTATTTCAACTTTAGTCACTTTTTCATCGTCATAATGTGGTGTTCCCGCTGTCTTTTCAATATTTTCACTCCAATTGTTCTGAAAAATTTTCCACTTTGGTGTTTCAAATACATGAAATAAAGAATACTACTATACTAGCAGTTAGTATAAAACACGGGACTTGTTTTTAAAAACAACTGCTAGGTTCTTAAGCCAAACTCGTAGTAATACCAAGTCTGGTTTTCATTGATCAGAAAGAAAGTTGAAAGGAAAATCTTCAGAGAAAGATACGCCAGAAGAAGGTAATTGGATTCCCTTGTGTTACCTGAGCAGCAATGAATGGTATTGTCACTGTGGCTCGCATTATTTTAATCAACCAAACCTGCAACTTTCTCTTTTCTTACGTGATGCGCTCATTGGTTAATACAATCAGGCACATCTTGAAGCATGCAGTAACAGGTTGAAAGAACTAAGTATGTTTTTATAGGTAACACGCAAATGACGCTGTCCTCATGTTTATAAAAGCCCACGTGATGCATTTTCTTTGTTTTGTAAGCGGACTAACTTTTGCTTAAAAGTGTAGCTCTGATAAAGATCTAGAAGCAACCAGCCAAAACAGTGTTTTTTTTTATTTTACATAAATAAATAAATATTTTCGGGATGAACTTTTACTTGTCCAGAAATCAGGAAGTTCCGCTAACAGGTTTATATTAGCAAGGTTACAGTTAGAATTGGCAGAGTGTCGAATTGTCTCATTCCGGCTATTAGTTAATTAATAAAATACGGCTGTTCAAGATGTAAGAGATCATGACTCTCGACAGGTTCTTATTCTTTTTTATTTGTACATTGACATGTTTTCTTAGGAAGTATAGCAGAGTAGTTTTCAGTTGAAGTCACGGTTTTAAATTCAAAGATTTTCTTCTCTTAAGCTGACTGTCATCTATGTCTAAAGTACCCAGTCTACCCAGCTATTTAATCCGTAGCTGGATGGAGAAAAAATGAATTAATATCTTTTATAGATTACAAACCTGGAATTTGACTTTTTCTCGCCAACTCCACTTTTTACGCCGACAAATGTACGCTATTTAACACCACCATAAATCGGTATAAAAAATATGTTTTAAGAATGATTAGAAAATTAATTGATTTTGACAGATTTTCTGAACATCATTATCAATTGAAATACGTTTTGTGTGAGAAGAATATCTGCTGAGGACATTTATTTTGCTGTTCACTTTTTCCGTAGACTTTTTAAACATGTAAGCAGATGTAATTGCATTTTACAAACACAGTTAAATCGTAACTGTCAAGCGTTGCACACCTCTCAGTTTTATCCAGAATGATAATGAGTTTCATACAACAAAAGACACAACGGCCTCGATAATAAAGCGATAATATTCTTTTTGCATTTGCCATATCTTTTCAAGACGTGAGCTGCCATGGTTTTCCGTAACTTCCTGTATTTTTGCATTAAAGCACCTTTTGACAGTTTCCATCCCTTTTTGTTGCTTTTTTGTTATACATTTACTAAAAAACATTAAGAGTATTTTCCAATCACCAACACTGCAATGTTATTGGTCTTGAACTGGCATCTCTATTTCTCTCACTTTCTACCCGCTTTCATGTGTATTTTCTATAAATATTTTCATAGTAATTGTTCTGATGAACTTTCCTCTATGGTGTATAGATTTTGTGAATTTAAGTGCAGTGCTAGATTGACGGCAAGTTTTCATCAATTTACATTTGAAAAAGCTGGATATAATCGTAATTTCTTTAATCAAAATTGTCGCTGGTGCAAGTCTCCGCTGGTTTTTTTGCTTTCCAATCAAATTTGGTGTTCAAAAATGTAAACGCAATATCAAATATTAATTTTAGTCTTTTAAATTCTTATTTTTTATTCTCCTTTCTCTTTAATAATATATTTTTCTCATATTCGCTAGCATTTAATAACTCCTTGTATCTTAGTGGCTTTATTGGCTGCCATAATCTCAACAATATAATATACGCAGATGACACAGTGCTGATAGCAGATACGGAAAGGAAAATGCAGGCGTTTAATTTATTTACTATTGACTTTCTCACTATAGTTTTTTTGAACAACTGGGAAATAATCCTAATACACACAGTTATATAAACATTCGCTCCAGAGAGAAGTTCAGCACTCTCTGAGACATTACAGACAAAAATGTAAGGTTCAAGTTTTAATACAGGCCACGTGCTGCTTCATTTTTTCAAGTTTCTTCTGTGCACATCTCTCAGTTTTATTAAGAATAAATTGATAAAACGATCCATATGTAATTCATCTTTTATGTGCTTTCTCTTTCAGAGCGTAAGTAAATTGTAATCATTTTGTATTCCTTTGTGTAAGTACATGTGTCTTTTTGTTGCTATTATTACTAAGGAGATATTTTTAGTTTCTATTTTCCTTGGAGCTTCATTACTTTTCATATACTCTGTCCACCGAATGATTAGAACGAGATCTCATGTTTCAACTCTTCTCTTCACATATTAGAAAATTCACTGCTGTATAAGAGAACCGTTATTACGTACCAGTGTAACATTGTTTGTTGTGAAATAAATGAGAATAAGTTAAACTTAAAGATTAAAAATTACTGTAAACATTTCATCCAACCAAGCAAGGTGGAACCACAACTAGTGCGCAGGGGGTGATAGTGAGAGAAAAAGATGGATACAGGGTTAGGGTCGAAGAAAGAATTGTAGATTAAAGAGATTCAAAAAGACAAAAGATGGCAATTAACTTCGCATTAAAATTTTTGGAGATTGTAGCTGTCAGGGAATCAAGTAAACGAAAGGGGATTCCACGAATGGGAAGAGCGAGACAAAAAACAAAAACAAAAAAAACTATTCGATTAGAAATGGCGGTTACATTTAAATATTTCAATAATAAAAGGCTAAGATCTAGATGTCAATCTAGTAGCACGCTTAAATTCATGTGACCAGGGTACCAGGACAATAAAAAATCTCATCAGGGCAGGAAAATATTTATAGAAAAGTCAGAGAGAAGCCGCATCGCTTTGGTGAGGAAGTGACTGAAGTTGAGACGCCAAGTTAGGACTGAATATATTGCAGATTCTACTTTGGGTTTTGTAGAAAACCGCAAAATGAATAGCAGAAGCAATAGTGTTCATTGCACTGAAGAATGGTAGATTTTTAAATGTGCAAGATGGATTGTCTCGAGTAAAAATTTCTGGCCTGACATACAAACTCAGCCTTCTTAGCAGTAAATGCAGTTATGTATGTCTGATATATTTGTTCACTTACAGACAAAAAGCAATATTTGCGTATTTTTTTCGTTTGGGCTTTTTCTTGGAGCTTCGAGGAGAAGCTTCGAGGAGAAGCTCCAAGATAAGCTCTTTGAAATTGGAACACCATGAATTGTACTATTATTTATCATTTTATAAAAAAAAGTATTTACCCTCTTCCCCAAACTGGAGTGATTTGTGACACAAGGTCAGTTTTTAAAATGAAAAATCGAGTGCGGACGTTCGACTACTAGTCAATGATTACCCAGTCCCCACTGACGCGGTAAATGGGTACAAAGATCCTTTTAGCATATCTCAAGTTGTCTTAACATATCCAAGCTTGTCCTAAGTGGACATGTCTACTCTGCAGGAAACATGCATGGGGTAAGTATTTTATAAAGAAATAAATATTTTGTAAAATAGAGATATTTATTAATAAAATTATAAACAAAATGTCCGTGAATAACAATATTTGATTAAATGCATAATGATAAGTAATTGTAATTATAAATTTTGAAAAACAAAAGCAATTTTCTGGGCATTTTTTCATTATCGTCCGCCACATAAATTCACTAAAATAGGTTGAGAGCTTCTCTTTCTCCTAATCAAACATTCTTTTAACCCTACATTAGTCACCTCGAATAAAAAATGGATAATCTCCTGGCGTAGTCCCCTCACGAAATTAAAGCAACAACTTTGCCATACTCAAAGAATCAAAAAGTAGTGGGAGAGAGCAAAAGAAACAAATTGGCAACTATGAATTACGATCTGTTTATAGTATATATCGGCTCGGAACGAGAAATCAGAAGGCCGAGTTCGAATCCCAATTGAATTCGTTCACTTACGCGCAAATACCCTTAGGAAAGGTATTTATTCATCTCTCATCCCTCTGACTATTGGTTAAATATCAGGATAGATTGGGTTTTATAGCCTTGGTTAGCAACCAGTCCTCCGCAGAATGTAATGGAAAATTTTCTACCCAGTCAGTCATGTCTCTTTTAAGACTCTGTATCACGTATGGCACTTAACTGACTGACTATATTTCTGAGATGGGGTATTGTATCTAGTTATTTTCTATCGGATTTCGATCCAAATATGATCTCTGTTTGATCCCTATTCATACTTAACCATACAGGATGTTCTGACTATGTCGCAGCAGTTCAACACTCTTTTCGTTGTTTTTAACAATGTTTTTTTATAATCATTTCATTCTAAGCATGGCAGGACCGCCACTGGTGAGCAGGATGTTACAGTGAAAAAAAAAACTGAGTACAAGGGACGTTGTAAAAAAATGAGATGTATGGGAATCAAGGAGATAGAAGATGACATTTGACATTGCTTTTAAACTTTTGAAGATTGTAGTTATCAGAGAAGCAAACAAAGGGAAGTGAGTTCCCCAAACAGTAAGTTTCAGTAAAGAATGTTAGAGTAGAAGAGTCGTTTATATTGAACTATTTCCACGGTAAACGGGTGATACCTATACGGGTGGGACCTAGATGCCAATCTAGTAGCAAGATTAAATTCATGTGGTCGGATTTCTGAACTACATTTTATCAAATAGTTATTAGAACCTCGAAAAAGTTCTCGTTGCTTTTTCACAAAAAGTATTGTTTTATTTACAACAATTAGTAAGAAACATGTCACTGAAATAGTGTCCATCATTTACTACTACTTTTTCTATCTTTCTGGGAGAATTTGAATTCTACGTCAAAAAACCGATACTTCTTTTGAAGCTAACAATGGTTTTTATAATCATTTCATGCCAAACAAGACAGAACCACCACTGGTGAGCAGGGGATTAAAGTGAGAGAAAAAACAATGTACAGGTGATATTGAAGAAAAGATAAAACCATTTTTGGCATCTTCATAAAAATTAAAGCGCCTTTCAGCCAGGCCATGTCCATTGATCTGAACAAATGATAATCAGACGAAGCAATGTCTGGTGAATATGAAAAGTAGAGTAGGACTTCCCATTTAATCGTTTACAAGTAGGATTTCACCCGTTTTGAAAAATGTCGCCTAGTGTTGTCATGTTGCATAAGCACTTTGTCTCTGCTTGTATAGCGGCCTTTTTTCACTGCTCGGCTTAAACTCATCAATTGTAGTCGATAGCGATCTACCATTATAGTTTCGGTTGGTTTGAGCAGCTCATAATAAACTGCACCCAGCTGATCCCACCAAAAACAGAGCAGAATCTTCGAACGATGGATATTCGGCTTTGCTTTCGATGTTGATGTATGGCCGGGCTTACCTCACGATCTTCTACTCTTAAAATTATCGTAGTGTATCCACTTTTCATTGCCGGTCAAAAAACCATTCCCTTTCTGCCGTTGAAACAGCTGTTGACACGTGATAAAACGTAGTTCGACGTCTATCGGCTTCAACTCGTACTGCATCTTTTCTTTTACATAATGCTTTCAAACATTTTGAAACTGTTGTGTCATAAACTCATAACAATTATGCAAGTTAAGCATGTGCTTCACATGAGTCTTCATGAAGTATTACATCTCAATCTTCAAGTTTTTTCGCTGAGCCAGAGAGTTCTTTATCTTCAACATCAAAATCATTATTTTTGAAGGGTCTAAACTAATCTGTGCATGTGTTTTTTTTTATAGAGCATAGTCACAATAATTCTCAACAATAATTCTGTGTAGTTTAGCTGCAGATTTCTTTGAATAAAGTAGTGCAGTAAAATTCTCCGTAAATACACATTATTTGGCACGAAATCCAACATGTTTAATGCTATGAAAAAATAACACCCTGCTTATAGTATTTCCTTAGATGCGTTATTATTTGAAACTACACGCATGCAGTTCTGGGAACGCCATTTGTTGGAAAACAGCAAGAACGTATTCAAGGTCCTAAGTTTATAAACCTCATTGATTTCTAAGTCTTTTCGAACATATTGATCATACTTTTAGCTCTCGCTATTTGTAAGAATTATGTTTTCTGTCTTCTTACTGATGAGAGTTAGCCCGTTCTTCTGGCTTTCGAATGCTATATTTTTAATAGTACTTTCAATGTTCTTTCTGAGTTTGCTATCAACACAATGTCAAATACATATCCTAGGTTGGTTACTGTCAGAAGTAAATTATTTGTAGGTTTTATAGTTTTATTAGGATTATCTCACTGTACAGTTTAAATACAACCACTGAGAAAACGCACCTGTTTCGTATTTCTTTTTCTATTATTGTCTCTTCACTAAACTCATTCTCCATACAAACGCAGTCTCTTCGTTTCCAGTTGCATTTGCGGATTTAAGAATATGAAATCTAAATTTTAAAACCTCTACCTGACGCGATATTGGCTTCATTCTTTGAAGAGATACGAGCGCCTGGGTTCTATACACATTGTTGCTTCTTAGCTGTGGCAATCTATTTCCCAATAATAATGCATTAAGAACCGCTGAATTAAAATGACAGAGAAGAGTCCTTGACGGGATAGCAAATTGTGACAAGACTCAGTTCAGATTACGCGGAATCATTCCGAGTGCTCTTTGAATCGGAGAGAATGTTTTCCCGAAGGTATTACCGTAAGATAGACAGATTCGATTAAAATTTTAACTGGCTTTCTCGATTATTTCTTTTGAGTTGAAAATTATTAAGATGTATCAAAAGTATTTTGTTTCAGTGAACTTTATACCAAAGTATATTTCCTAATAACATCGAAAGTTTTACGAACATATCACGTTAAAAGACCGGTTCCCGTACAATCGCCAATGTTAAGCAATGCAGAGTCTGGCCAGTGCCTAGACGGGCAAGCGGATAAGAATACCTTAGATGTGCAGGTTGTTTAATGGATAATGGATTGCAATTGTTAATCCAGGGATCCGAGTTCCAATTCCCGTCAGATTCTTTATAATTACTGACAGAAAATATACAGAAATGTATGAATCTAGCTCATTTCCCCACAGCTATGCGTTAAAACGTTAATTGCTAAACCATTACTATTTCCAAAAACAATTTTTATAATAAAAATATTTTATTGCTTTAAATAACTTTCAAATGTTTTAAAATGAGGAAAACGAATGAATCTATCAATAATCATATCTAGCAAAGCCATAGCCGTATTTGTCTTCTTCTTCTTCTTCTTCTTCTTCTTCTTCTTCTTCTTCTTCTTCTTCTTCTTCTTCTTCAGGACGATGGCAACCATGACTTTCAAACATTTTCCGTCGTTTATAGCTATAAAGATCTTTATATCTTTTGACATTTTCTCATCTCCCCTAAACACTACTCCGGGAACCAATAGCCTAAAACTCGCCAATTATGAGTTGCTTTCCTCTGTCACTCTTAATATATCCTATGAGTATCAAAATTTCCAAGCTGTTTTTCTCATTGTGTGCACCAGAAATTTTAACTCATTCTTGATGTTAAGTAGAAGTTTCTTTTTGTTATTATCTGTAGAATTTCGTCGTTGCTCACAAGTTTGGTCTATGATATTATCAGCATCTTTCTGTAGAATCACATTTCTATTGCGTCAAGTTACTTCATCTTTGAGAAGAAAGCCCAGAACTTAATGTCATTTAGAATGATTGACATTACATGTATATTCAGTAGGTTTTGTTTTTAATGATATTTTTCTGTTTCTCAGTACATTTGTCAGATTTTGCAAGGCGTCTTTTGCGATCCTAATGTGCCTTCAAATTTTCTGTGTCGCACTATTTATTTTTTTAAACGCTTCCAAGATATCTAAATTATTGCAGCTGTTTGATTTCGGTATCTACAGTTTGCATTCACATGTTGAGATATTTCATTTGCTAACAACTACGCTTTCAGTCTTCTTGTAATTAAAGTTTAGTCTTTTCTTCTTTTTCTTTATTACATTTTGTAAAAGTTCGTGTAGTTTGCTTTCTATATCTGCAAGCAACATTGTGTCATCTGCATAAGCATATGTGTCCATTTTGTTTCTGTTTTTAGTAAGGAGAATTTTTTAATTTCTATATTTCTTGGAACTGCCTCATTTCTCATATACTATGTGCATCGAATTATTAGAACGAGATCTCTGTTGTTTTAACTCTCTTCTTCATATATGAGAAAATCCTACAAAAGAGAATTGCTATTTCGTATCAGTGTAACATAGTGTGTGGGAAACAAATCGGAACAAGTTAAATTTATGAATTAGGGGGAGAGAAAGAAAATTTCCTGAATAAAAACACAACCTGTAAATATAGCGCATTTCCGAAGTACGAAAACTCTGACGGTCACAAGTCCAACAAGAAAAAAAAGTTAAAGAAAAAGGATGCCGTTTTATTGCCCCGTTAATTGATGCACCAGGAATTAAGCGGAAGACAATATTTCCTAGTATGAAAGGAGTTCTCTCTTAATAATTTTTCAGTTGCGTGTGTCTGCAACCGTAAGCATTAAGAAATATTCCTCCTTCATTTCTTCCTCTCCCTCAGTGACAACTTGTCGGCAAGGTGTCCTTACTAAAGACAATAAAAGTAGCCAATAGAAACTATAGGCCTTGTGTCATTTAATATTAATAGAAAAATGCATTTTTATCCTTTTGAAAAGATAGCTGAGTTGAATTTCAGATAAAACAGTGTGATTATGGTGTAATGACCTGAAGGCAACCGTGGAGACTGACGTAGCGCTATAACCGTGAGGATACAGCATACCAACCTGAAGACCCATCAGATGCTATTGGCTTAAAGAAAAGAGTGGTGAGAAAAGGTCGTGCAATCGGTACCCCCTCATTAAATAAGCAAGTATTATAAGTAATTTGGCGCATTTACTTTCGCACAAATCCTTTTGAGAAAGGTATAATCCAATCTCCTCTGATTCTATGGTTACATAACAGGGGTAAAATAGGCTTTCGGTGGCAACCAGTACAAGAAAAGAAAAATCTGAGTTCAAAATGAGTAATTATGCTATATTACTTTGCAAGAAGTCAAGTCAAATTCACAGATAATAAAAAAAGAAGATCTCATAAATCTTGAAGGAATATGGCACTTTAATAATGCCGGTGTTAAGTACGAATTAAGTCAAGACGTTTAGTACAAAAGAATTGTTGAACTCTTCTTTCTGTCTCTTTTTGAGATAGAAGAAATGTGTTATTTCCGAAACAAGTAAGTTGCTTTCATGAAGACGTAGACAAAGTAATTACACAGACCAACAAAAAATATGTCTGATCAATGTTCCCAAGTCAAATTAAAGTTACTAGATCTCGATTCCAACGGGCATTATTACTATGTTGAAGAAATGACCGAACATATCTAAAAGTCTACGTTTTCTAAAAAGAAAGAAAAAATGTGAACTATTCAGACAAAAAAGATGAAAAAATGCTTACTGTGGCAAATTTTATTTCAGACTTTGAAAAAATTACCCGGGAAAATGATGTAGACCAGTGAATTATTGTTCGAGCTGATTTTGTTTTCTCTCACTCTCTCATTCTTTTTGGAATAATGGTAATAACTTGTCTGGACTCTTGGACAGTTGGAATCCTATGACTTTTCTGCAGTTAATTGATTCAAAGTAACTCAGGCACAAATGATAATGACAATGGTAAAATCAAACTTTTTTTTTTTACAAGGAAATATTTAGCATTCATTGAGCAAACATCCAGTACTGCTTTCGGTAAGATCTCTATATATTTTTTTAAACAATTTTTCAAGAAAACAGGTTTCTCAAGCTGTAATCGTTCATTCCAGTACTGATGGTCTTTTCTTTTCTAACATTTTATTTAAAAAATAGCGTGAAATGTTAACTTCTTGATTATGTCATTATTTTCTTTTTCAGTTACATGTGATATCCACTTTAGTTGTTGCGGCTGTTGGCAGTCGCCAAGTAATGTGGTTTCTGTAATTTGGCATAGTTCTTTGTTTGTGAATTGGTAGCGACTGCGCACAATTTAAAAAAATGATCTCTGCTTTTCTCCCTTAATCTTAGGGAGCCGTTATATATATAAATTGATGTATATACTATTGGATATCTTACATTAAGACAGAGCAAAAAAAAACAAAAAACAACAAAACAAAGCAAAACAAAACCTGAGCGTGACAGAATGGAAATATATCATACAAAGAAGATAATCAAAAATATTTTATCTAATTAATATAAAATATTAAATAGAAAAAATAGACAGCTCAATGAAAATTTTCCAGAGCAATACGAAATATAGAGAAGAAAACTCAACACCAATGTATACGGTTATAAATCTAGAATTTATTTCGGCAGTTGTAAAATTTACAAACTGCTTTTTCAAACCTGAAAAATCAAGTGTTACATTTTACTCGGAATATTAAAAAAAAATTGCACAGAGAGGAAAGAAGGTTAGGTGAAGGGTAGAGGAGTATACAGTTAAACAGACACCGGAATTGTCACAAAAATAAAGAAAATATCCACCAAATCCCATGTACATAAACAAAATCTTAAATGAAAAATATATAACAGCAAAAGAGAATATATATAATCATACACAAAATAAGCACCCACAAACATATATTTACGAGGCTATATATGAACACAATATTATAGACACAATAAAAAATAAAGATGAACGTGCACCACACAAACTACATTTTCGGACCATAATTGTAATATATGGTGTCATTATGGGAAAACCATTAGGTCCTACTTTCTCGAAATTTTGCATGTCCCATTAAAAAAATATGTTTAAAACAACCGACAAGGTACGTCGACGACATTTTCGTTTTGATGAAAAATATAGACAAAATCCTAAATCTATAATTAAATTTTGAATATAACTCTTCGCTGAAATTTACTCATAAACTCATGGATAACAACAAAATCCCGTTTTTTGACGTCAATATAGAGCTAAAAACCAACGAATTTATCACTTATCTGTATAAAAAAAGCCACAATAACTCTTGTCTTCTTAACTGAAATAGCCAATGCCCAGAAATATATAAAATAGTAAAAATAAAGAATTTCTGAAATAGAGCACATCAAAATTTCTCCTACCAAAGAATATTTTTGAGCAAACACATAAAACAATCATTAGTCAACAATAATTTTCCCAACTAAAATAAGATTATTCTTACAACAAATACACAACACTACTATTAAAAATAACGCAAAACACTTCAACATATTTTTTCGACAAACTGCACATCAATTTTAAACAAGACGAATTTTCTGTACAAAAAATAATTAAGCATCATATTTCTGTCGTTATTTCTCAAAAACATGTAAAATTTATAATATTTATAAAAACTGGAATTCAGCTACCTTGTTTCTAATAATAATAACCCTATCAAATCTAAACTAGCGATGACTAATATGATGTATGAATTTCAATACCCTGTGCAAGATTGTGATTTTTGTCATAAATCAACTACCTATATTGGCCAGACTACTACGTCTCTGTGAAGACGCCTTATATGCCACCAATCTAGCAATAATAGTCCAATGGAAAAAAAAATTATTAATCCATAAGTTACAAGAACCCTTAATAAAAATGTTGGTTGAAAATACAAATATACTATTTAAATCACAATCTTAAAGGCACCTCGCTATATATATCAAAACTTAAACCAACCTTACATAATTTATCAGTGAAAATGGAGTTTTCAAAGTTATTTGAAAAATATACAGAAAGCTTTAAAGATCTCTCCTTTTCAAAAAAACACTAAAACAAAAAAAAATCCAGTGCAGTCAAACATGAGGACGTAATAACAACACCGGAAAAATTACATCTGTGAAAAGGCTAATAGCGCTTAGAAAATCGAAAATTATAGAACATTTTTACATTCTTTATCTCCAGCAAAAAGAAAAGATGTAAGAATAGCGGAAAAATTATACATATATAACGGTTTTTATTATAATGGAGAGGATTTTCTTTTCGAGTTACATGAGCTATCAATTTTTGTTGTTCCGGCTGTTCTTAGTTGTCCAGTGATGTGATTTCTGTTATTTGGTACAGTTCTTTGTTTGTAAATCAATGTTTAAAGAAGGATGATCTTCGTTTTCTTCATTGGTCTTATGAAACGGTTATATATATATATATATATATATATATATATATATATATATATATATATAAATGAGAGTTAAGATATTTATGGCAATGTTTTGAGCCATGTATGGGAAATATCCAACGATTAATATTTAATAAATTAAATGTTTGCCAAGATTGGTTTATGCGCTCAAAAACCTTTAGAAAACCACCAATATGCGTATGCACAGTGCTTATCAATTAGGCGATGACTTTTAAAAATCTTATTCGATATGTTAAATTATTTTTCAGTCCTTTTCTGTAAACAATATTGTTGCCATTAAAAATTATAAATGCACGTATATCCCGAAATTATTGACAAAATCAAAAGATAGGTTTATTATATTATCGATCCTGACCTGGAATCGCGGTTTCAGTCAATTTCGCTCCGTGGTAACGTAGCTTTTCTGTATCTATTCTTTGAATAGTTTCAAAGTTGTTGTTCTAATAAACTCCCCTTCTTGGTAGAACAACTGACTACTAAATTGGCTATTAGGTTTCCTCGTTTTAATGCTGAAGTTGCCGTAAGTTTTATTCAAATACTTACTTTTTTAGCACTTCTCATCTCTGAAAAACTTTTCCGATTCCTTGCTTTCATGGGATCCGTAATCTTCAAACAAGTAAATGCAACGACAATCGGCATTTTCTGTCTTCCTGATATCCGTTCTTTTATTGTCTTTTCTCTAATAACTTCCTCATTTTCTTAAACTTAAATTACACATGCATGTATGCCATTTTGGACAAAATGATGAAAAAATATGTGCTGTAAAGTAGGTTTTAGAGGGCTAGGATACCACCTTCTTCTGTGATGGGATGACAATGCTTACGCATCGTTGAACCAAGTACATTGTCAAAGAAGGATATACTAAAAAATGGTGAAAACCTACTTTGTTTCTCCAACTCTTTCTAGGCGTGGCTTAGAACCTTTTGAGCAACGCTCGTATATATGAATTCCACATGAGGATCGTATATATGACTCGCCCATCTAAGATTACAACAGTTGATATGCCCAAGCAGCCATCCATCTAGGCTATGAATTAGAGGCAAGTAGGTACAATCCTGTATATATCTGGGAAGTGTCGCAACAGGGGGCGGAATGTGTGACACGTACACTCGGTGAGCATTAGGAGACGACTGGGTCTTAAACTTACCCAAGACTTCAAGTGGAACGAATACATAAGATCAATTGCTAAAGGTGCAGGACAATATCGGTTTCCTGTAACGAGCCAGTAAGTACAAGACACCTCGTGCTATCCTCTAGCTTTACAAGAGCCAGATCAGGCTAACAATGGAGTACTATCGGAGCTGCCCAGTCCTTACACTCTAGTCTTGACAGTCCAAAGGCGTCTCTACGTTCTTGTGCATAACAAAATATTTCACACACTCCAACCTCTCTCTCACTGGTGGAATTTAACAAGCCTCTCACTGCTCTTTTACTACTGCCATAGAAAGTGCTTGGACGAAATGCATTCCTTGGTTCCTCAAGTTCATACCTACACGACTAGGACCACATTGTAGCGAATCACCATCATTCCTTTAGAATTACATTGGTGAGAAGTAAGCTCCACTCGAACTGTTTATTACCGCTAACCTCTAATCTATGGAACCGGATCGCGAGAGGATGTTTCCCCGATCACTACAATTTTAAATTACCAAGTCCAAGGTCAACTGTTATCTTTCCCACATATTTCTATAAACTGTGCTTCTTACTTTGTAACCCTCTACTTTAAGTTACTCCCAAATGTATGCTTCCCAATGTTAACCTGTTCAAGTCCAGGGTCAACTGTTATCTTCCGAACGTATTTCTATAAACTGTGTAACTCACAACCGTGAGTTACTCCTAAAAGTGTGCTTTCCCAGTTTTAACTTGTTAAAGTCTATGGTCAACTCTTATCTTCCTCATATAATTTCTTAAACCGTCTTTTACTTTGTAAACCTCCACTCCCAAGAGAATGCTTCCTCGATCACTACGATCTTAACCAGTTCAAGTCTAACTTTAATTGTTATCTTTTCCACATATCTGTATAAACTATGCAGACTTTAACGCTCTACCTCAAGGGAACTCCGCTCCTTGTTCAGGGTGAACTTTGCTTTAAAAAAACAAAAACAAAAAACAAAAAACAAAAATAAAACCAATAAAACTCAGCGATAGGAGTGTGCACTGAATTAGCGGAGATGGCTTTTAAAAACATGTATCCTTCTCTTTATGTTATAGGTGCAATTTATGAATAAAATTTTGAAAATTTAAAAAAAACTTTTACTTTCACGTAATGAACCGACCGAACTTTTTGACCACCCAATATATTGTTCAATAATATTGATCTCGGAAACTTAAACATTTATTTTTAGATCCGTTGGCCAAATCCATTATATTTGATGTTTTCGTTGTTGGAAACATGTCAGTTCTTTTCTGATTCACACATTTAGCAGAATGCAAATTCAGATTGTTTATTCATTGAAAGAAGTTTGATAATAAAATATAATCAATATTACACCATAATGTCGCTACAATCAACAAATATCTTCAGAGTTAAAAATCGACTATTCGTCGGTGCATTGAATACTTTTGCCATATCTGGTCAGGGGATCCTGCTATTCATCTCAAAGTTCTCGACAAAATCCAAAGAATGATCGGCAATGTAATCGATCCTGACTTAGCATTACAACTTCAGTCACTTTCTCACTGATGTGACGTGGCTTCCTTCTGTCTTTTTGTAAATATTTTCATGGCTACTGATCTGACGAGCTTTTTCACTTAGTGCCCCCGAATTTAAGCGTGCTACTTGATTGTCATCTAGGTCAAGAAACTGACAATTTCTCCCAGGCTAATCTGTTAGCTCTCAGGAATTCTGGCATTTTCATATCCAACCACTCTTTTAGGTTATCAAAGATTGTATTGATCAGGAAAGCATCTTCTCGAGGGTTAGTTCGACGAAGTAACGGTTACTGCGAATAAGCTGTCTTTTATATTTATAGAATTCGAAGATAATGAGGCGGATTCATCTCTGTGTCGTGGCCTCGTGGGTCTTATCAGTGAAGATCAGAACTGGAAAAGCTAAGCAATGTAGCTAGTCAAAATATTTTCCATAGGAGTAATGATAGATTAGTAAGAGATTAGTAAGTTGATAACATCTACGAGGCCGCGTAGACGCTTTGAATTCTATGAAATCTGAAAATCTCTAATTTAGTTTTAGCAACTATCTACTTTTGTCGTAATAGTAAGTATTATCGGTTTTATAAGGCCATACTGGCAGCTGATCTACAATTTGTTGTTTACTGGGGTAAGGAATGACTTGTTAATTTTAACATCAAAACGAATCAATTCTTTTTTAATCCTTTGAAAGAACCACAAAGAGAAGCGTTAAAATGTTCAAATTACTTAGAGCGACTAAAGAGAAGAAACTGTGGAGAACCATTGTTACAAAGTCTTTTTCTTTCCTACAGAAATGGTGTTAACATTTTTGTGCAAAAGGAGTCTCCATAGATATCAAAGTTTAAAATGTCACATTCTTATTTTTAGAACAATAGCTCTCAAAAAATGATGAATCATGTTTATACTACATTGTTAAATCCAATTCTCGGAAGATCACAAAGTTAAGCAACATCGAATCTGGTCAGTGCTTAGATGAGTGACCGTTTGGTATAGCAGATACTGTAAGCTTAATTCTTGGGACCTAAGGTTGATATAATAGATAATGGCTCGGAATTGTTAATCGAAAAGCCAAGTTCCAATTCATATTGAGTTTGTTATATTGATAATCTTGGGAATGGTAGGAATTTTTCTCTTTCTACAACCTAACTAAAATAAATGAAAATCTTCATATGACAAATGTTGAAGAATTTCACTAACTCTGATTTTTGCATCTCTCTCAAACAACAGTGGTATTTTTCAAAGATTATCTGCAGATTTTACTATTTTTCCCGACGCTTAAAAATTCTTCGTCTTTCCCTGAATGACACATTTCATCGCCATACGTGCCGTTATAATGGTGTTTTGATTCATATCCTTCACGTCAAAGACAGTATAGTGTATTGATTGATCAACTATAAAATTGCTAACTATAAAGATATTAGAAAAATCAAACTAGTTCAGCACGACATTCTTCTAAAATCAACTTTCTCTCAGTAGGATCTTGTTTTCTGCTCTTTTTTTTACATTTTTCTAAACTCCATCAACTTTGGTTTTCTTTAGATTATTATCTAAACAGCCTTTTCTTAATGTTTGCTTTAAATATTTTAACTCTCTTTTTTATATTAAATATGTGTCATTTTGTTTCAATTTTCTCTAAAAGTTTGACGTTATTCACATGTTCGTTCCATGGTATTCCCAGTATTCTTCTGTAGAACCACATTTCTGAATGTCCAGTATTCACTGCCATATAGAATGACTGATATTACGTAACACTTCAGTAATATTTTATTTTCTATTTTTTTTTTCGTTTCTTAATACTTTGCTTAACTTTTTAAAGGCACTTTCATTATCCCAATGTGACTTTGGACATCCGTTTTGCACTATCCGTCCTCTGATAAAACACTTCCTAGATATTAAGTTGTTTTACTTGTTTGAATATAGTATCTCCAATTTATAATTTGCATGTCGGGCTGTTCCTTTTGTTGACAACCATACACTCTGTCATTAAATTAAATTTTTGCAATTTCATCATATCGCATAAATTTTAAATTTTCTGGACATTGTATTTTTCATTATGTGGCTCTTGATATTTCACCTGTCTCCTTTTAATTGTAAGTATCCGATACTTTATGGTTTCTATTTACTTTCAATCGACTTCGCTGTGTATGTATTCTGCTCATGTTACTCTCAGCATTCGGCAGAATTATATTTTTGTTACTTCAAAAATATATATATATATATATCTGTTAGAGCTGCTCAGAAGCTTTAGGATATTCAGGGATCTGTACTTACAGTAAACCGCCTGCATAGGGAGAGGAAATGACTTCAGAAGATACACAAAATAGAAAGGGGTGTAAGATGTGTTTTCTCACCGGGTTTATTCGAGCTATATGGTGAGGCAATTCTGTGAGAATTAGATGTCAAGCCAGATTTCATTATTGGCGGCGATAATTTTAACAACGTAATATATGCAATGTTGATAGCAGACACAGAAAAAAAAACACACAAATGCTCCTACAGAAGGTAGCAAAGGAAAGCGTGAAGAAAGGTCTAAATATAAGCTAGAAGAAAGCGGAGTGCAATGTACTCAGAAAAAGGATAAGCCCAAAATGTAAATCAGGTATACTAAAATCGAACAAGAAAACACATTCAAATTTATGGGAAGTGTTCAAGCAAAGGACTGAAAAAGCAACACTGAAATCCGAAAACTCATTGGAATGGCCAAAAATGCATTCCAAAAGCTAAGCAGAGTATTAAAATTAAGAAAAAATCATTAGGAACAAAGAAAAACGTCTTGAAATTTTGCATGATATTTGTCCTCCTATATGACAGCGAATGCTGAACAATCTCCTCAATGATGGAAAAAAGATCAGCTCTTCATTCAGTAAGAAAATGAGGTTCTACAGAAAGAAGCTGAGGATACCATGGGCTGGACTCGGAAACAACGACAAAGATTTAGACAATATGGAATGAAAATGACATAGACAGTTGAAATTTTCAGATGCGTGTAATAAAAAAGTAAGGATTGGAAAAACTAATTTTTTAAGACATGAAAATATGAACATATAGAAAGCAGCGCGTAACATGTTTGATGAGCTTCAGTAAGTGAATAGGAAAACAAGGTTTTGGGGAAATAACAAAAAGACAAAATTTATTGTGAGATACGAGGAAAAGAAAGTTGTGGATGGCCATAATCTCCTACCTGCTTAAGAGACACGACACATAAAAGAAGTATAGCAATTGGAAAGATCATTCAAATGTCTGTGGTCAGAACATATGTTTATGGCCCGCCACATCTTTATTTTACCATTCTTATTTGTTTTACCACCCTTTTTGCAGGCTACTGACGTCTATGGTATTCACTGTGACTGTTAAATTCTGTTTTCTTTGCTCATTGTGTATTGCAGAAATGTTTAAATGTCAATAATTATAGAAGTTTCTTTCTATTTTTATTTTTCCTAGAACTTCCATGTTACTTTCATTTTCTTCTCTATGTCTACTCAGCTTCTTTCTGTAGAACGCCATCTTGATAATTTCGAGGACCTTCCACAGTGTCCAACTTTAGCATCCGTATAAAAGATTAGAAATTACACTACTGTAAAAGGAAAAATCTCACTCAAGTTTTGCACCGACCGACCAGTGACCACTCCCACATTGGTTTTCGATTGCTGTGAGATGCTGGAAAATGTCACTGATAAAGAAGAGACTTCAAGCAACAGAAATGTTGTTATACAGAAGGATGCTTAGAATAACATGAACCGAACACGTGAGCAACGACAAAGTTTTAGAGAAAATGTAAACAAAAAGGACACAGTTAATATCAGGAAAAGAGAATTGAAATATTCAAAGCAAATAGTGAGGAAGGAAAGCTTTAGATAATTAGATATTTATAATAATCTAAAGCGTCTACGGCTATATCGTGTTCAATACACCGGTTCCCGTTAGATCACCGAAGTTAAGCAACATCGAGCCTGGTCAGTACTTAAATGGGAATAACAGGTGCTGGAAATGTAAGGACCAAGAATGGTCCACCGATCCTCCAGGTTTGGGGGTTGGGCGCAGCGAGCGCTAACAACCCTGCCCCATAAAAAACAGTTTGTTACAGCAACAAGAAGTTGCTGCCCTATGCACCATCTGGGTGTGACAGATAAATGATGATGATGATGATGATGATGATGATGAATAATCTAAAGAAAACCAAAGTTGTTAGAAATTAGAAAAAAATTAAAAAAGAGCAGAAAACAAGATTCTACTGAGAGAGAGTTGGTTTTAGAAGAATGTTCTACTGAATTGGTTTATTTTTTCTAATATCTTTATAGTTAGCAATTTTATAGTCAATCAATCAATACACTATACTGTCTTTGACCTGAAGGATAAGAAATAAAACAGCATTGTACTGGCATTTATGGCGACAAAGTGTGTCATTCAGGGGAAGACGAAGACTTTTAAGCTTCGAGAAAAAATAGTAAAATCTGCTGATAATGAAAAATATCAGAGTTCTTTCGGAGGTATACAAAAATCAGAGTTAGTTGAATTCACCCACATCTGTCATATAAAGATTTTCATTTTCTTTTAGTTGGGTTGTAGAAGAGGCGGATTCTTATCTTTCCGAAGGTTATCTGCGGATAAATCAATATAATGAACTCAGCGTGAATTAGAACTAAACTTTACTTTTTCTATTTAGTCTTTCTAAGTAATTTTAACTCTTTAACGCTTGTCTTTGTCGCTATTACAATGGCGGTCCCTAAAATCTGGATACATAAATGTTATTTTAATGAATAAGGGAAAATTAATTTTCTTTTAACAATGACAAATGTTCAAATTCAGAGCTTGACCAACCTTGATTTGTTAAGCTTGTCAAAACACCATACTGTTTGTTACAACAGCAGTCTGGCTAGGAACTTCCGAGTTTTGAACTATCTCAAGAGATAGCGTTTAATCGAAGATAAAGGGTATTTTTTGTATAACTTTTTACGACCAACTAACATTCCGCTTGCGACCCACCAGTGTGTCGCGACTAATAGTTTGAAACACGCTGGCCTAGTCACTTAAAGCATTGTTTCTTGAATTTGTTAGCATACTAATTCTGAATTCAATCAATAATCTGTGCTGTAGAAGCCCAGTCATAATAGATGGACTAATAACACATTGCTTGTTTTGGCCGTTGCATTATTCAGATATTTACAGTGAGAGAAACAATTAACACTTTCCAGTAAACACTGCCTAATGTCTCGAGAGAATGGTAATGAAATCTGAAAGAGGTTTTATCTACGCAATAAAATCAACAATTGTTTATAAAATTTGATGACGATTGAAAAAGAACTGGATTTGAATGGGAAAGAAATTTCAAAAGTTTTTTGAAACTTTTTTTTCGCAGTTTTAAACTGCGAGAAAAAAGGTAGGCCGAAAAAAGGTAAAACAATCCATGTTCTTTGATTAGAGGAAAAATGAAGAAACAGTAAAAAAATTAATAATTGAATCAAACGAAAAGTTAACAATTATTCAAATAGGTTAGACAGGTAGGTAGACAGGAATATGACAACCAGTATAAGAGAAAACAGTTTTTAATTCAAGACTGTATGTGGTCCTTTAACTGTAAGTAACGTCCGTTCATCATAAACCATAGGTTGGTTCCGTGGGTGCTGAAAAACACAAACAAAGATTGTTACTCGGAAACTAAGAGATATGCTGAGGATGAAACATAACTTTACTTTCATGTTGAAACAGTTCCGAAGAAAATTTCGTCAGGCAAAACATATCGGCGAAAAACAATAAAAGACTCAAAATTTTACTGGACGTAAAATAAAATTTACTTAATATAAAAAAAGGTAACTTCTTTCATTATTTACTTCGATTTCTACTGTTTTAGAATCGAGTTTTGCTTCCTGTCACACAATAAATAGGACCTTAGACAGATAAGAGATTTATTTGAGCGCTACAAACATTTGTTTGTACTGATAATTCACCAAATTCAAGACTCAAGGTTATTCAAAGTAGAGGATTAATAAGTTAGATTATTCTAAGGTAGAATTGGTTTTATTAAAGAAAATGTACATTATAAAGACGTGAAGGATAGATGTTGCTTGATCCTGTATTTAAAGGGACAAAGGTTGTAGTTTTCATGGAAGCATCCTGTAAAGAGTCCGTTCCACAAAACAACACTTCTGGTTAAGAAGTTACCCGTTTGGAATGTATTCTTTATGAAAGGACCTCGAAGGAACTGGAGATGATTTGCCACGGTGAACATAGCATGGTGGGTCTTGGCTGTGATGATTCGATCTGGTGACATTAAAGAATGTAACTCGTTCGAACATAGTAACAGCGATATAGTAGTGAAAATCAGGCAACTTTTCGTGTATCGGATAAGGGTTGCAGGATGAAAAATAATTCATCACCGACAAGAGGGCGTAAATGCTCTGTCGAGTCTTGACAGTGATGATTGAACAGCACTAATCCAGATATAACAGTAATATTCCATGCATGGTCTGATCTTACCAGTCAGGATAAAACATGGCATCTGGAGTTAGGTATGTTATGGAGCCGATCATTCTTTCAGCATCTTTTAAACAGTAGACGTTCGAGGTAAGGGGATGGCCACTCATCAAGATTGCTGTAGATTTGAAATCTGCTTAATATAGATACTAATGTCACTATTGAACTCATTCTAATGAGGTGATCAATGATCCATTTTTGTTGGAAATTTCGGTCCTTTGATAACTTGTGTTATTTCTTAATACCTATTCTCGATACACATATATATTCCCTTCATATTCTATTCGTAAAGAAGAAGTTACACTCAGAGAGTTTATTTCCCCGAACTGTCACTTTGTGATCACGAATATTTACTTTTTGGAGGTATGGGAGTAAATGTATGTTTGCAATATAATAAGCAGTAGTTTCAAAACAAAAGAAAAAACTATAAGTATTAGAACCCTCCATAGATTTAAATTTTCCAGAAATAGTTAACTGTCTGAAAATAAATTTTCTCTGTGTCGTACCCCTTCAAAACGTGAACGGTTATGACTCTTCCCAACTTCTAGTCCTTTGTTGTTGTCAGTAACTTTTTAATACCTTTAGATATCTGTTCTGTTAACTGCATACTTAGATATCTGGAAGATGCATGACTCATGGAACTAGAAGAATCTACCATGAAGGGTTCAGTTTAAAATTCCAGCACCTTAAGACGGCCGAAGCGTAAAACGGCCAAAGCGTTGTGAATATAGCAAAAAGATGAGGACAACATTCCGAATAATGTAAATTGCAGCAATTCATTTCAGAAATATGGAAAGATCTTAAAGAAGGCCGCAGTGTAAAATTTGACCGAAATGCTGTGAATACGGCAACAAAGATGAAGAAAACTGCCGAACAATGTATATCGTGTAATTAATTACAATACTTCATCTCAGAAATATAGACAAATTCTAAAGAAGGCCAGAGTGTACAATACAAAAACGTTGTGAATATGGAAATTAGTTTCACATGTTAATTAGGCAGGTTATGCACTACTTTCTTCTGTCCAACTTACTTTCAATACGTCTTGTAAGTGTTAAATTGTCAAGCCCGATTTCCTTATTATGTGCAGTCTCTTTCTGATATTAATTATAAGTGGCTTTTTTCCATTCTGTTTTCTCATCATTTCTTCTGAGTTTAGTATTCGCAACACACTTTTTTTTAACACAATCGCTCTCAATGGAACATAGTCTATGGAGGACTTCCAAACTAAAAATTGTGCTAGTTAGATTTTTTCTTGGGTCGAATCCAGCATTGACATTTTTATTCCTTCTCAGAAATAACAGGTAAAATCATAATCAACTCCATGGTTCACACCAGCATGCTTGGTCGCTATAGAATATAGAAACCGCTATTTTGGCTATGACAGTGTGACATGTTTGCTGCTACTCGTAATAAATATAAGCGAGTCCTCAAGGAACAAAGCCCCTCTTTGTCGAGAGAATGAGCCACTATATATCATTTAACAATTACTGATGGCTCTGTTATAGTGTATTAAATAATTTCAAAGTCTCTATTCGCCACTCGTTAAGGTGAATTTGTCTCTATACCCCACAAATTCGAGGTAAAAACATCCTTTGCTGATAAAGCTGAATCTTTGGCCTTATATTCTCCCCAATCTTTACTTTTGACTCATCCTGATTATTCCTGGTTAACTCTCTACTTTCAAATGGGTCTCTGTCGAGTGATATAAATATCCCCCCCCCCATCTTTCTAATCTAGATCCTCATAATGCAAGTGAACCCAATGTTATCCCTGTAATAGTCATTAAAAGTGTACTTCCGAACTTTGGTTTTTTCTAAACTATATTATAGATGCTTTACTGCCTTTTGCTTTCCTGTCTGCTGGAAGTCATCAACTGCGGTTTCAGCTTTTAAAAACCTTTTCAGCTATCTGCCTATTAGGTTTTTTTCTATTTTGGCAAACTCTTAGATGCCCTAATCAATGCCTAATTGGTTAATCATCTCTTATTGCAAGTCGTTTTCTTGGTAAGTTCGTTCACTGTGTAGTGCACGACAATTTATTTTACCTCCAGAATCTATAAGTCTACCATTAGTCCATTCTTAGAATATTGCTGCTACATATGGTACAACACCACTGCTATTTACTTTGAATTCCTTGATAAGATCCAATAAGAATCAGTAATATTAATGGTCTTGATGTGGCGGCTCGGATTCAGTCATTTTACAACCAAAACAATGCATTCCAAAAGCTAAGCATAGTATTAAGAGAAACAAAGAAAAGAGTACCGAACTGTTACATGCTGTCTGTCTTTCTATATAGCATCGGTCTCATGGACAATTGCCTCAAAGATGCTCATAGATGAGGAATGGACTTGAACAGAAATGTAGTTCTACAGAAAGATGCTGAGGATCCCGTAAAATGAACATGTGAACAAAAACGAGATTTTGTAGAGAATGGAAGCAAAACGAAGATATCTAATTAACATCAGGAAAAAGCAGCTAAAATTTCTTGGATCGTAATGAGGAAGGAGGATAGAGAAAATATGATGTTCACAGGACATGTAATATAGCAATCTGGCCCCACCCGAGGAAGGTTGATGCAATCGATGGTGTTTCCCGTCGGTGAAGGGGTCGGTGAACGACAAGACAGGTGTTTGAGAAATACATCCTGTCGGGGCCTGGAGCGGATGTCGCAGGGTTATGAGTCGGGCTCGTTTGACCTTATTTCCGACAGCGGCGGAAATGACTACGGAGGCAAACAGAACAGGTGTCTCTTGGAATTACGTGAGCGTTGCGTGGGCGAGGCAAAACCGGAAGGAAAAGTCCCGGTTCTAGAAGACTATAAAAAGACCTCGACACACGGATTCGCCAGCAGAGAACGGCCAGTGGAAGCAGAGAGACACCACAGGCAAGACTACACTCCCGTCGACCCATTCTATGTGCGCTCTCACTCTTCCATTCTCTGTTCCACACGGGTTCGTCGTCAGGAATAAAAATATAACCTTATATTTTTATATATGCGTGTTCTTGTTGTTTGTCGTCGTACGGCGATATATAACATACGCAATTTGGTGCCTAGTGACTTGCTGTTTTAAGACAACAACAACAACAAAACAGATAGATGCGAACTTGGTTACCACGGCGACAATTTGAAATTCTACGGAATTAAAACCACCTGATAGAGGAAGAAAAAGAAAAAAGAAGACGAAAATAGAAAGCAACCGGACGACCATAGACGACATCAACGAAAGGTAGGTGACTTTTGATTCGATGTTGTGTGTGTTCTGCTCTTGTTCATAATAAGTTTATAATAAGTCTAATTAAAAAAAAAAAATGGAACAGCATACTTTTGCCAATTTTGTTCAAAGTCTGACCCTGGAATTGAGAAATGTGGCTTGTTCGGTGTCGAACACTTTAAGGGGAGAATCTTTTTTGAAGAATATACAGCCATTAGCGTGCAAAGAAGATGGTGGTTATAGTGCTTGGTTGGAGGATATGGAGAGGTATTTTAAAGTTGTGCGCGTGGCAGAAGAAGACAAGTGTCAGGCAGCTCTTCTCACAACAAGGGGAGCTGTTGGACACTATGTATATAGACTAATCTCTAATAACCCACAACTCACATGGAAGGAGTTCAAAACTTCTTTAAAGGAATACTACGGATTGGTTTTAGACCCCGACGCACGGTTAGTCGAATTAGTGAACCTTAAGCAGTGTAGAACAGAGGGGGTGCAGGACTACATGCAGAGAGTAGTACGCCTAGCGGAGAGCGCATATGTTGGGGTTGACGGGAAGAATGAAGTTGTGATAAAACAAGTTCTAGGATTTTTCATAAAAGGTCTAAGGGATCCGGAAATAAAGATGGCAGTTATGAAGGATGAGCCACAAACACTAGAGGCTGCCTATCAGAAAGCGTTATCTGAGTTGAGATGGAAAATTCGACTCGATGCAAACTCTGAATACGAAGAGGAGCCTATGGAAATTTGCCACTCTCGGAGACGGGTACCGATAGAAGCCGTAAGCCCCGCTGAATCTAATACTAATAATAATAATAATAATAATAATAATAGGAATAAGAACAATAGAAAAGTTGGTAATAGGGGAACTGAATACAAGACTCGCGAGCGGGAGAGGAACGGGAGCGTTGTTAGGTGTTGGAATTGTAGGAAAGAAGGCCACATAGCGAAATTTTGTAGACGCGCCCCGGGAAACGGCAGAGGTCCGTTCGTGCGACGCCCAACGAACGGAACAAGGTGGTACCAACGCACATAGTTGGTAATATGGGCGCGCCAAATTCCATCTTTATTAGAATAGAACGTAGACCTTATAGGGCATTGGTAGATACGGGCGCAGAGGTATCGGTTATAAGCTGTAGGGTATTTAAAAAATTGCGACTGGGACTTGAACTGCAAAAGAGGGACATTAAACTTCGAACTGCGAATGGATCCCCGTTATACGTTGAAGGCCTTTGTCGTCTACAGGTCCAGATAGGAAGTAAGTCCATACCCCATGATTTTTTAGTCGTGAAAAATCTCAATAGAAACGTTATACTTGGCCGAGATTGGCTGATGAAGAACGGGGTGAGAATGTATTTCGATTTGGGGGCATTGAAGATTGGTGAAGAATACGTGGCATTGGAGGAGGATGTTCATATTTCCTCTATTGTTAGGTTAGCTCAAATAGTAACATTAAGACCTCAACACCTGCATGCTTGTCTGGGATTAACCAGGCTGAGAAATGGACGTGGCAAAGAATATGAAATCGAACAGCTGAGTAGTGGATATGTTAGCAACTTATGTGGTATATCAGTAGCCAACGCAGTTGTAAAAATGCCAAAGTCTCGTAAGTTTCAGTTGCTGATAATGAATAACACTAACCAGACAATCACTTTGAGACGGGGGTGTCCGCTGGCTAAATTGGAAAGGGCAGGTAATATTACTGAAATTACTATGCCCGATAAACAAAATAATAAAAGTCCTGATGTAGATTTGGAACAGGTACATGTACCGGAGGAATTCAAGCCTGAAATTAACAAATTGCTAAAAAGAAATAGGGACATGTTCGTTAGTGACGACAAGAACCTGGGCAGAACCGATACTGTGGAGATGCGTATCGATACTGGAACGCATGAGCCCATAAGAAAACGCCCATATCGCACACCCCTCAAACAAAGAAAGACAATGGATTCAGCAATCGACGAAATGATGCAGGCAGGTGTAATTGAGAGATCCAATAGCCCGTGGGGTTTTCCAGTAGTTTTAGTAGAGAAGAAAGACGGTGGTAAGAGATTTTGTGTAGACTTTAGAGCACTTAATAAGATTACAAAGAAATATGCTCAACCTCTTCCTGTCATCGATGATATACTGGCATCACTTGGTTCGGCAAGGTACTTTTCGAAGCTTGATTTAAAATCAGGGTACTGGCAAGTTAAGCTTCATGATGACGACAAAGAAAAAAGTGCATTCACCTGCCACAAGGGTCTGTTTCATTTTAATGTTATGCCATTTGGACTTGCAAACGCACCCGGCATCTTCCAGGAATTAATGTCAGTTGTTTTACAGGGACAGGAAGATTTTGCTCTGGCATATTTAGATGATATTCTGATATTTTCAAATACGGTGGAAGATCATTTAAGACATATAGACACAGTCTTGAGTAGTCTACGTAAGCACAACCTTAAACTGAAGCCAGCTAAGTGTGAGTTCTTTAAGAAAGAGACCCAATACCTGGGGTTCAAGATAAGTGAAGAGGGAATACAACCAGACCTCAATAAAGTCAAGGCTATAAAGTCAGTTTCTACTCCAACCACTGTTAGGCAAGTAAGAGCTTTTATTGGGATGACCTCATACTATCGCCGCTTTATTAGAAATTTCTCTGATATAGCCGAACCGCTGGTCAATTTGACAAGGAAATATGCACGATTCCAATGGGACGATGCTTGCCAAACCGCTTTCGATACACTAAAAACGAAGCTCGCGGAGATGGTAACACTAGCCTATCCCAACCCAAATAAGGCGTATAGGTTATATACTGACGCATCCGATCAATCGATTGGCGCATGCCTATCCCAGGTGGTGTACGATAAGGAAAATAGGAAGGATGTAGAAAAACCAATTTATTTATTGTCCCATAAATTAAGTGACACACAAACGAGGTGGTCAACTATAGAGAAAGAGGCTTATGCCATACACTATGCTCTTCAAAAACTGAATCACTACCTGCATGGCGCAACATTCACAATATACACTGATCATAGGCCCCTGGAGCACTTACTGAACTCGCCCATACAAAATAAGAAGATACAGACTTGGGCTCTGAGCATGTCTGGCTACAATTGCAGCATACAGTATCTTAAGGGTAAGGATAATGTTTGCGCGGATCTCTTATCACGCGCTGTTGATGTGAACGAAGACCATATTGCTTCTCCAGTAGATATAGATGATAGAAATTACTTGGTTAGTGTTATAAACTCCAACCTAATGGAGCCGGAAGAATTAGCAGCCCATAAAAATGTCGGAAATTCATCAGAGGCATCCGAACGGCCCACATTGAAAGGAATAGACATAATCAGGGAGCAAGAATCAGACAAAAACATCTTAGACCTGAAGATTAGATTACGAAATGGTAAGGCTACCAAAGCAGAACAGAAGAGATATATAGTAATGGATGAGGTGGTGTACTATTTGTCTCAGCCTGATGATGAACCCCTCATCAGGCTGTATGTACCATCTCACCTTAGAAAAAGGGTGCTAGTTCAATACCATGATGACAGTGGCCATATGGGGGTGGATAAGACATTCCACTCAATAAAACAAAAGTATTTCTGGCCTTGTTTACTTAGAGAAATAAATGATTTCGTAGGTAAATGTATCCCGTGTCAGACAAGAAACCTAAAGAAGCAGCAACCCCACATACAGGAATGTGACTTCCCTCCTTTTCCTTTCGCAAAGGTTGCTTTAGATCTCTCAGGACCCTACCCAAAGACCCATTCAGGTAACCAATACATAGTTACTTTCATAGATATGTACAGTGGTTGGCCGGAGGCATTTGCAGTTCCTAACAAGAAGGCAGAAACAGTGGTGCATCTCTTAGTTGACGAAATCTTCCCCAGATTTGGGACACCACTTCAGCTTTTAACTGATAATGGGCCAGAAAATTACTTGCTCTATAACAGGGATGTTATTTTGCCCTTGGACAATATACTGAGGCCTCGTCGCATATATTATGGTGATGAGCATCACCAAATTGCACTACAGGAAATGCATCGTAGCTTCACTTTAGTTAGGAATAATATAAGAAAAGCGAGGAGAGCCGCGATAGATAAGTCGCGTGGTAAGACGAAAAATACAACTTTTGAGGTTGGTGATTTGGTGTACTATAAGAATCACCAAAAGAAAGGGAAGTTAGATGTGCGCTGGCGGCCATATTATGTGATCGTTGAAAAGACTGGCCCGGTCTCTTATAGAATTAGAGATCAGTTAACCGGCTCAGTCATTAAGACGCATGCTGAGCATCTTCGGGCAGCGTCCATTGATGAATGGAAAATCCCTACTTCCGATAGGCCGTTACGAAAGATTGTATTGGCTGCTCCAGTAGAATCCAGTGATTCGGATGACGAATCCGGAGCGGAACAGACCGACTTTCCAGTGCACAAAAATCGACACCAACGTGTGGAATCAGACGATGAGTCTGATGTTCCATTAATGGAGCGTCGCATCATGACGCGACGTAAAATGGCGAATAAAAACGTGTCAACTATTGATAATGATGATAGAATCGGTGGTATAAATAATGTTTCATCCACGTTCGAGGATGATTGCTCAAAGTGTGAAACGACTGGATCTACTCATGTAGATCAGGGTTTTTCTAGGGAATCACCTAGCAGCGAAGATGTCCAAATGAGGCAAACGTCTGTTGGGGCAAAAAGCACGGATAGACCTGCAGATTCCACAGTTGATCGGAATAAAAAGAAAGAACAACTGAAAAGTCTTGTAGACTTATTGGCTGATATGCTATAGGATTGGGAAAGAAAGCAGTGAGAGGATTAACGATAGTTTAAGTGAAATAGTTAGGTCACCTTCCTTATAGCAAAACATGCGGAAGATACAAACTAATGAATTAAGAGTCACGGGTCCATTTTTTTTTAGACTAAATTAAGATAGATGAAACCTCTAATCCTCCACAAGTAAATTGCATGCGGATTAACGTTGGAATCAGCGTAATTTTCTTCGTTTTCTATTGAACATTTCTCGGTCAGACTATGAATGATATGTACTGCAGATAATGGCAGTTTTTCTGTGTTCAAACATAGTATGTTTGAAATTAAATTAAATTAAATGAAGTTACATGTGTAACAATAAACTCGAGCGGAAACACGCATGGTGTTGGTCAAAGGTCATTTACTCGATGTCAGTTTAGAAACTGGAGCGCGGTTACCGCCTATGATCATATGGTCGTGCATCGAGGCGTCTACGCGTATGGACAGAGTCGAGAAAGGAAACGAACATTGAAAGTTACAGAAACTTAAAAAAAAAAAAGAACAATGAAACATCGAGCTGGGAGAACATTATGAAAATTCCACAATGGACACGAACATTGTTGGGTTGCCGATGTAGGCTTCCCTATATTTTTTTTTTGTTTTGTTTGTTTCAGCGTGCACATGTTTTGTACAATTGTCGGGCTTGTGTGGCATGGGGGGTGTGTGAGGGTGTTGCGCTTAAAATGTTCTTAGGTGAACATTTTGGAAAATGGGAGGGCGAGGAGTGTAATATAGCAATCTGGCCCCACCCGAGGAAGGTTGATGCAATCGATGGTGTTTCCCGTCGGTGAAGGGGTCGGCGAACGACAAGACAGGTGTTTGAGAAATACATCCTGTCGGGGCCTGGAGCGGATGTCGCAGGGTTATGAGTCGGGCTCGTTTGACCTTATTTCCGACAGCGGCGGAAATGACTACGGAGGCAAACTGAACAGGTGTCTCTTGGAATTACGTAGGCGTTGCGTGGGCGAGGCAAAACCGGAAGGAAAAGTCCCGGTTCTAGAAGACTATAAAAAGACCTCGACACACGGATTCGCCAGCAGAGAACGGCCAGTGGAAGCAGAGAGACACCACAGGCAAGACTACACTCCCGTCGACCCATTCTATGTGCGCTCTCACTCTTCCATTCTCTGTTCCACACGGGTTCGTCGTCAGGAATAAAAATATAACCTTATATTTTTATATATGCGTGTTCTTGTTGTTTGTCGTCGTACGGCGATATATAACATACGAACTGACGGTGAGAGGAAAGCAGAGTGAAAAATACTTGATGAGCTTGAGTAAATAAATGGCAAAACAGGTTTTGGGGGGAGTATTAAAAAGACAAACCTTATTTAGGCTACAAAGGACAAGAAAATGTGTAGGGCTATTTATTGCCTATATGCAGGAGAGACACGGCACATACAACAAGAATATGATGTTCACAGGACAAACTGACGGTGAGAGGAAAGCAGAGTGAAAAATACTTGATGAGCTTGAGTAAATAAATGGCAAAACAGGTTTTGGGGGAAGTATTAAAAAAGACAAAACTTATGAAGGCTACAAAGGACAAGAAAATGTGTAGGGCTATTTATTGCCTATATACAGGAGAGACACGGCACATACAACAAGAAAGGGTCTTACGACATGGCAGTTTTACTGCGCTTGGTATTCCCAACAAAGTGAAAGGACTTCCCCTCTAGAATTACTTCACGGAAAATAACTACAAATTGGAGCCAGTTATACAGCGAAATCCTTACTTGTTCTAACGAATGAACAAAGTGTGATGTATTAGGCTGTGGCATAGCCTGTTATTTTTCATAATTCATTTTAGTATTTAAAGGACTTCCCTCTAGAATTACTTCACGGAAAATAACTACAAATTGGAGCCAGTTATACAAGCGAAATCCTTACTTGTTCTAACGAATGAACAAAGTGTGATGTATTAGGCTGTGGCATAACACGCTGTTATTTTTATAATTCATTTTAGTATTTAAAAAGGACTTCCCTCTAGAATTACTTCACGGAAAATAACTACAAATTGGAGCCAGTTATACAAACGAAATCCTTACTTGTTCTAACGAATGAACAAAGTGTGGTGTATTAGGCTGTGGCATAACACGCTGTTATTTTTTATAATTCATTTTAGTATTTAAAGGACTTCCCTCTAGGAATTACTTCACGGAAAATAACTACAAATTGAGCCAGTTATACAAGCGAAATCCTTACTTGTTCTAACGAATGAACCAAGTGTGGTATGTGTATTAGGCTGTGGCATAACACGCTGTTATTTTTTATAATTCATTTTAGTATTTAAAGGACTTCCCTCTAGAATTACTTCACGGAAAATAACTACAAATTGGAGCAATTATACAAGCAGAAATCCTTACTTGTTCTAACGAATGAACAAAGTGTGGTGTATTAGGCTGTGGCATAACACCATGTTATTTTTTATAATTCATTTTTAGTATTTCAAGGACTTCCCTCTAGAATTACTTCACGGAAAATAACTACAAATTGGAGCCAGTTATACAAGCGAAATCCTTACTTGTTCTAACGAATGAACAAAGTGTGATGTATTAGGCTGTGGCATAACACGCTGTTATTTTTTATAATTCATTTTAGTATTTAAAGGACTTCCCTCTAGAATTACTTCACGGAAAATAACTACAAATTGGAGCCAGTTATACAAGCGAAATCCTTACTTGTTCTAACGAATGAACAAAGTGTGGTGTATTAGGCTGTGGCATAACACGCTGTTATTTTTTATAATTCATTTTAGTATTTAAAGGACTTCCCTCTAGAATTACTTCACGGAAAATAACTACAAATTGGAGCCAGTTATACAAGCGAAATGTACTTGTTCTAACGAATGAACAAAGTGTGATGTATTAAGCTGTGGCATAACACGCTGTTATTTTTTATAATTCATTTTAGTATTTAAAGGACTTCCCTCTAGAATTACTTCACGGAAAATAACTACAAATTGGAGCCAGTTATACAAGCGAAATCCTTACTTGTTCTAACGAATGAACAAAGTGTGGTGTATTAGGCTGTGGCATAACACGCTGTTATTTTTTTATAATTCATTTTAGTATTTAAAGGACTTCCCTCTAGAATTACTTCACGGAAAATAACTACAAATTGGAGCCAGTTATACAAGAGAAATCCTTACTTGTTCTAACGAATGAACAAAGTGTGATGTATTAAGCTGGCATAACACGCTGTTATTTTTATAATTCATTTTAGTATTTAAAGGACTTCCCTCTAGAAATTACTTCACGGAAAATAACTACAAATTGGAGCCAGTTATACAAGCGAAATCCTTACTTGTTCTAACGAATGAACAAAGTGTGATGTATTAGGCTGTGGCATAACACGCTGTTTTTTATAATTCATTTGATAGCCCAAAGGACTTCCCTCTAGAATTACTTCACGGAAAATAACTACAAATTGGAGCCAGTTATACAAGCGAAATCCTTACTTGTTCTAACGAATGAACAAAGTGTGGTGTATTAGGCTGTGGCATAACACGCTGTTATTTTTTATAATTCATTTTAGTATTTAAAGGACTTCCCTCTAGAATTACTTCACGGAAAATAACTACAAATTGGAGCCAGTTATACAAGCGAAATCCTTACTTGTTCTAACGAATGAACAAAGTGTGATGTATTAGGCTGTGGCATAACACGCTGTTATTTTTTTATAATTCATTTTAGTATTTAAAGGACTTCCCTCTAGAATTACTTCACGAAATAACTACAAATTGGAGCCAGTTATACAAGCAGAAATCCTTACTTGTTCTAACGAATGAACAAAGTGTGGTGTATTAGGCTGTGGCATAACACGCTGTTATTTTTATAATTCATTTTTAGTATTTAAAGGACTTCCCTCTAGAATTACTTCACGGAAAATAACTACAAATTGGAGCCAGTTATACAAACGAAATCCTTACTTGTTCTAACGAATGAACAAAGTGTGATGTATTAGGCTGTGGCATAACTTACGCTGTTATTTTTTATAATTCATTTTAGTATTTAAAGGACTTCCCTCTAGAATTACTTCACGGAAAATAACTACAAATTGGAGCCAGTTATACAAAGCGAAATCCTTACTTGTTCTAACGAATGAACAAAGTGTGGTGTATTAGGCTGTGGCATAACACGCTGTTATTTTTTATAATTCATTTTAGTATTTAAAGGACTTCCCTCTAGAATTACTTCACGGAAAATAACTTGCAATTGGAGCCAGTTATACAAGCGAAATCCCCTTACTTGTTCTAACGAATGAACAAAGTGTAGTGTATTAGGCTGTGGCATAACACGCTGTTATTTTTTATAATTCATTTTAGTATTTAAAGGACTTCCCTCTAGAATTACTTCACGGAAAATAACTACAAATTGGAGCCAGTTATACAAGCGAAATCCTTACTTGTTCTAACGAATGAACAAAGTGTGGTGTATTAGGCTGTGGCATAACACGCTGTTATTTTTTATAATTCATTTTAGTATTTAAAAGGACTTCCCTCTAGAATTACTTCACGGAAAATAACTACAAATTGGAGCCAGTTATACAAGCGAAATCCTTACTTATTCTAACGAATGAACAAAGTGTGATGTATTAGGCTGTGGCATAACACGCTGTTATTTTTTATAATTCATTTAGTATTTTAAAGGACTTCCTCTAGAATTACTTCACGGAAAATAACTACAAATTGGAGCCAGTTATACAAGCGAAATCCTTACTTGTTCTAACGAATGAACAAAGTGTGGTGTATTAGGCTGTGGCATAACACGCTGTTATTTTATAATTCATTTTAGTATTTAAAGGACTTCCCTCTAGAATTACTTCACAGGAAAATAACTACAAATTGGAGGCCAGTTATACAAGCGAAATCCTTATACATTACTAACGAATGAACAAAGTGTGATGTATTAGGCTGTGGCATAACACGCTGTTTTTTTTATAATTCATTTTAGTATTTAAAGGACTTCCCTCTAGAATTACTTCACGGAAAATAACTACAAATTGGAGCCAGTTATACAAGCGAAATCCTTACTTGTTCTAACGAATGAACAAAGTGTGGTGTATTAGGCTGTGGCATAACACGCTGTTATTTTTTATAATTCATTTTAGTATTTAAAGGACTTCCCTCTAGAATTACTTCAAGGAAAATAACTACAAATTGGAGCCAGTTATACAAGCGAAATCCTTACTTGTTCTAACGAATGAACAAAGTGTGATGTATTAGGCTGTGGCATAACACGCTGTTATTTTTTATAATTCATTTTAGTATTTAAAGGACTTCCCTCTAGAATTACTTCACGGAAAATAACTACAAATTGGAGCCAGTTATACAAGCGAAATCCTTACTTGTTCTAACGAATGAACAAAGTGTGGTGTATTAGGCTGTGGCATAACACGCTGTTATTTTTTATAATTCATTTTAGTATTTAAAGGACTTCCCTCTAGAATTACTTCACGGAAAATAACTACAAATTGGAGCCAGTTATACAAGCGAAATCCTTACTTGTTCTAACGAATGAACAAAGTGTGATGTATTAGGCTGTGGCATAACACGCTGTTATTTTTCATAATTCATTTTAGTATTTAAAGGACTTCCCTCTAGAATTACTTCACGGAAAATAACTACAAATTGGAGCCAGTTATACAAGCGAAATCCTTACTTGTTCTAACGAATGAACAAAGTGTGGTGTATTAGGCTGTGGCATAACACGCTGTTATTTTTTATAATTCATTTTAGTATTTAAAGGACTTCCCTCTAGAATTACTTCACGGAAAATAACTACAAATTGGAGCCAGTTATACAAGCGAAATCCTTACTTGTTCTAACGAATGAACAAAGTGTGATGTATTAGGCTGTGGCATAACACGCTGTTATTTTTCATAATTCATTTTAGTATTTAAAGGACTTCCCTCTAGAATTACTTCACGGAAAATAACTACAAATTGGAGCCAGTTATACAAGCGAAATCCTTACTTGTTCTAACGAATGAACAAAGTGTGGTGTATTAGGCTGTGGCATAACACGCTGTTATTTTTTATAATTCATTTTAGTATTTAAAGGACTTCCCTCTAGAATTACTTCACGGAAAATAACTACAAATTGGAGCCAGTTATACAAGCGAAATCCTTACTTGTTCTAACGAATGAACAAAGTGTGGTGTATTAGGCTGTGGCATAACACGCTGTTATTTTTTATAATTCATTTTAGTATTTAAAGGACTTCCCTCTAGAATTACTTCACGGAAAATAACTACAAATTGGAGCCAGTTATACAAGCGAAATCCTTACTTGTTCTAACGAATGAACAAAGTGTGATGTATTAGGCTGTGGCATAACACGCTGTTATTTTTTATAATTCATTTTAGCATTTAAAGGACTTCCCTCTAGAATTACTTCACGGAAAATAACTACAAATTGGAGCCAGTTATACAAGCGAAATCCTTACTTGTTCTAACGAATGAACAAAGTGTGATGTATTAGGCTGTGGCATAACACGCTGTTATTTTTTATAATTCATTTTAGTATTTAAAGGACTTCCCTCTAGAATTACTTCACGGAAAATAACTACAAATTGGAGCCAGTTATACAAGCGAAATCCTTACTTGTTCTAACGAATGAACAAAGTGTGATGTATTAGGCTGTGGCATAACACGCTGTTATTTTTCATAATCATTTCCAGTATTTAAAGGACTTCCCTCTAGAATTACTTCACGGAAAATAACTACAAATTGGAGCCAGTTATACAAGTTGAAATCCTTACTTGTTCTAACGAATGAACAAAGTGTGATGTATTAGGCTGTGGCATAACACGCTGTTATTTTTATAATTCATTTTAGTATTTAAAGGACTTCCTCTAGAATTACTTCTCACGGAAAAATAACTACAAATTGGAGCCAGTTATACAAGCGAAATCCTTACTTGTTCTAACGAATGAACAAAGTGTGGTGTATTAGGTTGTGGCATAACACGCTGTTACTTTTTTCATAATTCATTTTAGTATTTAAAAGGACTTCCCTCTAGAATTACTTCACGGAAAATAACTACAAATTGGAGCCAGTTAGCAGCAACAAATCCTTACTTGTTCTAACGAATGAACAAAGTGTGATGTATTAGGCTGTGGCATAACACGCTGTTATTTTTTATAATTCATTTTAGTATTTAAAGGACTTCCCTCTAGAATTACTTCACGGAAAATAACTACAAGTTGGAGCCAGTTATACAAGCGAAATCCTTACTTGTTCTAACGAATGAACAAAGTGTGATGTATTAGGCTGTGGCATAACACGCTGTTATTTTATAATTCATTTTAGTATTTAAAGGACTTCCTCTAGAATTACTTCACGGAAAATACTACAAATTGGAGCCAGTTATACAAGCGAAATCCTTACTTGTTCTAACGAATGAACAAAGTGTGATGTATTAGGCTGTGGCATAACACGCTGTTATTTTTTATAATTCATTTTTTTAGTATTTAAAGGACTTCCCAGAATTACTTCACGGAAAATAACTACAAATTGGAGCCAGTTATACAAGCGAAATCCTGTTTGCTCTAACGAATGAACAAAGTGTGATGTATTAGGCTGTGGCATAACACGCTGTTATTTATAATTCATTTTAGTATTTAAAGGACTTCTCTAGAATTACTTCACGGAAAATAACTACAAATTGGAGCCAGTTATTAAAGCGAAATCCTTACTTGTTCTAACGAATGAACAAAGTGTGATGTATTAGGCTGTGGCATAACACGCTTATAATTCATTTTAGTATTTAAAGGATCTCCCTCTAGAATAATTACTAATGGAAAATAACTACAAGTTGGAGCCAGTTATACAAGCGAAATCCTTACTTGTTCTAACGAATGAACAAAGTGTGATGTATTAGGCTGTGGCATAACACGCTGCTATTTTTTATAATTCATTTTAGTATTTAAAGGACTTCCCTCTAGAATTACTTCACGGAAAATAACTACAAATTGAGCCAGTTATACAAGCGAAATCCTTACTTGTTCTAACGAATGCAGTGTGATGTATTAGGCTGTGGCATAACACGCTGTTATTTTTTATAATTCATTTTAGTATTTAAAGGACTTCCCTCTAGAATTACTTCACGGAAAATAACTACAAGTTGGAGCCAGTTATACAAGCGAAATCCTTACTTGTTCTAACGAATGAACAAAGTGTGATGTATTAGGCTGTGGCATAACACGCTGTTATTTTTTATAATTCATTTTAGTATTTAAAGGGACTTCCCTCTAGAATTACTTCACGGAAAATAACTTCAAATTGGAGCCAGTTATACAAGCGAAATCCTTACTTGTTCTAACGAATGAACAAAGTGTGATGTATTAGGCTGTGGCATAACACGCTGTTATTTTTTATACCCATTTTAGTATTTAAAGGACTTCCCTCTAGAATTACTTCACGGAAAATAACTACAAGTTGGAGCCAGTTATACAAGCGAAATTCTTACTTGTTCTAACGAATGAACAAAGTGTGATGTATTAGGCTGTGGCATAACACGCTGTTATTTTTCATAATTCATTTTAGTATTTAAAGGACTTCCCCCTAGAATTACTTCACGGAAAATAACTACAAATTGAGCCAGTTATACAAGCGAAATCCTTACTTGTTCTAACGAATGAACAAAGTGTGATGTATTAGGCTGTGGCATAACACGCTGTTATTTTTTATAATTCATTTTAGTATTTAAAGGACTTCCCTCTAGAATTACTTCACGGAAAATAACTACAAGTTGGAGCCAGTTATACAAGCGAAATCCTTACTTGTTCTAACGAATGAACAAAGTGTGATGTATTAGGCTGTGGCATAACACGCTGTTATTTTTCATAATTCATTTTAGTATTTAAAGGACTTCCTCTAGAATTACTTCACGGAAAATAACTACAAATTGGAGCCAGTTATACAAGCGAAATCCTTACTTGTTCTAACGAATGAACAAAGTGTGGTGTGGCTAGGTTGTGGCATAACACGCTGTTATTTTTTATAATTCATTTTAGTATTTAAAGGACTTCCTCTAGAATTACTTCACGGAAAATAACTACAAATGTGGAGCCAGTTATACAAGCGAAATCCTTACTTGTTCTAACGAATGAACAAAGTGTGATGTATTAGGCTGTGGCATAACACGCTGTTATTTTTTATAATTCATTTTAGTATTTAAAGGACTTCCTCTAGAATTACTTCACGGAAAATAACTACAAATTGGAGCCAGTTATACAAGCGAAATCCTTACTTGTTCTAACGAATGAACAAAGTGTGATGTATTAGGCTGTGGTGATAATTATTGTTGTTTTTCATAATTCATTTTAGTATTTACCATTTAGGAACAATTCTGATGAATCATGCAAGATAATCTTTTCTCTGTTTCATATTCACGTAAAGACACAATTTTTCGTCTCCGTTGACAATACGATAAAATAAACTTTACTTGTATCCACGAACAGACTGGTGTTGGGTGACCAAACTGGTGGTAATGGAGAGCGCTGGAATATTTTTCTCTTCATCAATGCGTATAGCACATATGTGTCGTGCTTTTGAACCTTATTCGCGAAGTGAAGATGACAAGCGACAGTAACATAAGAATTTGCCATCTTCCAAACTAATTTCCCTAGAGTCGACCTTGGTTCTACTTCTAATCATCACCTGCGATTGGTTCTCATATAACTGAAGAGATCGGCCAGTAGACGGAGAGCCTGTGAGTTCAAACTTCCCCCTCTCAGAAACGAAAAAAAATGTTTCCATGTTTGTCTATACTTCTGAGGTGAGTTATTGTCATTATTTACACTATTTACATTTTTCTGACTATTGTCCTCATCTTTGTTGTCATATTCCCGACGTTTCGGGCGTTATACGCTCCGGCCTTATTTAGGATTTGTCTATATTTCTGAGATGAGGTATTGTAGTTACTTACACTATTTACATTATTCGGACAGTTGTCCTCTTCTTTGTTGTCATATTCACAACATTTTGGTCAAATTTACACTACGGCCTTCTTTGAGATTTGTCTGTATTTCTGAGATGGGTTATTGTAATTATTTACATCATTTAAATTGTTCGGATTCTTGGTCCTCATCTTTTATTATATTCACAACATTTTGGCCGTTGTACGTTCCGGCTGTCTTAAAGTGTTTGGAATTTCAAACTGAATCATTTGTTTCATTTATCAGGGTTCTTGTTTCGAAGCGTTTCATATCCGTAAACAGCAAAATGGGAGTGTGCTTTGTGACGTAGTGGATATCGATTTGGAACGAGAAATCGGGAAGCCGAGTTCGAATTCCAGTTGAATTCCTTGCATTTACTTACGCGTAAATACTCTTGGGAAAGGTGTAAATAACAGAGCAGATTGGTTTCTATAGCATTGACTGGAAACAAGTTTACCACAGAAAGCAATAGCAACCAACTGCGGGATAATCTTCTGCCTAGTCAGTCATGTCTCTTTCGAGACATGATCGCCCAAGCGTGTATCAGGTATAGCACTTAACTGACTGACACAGCAAAAATATCTCGGACAACTTTGCTATCTTCTTAACTTTCATTAAGAGCAAAGAGCAAATGTCAATTATGACCATTCTTGTCTGCTTGTTCTTCCATGTAAAAAGAGTGAAGTATCTAAATTCCAATAATGTAAGACAACATTTTCACAGGATGACCAGAGTTGCTAAGATGCAAAAAAATGCCACGAAAGATTATTCTTTGAAATCATTTGCAAAATGATTTCAAAGAATAATCAACAAAAGATATATGAATGGATTATATATAACAACTTAATGAAACTATCAAACCTCTAGTAGCGGATTATAACGCCTGATTAAAGAAACCGAACAATGGAATTCAAAACTCTTAGCGTAAATGATTCAGTGCTGATAGAATACACAGAATAAGAAATACAGGACTTCATACAGAAGTTAGCAAGGGAAAGTAAGGAGATAGAGGATCCCAAAATGTCAACTACAATTCGGGGACACTAAAATCAAACAGGTATAGACATTTAAATACATTAGAAGCATTCTAACAGTAAATGGAGAGTGCAGCGTAGAGATCTAAAGTCGGATTGACATTGCCAAGGATGTATTTCAAAAGCTGAGCAGAGTTTTGAGAGACAGGAATATTTCGTTGGAGAAAAAGAAAAAAGAAGAAAAAATGAGTACTGGAATGTTATGTGATACCTGTCCTCCTATATGGCAGTGAATGCTGAACAATGTCCTCAAAGATGAAAGAGAGGATCGAAGCAACAGAAATGTGGTTTGACAGAAGGATGCCAAGGATAGCATAGACGATGCTTTGGCGAGGATACAAACGAAAAGGAAACATATGCTTAAGATCAGGAAGAGACAGCTGCAGTTTCTAGGAGATGAAATGAGGAAAGAGGACTTGGAGAACCTAATACTCACAGGACGGATATAAAGAAAAACAGACAGAGGAAAGCAGCGTGAAACTTACTTGATGGGCTTGAGGTGTACGGCGGAACGGGATTTGGGAGAAATATCAAGAGGAAAATATTAAGAGCAACAAAAGTAGGGGAAAGTGGGAATTCGTTCGATTCTTTTTCTGATATTCTGCGAATAATCTGTTAGAATATTCTTTAGAAGTGTATTTTGCTTCTAAGTAACTCTGTTTATCATGTGAAACTGTTTTCGAATATTATTGAAATCAAGTAGAACTTCACCGGATGCTGAGATTTCCGTTTGCACTCTTATGTAAACAGTCACAGTTAGTATTGGAGTTAGTTCTAGACCATCTGCTTGGAGGGATTAAATATGCGCCAAGGTAGTTTTAACGGAAGCATACCGTCCGATGAGGCAGTCCAGACGCCATCTAATAAAATTGCTAGTAACTAGTCGTGACATAAAGACGAGTAGCTATATGGTGAGAGGGACTGAGTTCTCACTGGATACAGCCAAGAACTGATCCGTAGTCTGCCATGGTAGAACTTTCTCCAAAGGTTTACCTCCGCACTCCGACTTTGTCAATAAATTCTTGAATAAACATTGTGGGGTAATGGATATCTGCTCAGAATGAGAAGTCAGAGAGCTGAGTTCGAATTCCAGTCGAAATCGTTTCATTCAATTTACCACAAAAACCCTTGCGAAAAGTATTAATCCATCTCTTCTCCCTCAGCTATGGGTTGAATAGCAGGAATATTTGGTTTCTATAACCTTGGTTGGCAACCGGTCTACCGCAGAACGTAATGTCAACCTATTACGGGCATATCTTCTACCTAGTCACTCATGTCTCAAAAGAGATATGAACGCCCAAGTATGTATCATGTATGACAATTGCTTGACTGATTAGTTAAAGGTCTTCAATACAGATTTTGTTGCTCTTGACAATGCATTTTTTCAGTTTTTGTGCACACCAACGTGAATAAAAACGCTGTGTAGGTTATATATCCGGTCGGTACAAAGAGGGAGATGCCTTGTAACTTTAGATCTGCATATTTCTTAAGAGTAAAAAAAACAAAAAACTTTTTGTCATTATTCCTCATATCAAAAATCTGTATTATGAATATTATAAATGTCAATGGATCCTTTTAAAGAAATATAATAGATTGATATGATTAAAATTTCTGATTTTGATATGATAATGAAATTTGAGTTCTCTTTCATTCATTTTCTTCTTAAATCCCCGCTACTGTGTCTCTTTTAGGATTACATTGATTTTCAGGAGAATAATGCAAAGGAGATATCTCATAGGCTAAGCCGAAACCCGAACCTTTAATACATGAGTGGCAAAATGATTTAGAGGAGAGAAAAAAAACGAATATTCCTCGGAAGATTAAGAGAAATTTGAACAGGAAAAAAATTTGAAGGCAGGGATAGTAAATAATTATTTTTATAAATAGATACATTCTATTAACGAAACTTGGTTATAAGCAACCGACAATTTGTAATGAATTATTTTTGAACATTATTTTTACCGATACTCGTATTTAAGTAGATATTCTTTTATCATGCTTATATAACACAATTTTTGATCTATCGTAAACAAACCATATTGTCGGTTGCTTATAACCAAGTTTCGTTAAATTTCGTTAATTTCCGTAACATGTTTACATTTGTTTGACATTACGATACATTACAGAGCAGATATGGTTTGTTTACGATAAATCGAAAATTGTGTTATATAAGCATGATAAAAGTCTGATCAAGAGGCTTATCCATGGTCGAGTGGTCAAGACGGTACCAGATCAAATGGTATGCTTCCCCTATGTAATAGGGGTCGCAGGTTCGAATCCCGCTGGGTAGCACACATTTTCGTCACAAAAATTTATCGTGAAATAATCAGGCCGGTAGATATAAATATAAAATACTGTTTAATTAAAAACAGAATATCTACTTAAATACGAGTATCGGTAAAAATAATGTTCAAAAATAATTCATTACATACATTCTGTTATAGAAGAATATTTGCATTGTTGGGACTGTTGCCCTCATCTTTATTGTTCTATTCACGATGTTACGGCCGTTGTACGCTTCAGCCTTTTTTAGATGATATACATTGGAATTTCCTACCAAACCTCTTTATTTAGTCCACCGAGAAATTTTGTTCTAGTTCTATGTTCCGTGCCTTTTCTGGATATCTTAGTTTCAGTTAATTTCCTTTAGTAACGCAACTCTCTAGGTATTTTGCTCAGCTCTGCTGTGTCCAGGTATTGAACTCACAGCTCTTCAGATGAAGTGACTGGATTACTTAAACCAACACTTATATATAACCCAGTGGATAAAAGCATTGGTTGAAATAATCCAGTTTAAAATTAGACAGACTGAAAACCACCCTTCCATGTTCCCACTTTTAGCCTTGTGCCATATTTGTATTTGCGAAATAATATTACTTTTCTCCTTGTTACCTCAACGACAACTTGAAGCCTAATACTGGCAACTAGCTTTCTTTGTTTTACTGTTAAAATAGATGCAACCGCAAGTTCTACTCTAATAGTTTCATTTACTGCACTTCTCAATTGTGGAAGTCTCTTCTAGTTTGCTTCCCTGTCACTTCTAAAATATAGATTCAATATCAATCGCCATCTTTTGTCTTCCTGGATCTTGTTCTTTAAATGTGTTATTGTCTCACTCACAGTAACTCTTTGCATATGAGTATGAATTATTGCCATGCTTAGGGAGAAATGATTAAAAAATTCTTACAGTTACATCTAGCAATTTCAACAGTGAAATTATAAGACCAGTCTAGTAATGTGCATAATTTCGTGAAATATCAATAATATTGTAAGCTATTCATGGCAGCGGTGTACGGTAAATTGAAAAATGTCATTGAATATAGGTCTTTTGTAATAGTGAGTTGGCTTCAAGCGCAGTTTACAAAATTTAAGAAAACTGGTACTAATTTAGGATTTTCGTAAAAGCCAGTTGTCGTAAAACGAAATTTCGTATAACAAATAAGACTTGTAATGAAAAACAAAAGTTTTCCTTTATTTCAGTTTGGAAACGTGACAGGCGCTGGGATGAATGCATCACGTTTCGTGGGAAGGAGGTTATTTTTTTCGTTATTATTGGAAGTATGGACGCCTTCCTGAGAGGTTCTTTTGTTCAGGATGTTTTTCACACAAGACCTGACACCCGTGGTTGCAGCTGGGTGTACACTTCAGTCATATTGTCAGTATTCTTTGTTTCCACACAATCAAAATCGATTGTTATTTACTTCTGATATATTTTCAAAAAGTATTTATCATCCTTCATTTATAAGCTCATTTATAAGCTCATTTATAAGCTCTTAACCCTTCATTTATAAGTTGGCAAGATCGTAACAATCTCACCCATGTAATCGGTTCATAAGTTCGATCCTATAGTCAGATGACAAGTGGTGAGAAAATTAGTATTATTTACTCAATTAATTAAATAAAATATATTTATTACTTTTTGTGTCGTTATTATAAAAAGGCTGAAAAGGGGAAAATTCTTTTGTTCAGGATGTTTTCATTTGACAACAACTAATACTTGCAGTTGCAAATGGGTGTACAATTCAGTGAACTTGTAAACATTATTTGTTTTTGCTCATCGAAGGAACCATAGAGTCAATGCAAACGAGTCTTACCTTTGCTGCATAGTATGTGCTTCACCGGACTTACATACAATTTCGAGTTCAGTTTTTCTTCTCTTATATTGTGTACCACTCAAGGCTATAGAAACTAGTCTATCTTAATATAAGTGATGAAGTGTCGGGCTCATACATTTCCCAAAGGTATCAGCATGTATGTGAATATAATGAACTCGACTGGAATTCAAACTCGGCTCTCCGATTCCTTAATCTGAGCTGTAATCCATTAATTTACGATACCTTCTTACTAACTTGTGACTATTACAAGTCAATGTCCATGACTATTATAGTCAATGTTCGTGCCTATTACTAGTCAATATATAAGAAAGAAGAATAAGATGAAAGAAATAAGTCAGTCAGTTAAGAGTTATACGCGATACACGCTTCGGCGATCATGTCTCGAAAGAGACATGAATGACTGGGTAAAGTATTTTCCCGAGTAGATTGCCATGCATTGATGTGCAGTGAATATCGGCTCAGAACTAGGAATCGGAGAGCAGAGTTCAAATTTCAGTTGAATTCATTGAACTCACTTACGCGCAAATACCCTTGGAAAAAGTAATAGTTCGTCTCCTCCTTCAAGCTCTGGGTTAAATAACAAGACAAATTAAGCTTTATAGCATTGGTTGGCAACCAGTCTACTGCAGAAAGTAATGAAAGTTAATAAAAATTGTTATTGACAATATTTGATCTAAGAAATTAAAACGGATATTATTTATACACAGCATAAAGGAAAAGGAAATACCTTTCCAAAATTAATAACTGACTTTCACTAAGTGACATAAATATAAATGAAATTAGATGTCAGTAATATGTGTACATTTAATAAGTGATGACACTTTACCAAAAAAACTCAAGAAACTTAAGAATACCAATAGCTGGCACGTACTGGGTATGATGATAAACTACATCCGGCAGCAAGGTTTCTGATCGGGAGATTGGAGAATTTCAAAAGCATAGAACCACCTCTTAATTGTTCTTGTTCCAGATCCATCCTATCCGGTGTGCTAGCACTGTTAGGGCCCTAGCTATTAGGAAATAGTTAACTGCAAAACTTAGCTCGCAACACTATAAAAGTATAAGATATTTTATAGCAAAAATACCAACAATACATTTTTATATTTAAAAACAATAATCACAATGAATTTATGTAGGGAAAATATATTACCAACAATTCATGTTTGTTGAAAAAATTACTAGCAATATATTGTAATAAAAAGAAAAAATTATACCAGCAATACATTGTAATAGAAAGAAAAATACTACCAAGAATACATTATAATAAAAAGAGAAAAAAACACGGGGAATGCATTGTAGTAAAAAGAAAAAAATATTACCAGCAATACATTGTAATAGAAAAAAATTACCTGCAATACGTTGTAACAGAAATAAAAGATATTACCAGGAATACAATTTTTGTAAATGAAATTACTAATGGTCCCTAGAAAATTAATTTCGGCATTAAATGACTCATAAGGATTTGATATGTCGTTAAACAAACCAATTTATGATGCAAAAACATGAAATGTAAAGAGAAAAGAATTGTTAATAAAATAAGTGTGGATGTTTAATTATTCTTATCAGATATTTGACTTATAATCCGAGGTATTTGGGGAAAATATTGAATCTTTTTAAATATCTAAAGTTGAAGCTTTTCATTGGATCTGCTCCGTTGGCTAGGTGCAATGACGTTAATTTACTGTGTTGCAGTTGCACTAATTATAATAGTGTATATCAATTAATTAAATCTTACTAAAGATTTCTAAGAAAATATATTGCATTATCCATATTTATCAGCCTCCCTGCTATCCGGATTTGCTTTCTATGACCTGTGACATACAACTTGTAAGATAATTTTCAAGTGAAGACAAAGATAAAGAGAAGAACTGACGTTGATCCTGGAAGAGTTTTCCTTTATTTAAGTTTGGAAACGTGACAGGCGCTGCCATGAATGTATCATGTCTCGTGGGAAGGAAGCTATTTTTTTCGTTGAAATTAAAAGAATGGAGGCTTTCCGGATAGAGTTCTTTTGTTGATGTTGTTTTTCATACAAGACCTGACACCCGTGGTTGCAGCTGGGTGTACACTTCACTGACCTTGTTAGCAGGCTTTGTTTCCGCACAATCAAAATCGATTGTTCTTTCGCAGATATATTTTCCAAAAGTCTTTATCGTCTTTCACTTATAAACTCTTAACTACAGATAGCAACGTGGCGCAATCGTTAACAGCACTGACCCGGTAACTAATTCATGAGTTCGATCCTAAGCTAACATGACGATTGGAAATTACATTAGCATTGTTTGCCTAAATAATAAACAAAAAATATAGTTAATTTTTAGTGAGATAATTAAACATTTATGTTTTAGTTTGATCCCCAATGAGAGCTCTAAAGGTGTGGCCTTTTGCCAGATTTAGAAAATATATCTATCTGGACATATCACCATAGATTTTTGGTTAGCGATTTTGCTATCTATTAAACAGAAGAAAATTCGAGATCTCCAAATTGTGTCATTTTGCCAGATATGTCAAGAATAGTAAATATCTATTTGGATGGCACTTCTTCTTCTTCTATGTGCCTTGTCCTTTCAGGACGTTGGCGATCATGTCTTGTCACGTTTCCCTATCCCTGGTGGCTCTTAGCACGCTTTTTCCTGTTACACCACGCCTAATCCGTTCTGTCAACGAGCTGATCAGGTCCTTCAAATACGTTATCCACTGCTTTTCCCTGTCTCTTTTTCCCTTTATCTGGCCTGTAAGTATCAGTTTCTTCAAGCCCTCTTTTCTCATTGCATGTCTCAGGAACTCTAGCTGTCTTTTCCTGATGCTCAGTATTAATTTCCTTTTCGTTTTTATCCTTTCCAAAACCTCATCATTGCTCACATAGATAAATTCGATCCAGAAGCACATTTCACTTGCTTCAAGTTTTTCTGTCATCTTTGATAATATTGTCTAGCATTTACTGCCATGTTGAAGAGCTGACATAGCAATCCAGGACACTTTTTCTTTGTTTCCAGCGAAATTTTCCTGTCTCTTAATACTCTACCCAGCTTCTGGAAAGCGTCCTTTGTCATAGAAGGCTCGTGTAGCTACTACTTAAAAGTGAATTCGGCGTATTTTCACAGCTCCAAACATTTGACCTAGTGCTAAAATTGATTTATTAAATATCTATTTGGATTTGTCTTTATGGGGTAATACTAATGAACTCGTATCTCTACTACTTAAAGAGGGCCTGGTTTACCCCGCAATCTGTAAACCCATAACCTTGGAGCACACTACGCTAGTGTTTTTAAATATCAATTCCAACCGGTTGCGATAGAACAATATTAGTAAACTAGTCTATTTAATACTTAGAAAGAGTCTCGGTCTACGAGAGTCCAAATTACATGGCCTTGTAGCAGACGAATCCTACCTTAGCAAATATTTATTTGAACATGCTGCTAGGGTTCTTATTAATATTTAGAAGCTAGTTTCATCTACAATTATATTGTCCTTGCGCTAAACTAAATCACAATTATTATGGCCTTGTAGCAGACGAATCCTACCTTAGCAAATATTTATTTGAACATGCTGCTAGAGTTCTTATTAATATTTAGAAGCTAGTTTCATCTACAATTATATTGTCCTTGCGCTAAACTAAATCACAATTATTAAATATTTGGATAAGCTTAACTGGCACAAAGTCAAAGGTTTACGGAGATCAATCTCGCTAGCTCACAAAATATTATTCTACATATCCTGCCAGTTTAGCTTAGCAAATGTCACCCATCATAATGCAGAATGTATTCCATGTTTCTTAGGTGAATGTGCGGATTGTGTAATGGGTAGCTATTTCGAAATGAAAAATCGAAAATTTGAGTCCCAATTTCAGTCTACTTTGTTGCATTCACTTATACGTATAAATGCATCTTCTCCCAACTATGGGTTAAATAATAGTACTTGCAACTGGATTTTTTTTTAATTTCTAAAACATTTTAATGCAATATTCACTCTCAAAAAATATTATTTCTATTTTATTTTTTTTTATTTTAAATAAACTATATACTCGGTATAATCCGTATGCTATTTCTATACACTCCAGTCTGAACTTAAAAATTTACTAATTTTTCTAACACATTTGTTTATTGTGTATTTGTAGTAGTGTGACTAAAATTATAATCATATTAAACTACAAATAAATTAGCATTGAACTAGTAAAAAAGAATTTATATGAAAGGAATGATTATATGTATATTTGTTTAAAATCATTTAACCCCCAAAAAGACAAAAAAGCTATTAAGATGCAATGGGTTATTAGGTGTAAAAGAATATGAGAAAAAGTAAACGTTATGAAGGAGAGAGAACACTGAAACAACAGGAATTGAGAAAACAGAAGATAACGATTAACACTTTTAGATTTTTGATGATCAGAGTTGATTGGAAAGCAAGAAGAGAGTTTCACACGCGTGAGAGAAAAAACTGTTTGCATAGAACTCACGGTTGCATATATCTATTTGAACAGTAAGATGAGACCTTTCTGTCAATTTAGCACTGCGCTGATATTGAAAAAAATCAAGCTGTCATAGCGAAAAACTCATCAGATCAATTAACTGGAATGTATTTAGAGAAAAGGCGCAGCAATCAACAGGACGTTCAAGGGGAAAGGGATTAAAATCGAGATCCTTGTTTTAAATGATGGCATTTACCTGACTGAATTATATCATAATGATACGAGAAAGTATCATTTGAACACTCATAATATTAAGCATTTATGCCAGATAAATTAGGAATCTGAGGAATTAAATGATAATTTAAAAGATCTTATACAAAATCCACGAAACTATTTCTTCTTTCCACGATCAAACGAATTTTGTAAAGGCCCAATTTGAAATATATGCCATGAAAATGTATAATTTTGTATTCCTAGCTGAGCTTCCTATACAGTCGCACGTCAGGTTGCCATGATAGTTTGGTTGCTATACACGAATTGAAAAAAATGACTGCCGCATGATGACGAAGAAAGAAAATCGCCATTTGTAACTGAAACATACGCCGCTAAAGGTAAATAATAAAAAACATCAGTCTTAAAAATTGTAATTTATTAGAGAATCAACTAAACGGAAGGAACATCCACAGAGAGGAAGTGTGAGAAAAGAAACTAATGGAGTATAAGTGAGGGTTGCATTTAACGGTAAAAGGGTGAGACATAGATGCCAATCTCGTAACGCACTTAAATTCATGTAGTCAGGGTACCAGGGTACAAAAGTCATCAAAGTTGTTGGTATGAAAATAATTACAGAAAAAACAGAAAGAAGCCACGTCACGTCGGTAAGGAAGTTACTGAATAAGTGATAGTGTTCCAAAAGGCTTGCCACCTTGTGAGAAATCATTTAATTTTACAAACCAGTTTTAACATTCTCCTAACTGCGCAAAAGCTCGTCTAGGTAATTTAAAATCAACCAAAATGTTCTGTTATTGTTGGTGGTGGTGAGTGTTGGTACTACTTGTAGTGATGTTCATAGTGTTTTGAATGATATTAGAGTAATTTCATTCTGATATATAGAGCAGTGTTAGTCTAACCATAAAATTAATTTATAATTCTAGTTCTAATGGGTTTTATTACCCTGATTTAACTGACTTTATACCAGATTAACGTATAAACACTTTGACCTTCTATGGACAATTCAGAAGATTGGTATTGTAATCTCTTTAATATAAAAAGAAGCGGTGGCAGTAGAGGGAATCAAGATCCACAGCAGCAACAGTGAAGTCAGGAACATTATTATTTCGTTTTTAAGTTGTAACGTTAGTAATTTTCCTACAGGATTAAACAGTTGGTTTGTGATTTTTGTAACATAGTAATTGTGAGTTCAATCCCTTCGTTAAGTAGTACAAAGGCTGAATCATTATAAAAGTAACTATAATTAACTGAGTCGTTAAAAAGAAAAGACTAGATATTTCTAGTCATGTACAGCGGAGTGGAAACAGTACACGCTTTCGATTAAATAAAGGATCCAATTTGAAATTATCAGAGAAATATCCGAACAACAGACACGTGAAAAAGGCCGAAGGGTAAAAAAGCCGGAAGGTTATGATAATAACATAAAAAATGGGAACATTAGCACGATTGTAAATAATGCAGCTAAATAATTTATATTATTTCTAAAAATATTCAGAGAAAGGTCTCCAAGGAATCAAAGATTATTGTAAATATTATTGTCTTTTTTTTCCAGGCACAGCCACAATTTAATTAGTTCTTTATTGAAAGACTCGTTTTCTACGGCTTATCAAGGATTTGACTATTATTTAAATTTCCAAAATATTTTTTGGTTGTAAGAATTTTTGGAAGAGATAATAATGGTTTAGTGATACAAGTTCTACTAAGTAACCCATAGCCAAGAGTAGAAAAGGTAGATTCATACCATTCTCAAGTGTATTTGTACGTAAGTGAATGTAACAAAACCGACAGGAATTAGATCTCCGCTCCCCAAATAACCACGCACCTAAGTTAAATACAGCAGCTCATATTCCCAAGCGGTTACCCATCTAGATACTGACAAGGCTCGACTTTGCCTAACATCGGTGATCGTACGGGAACCGGTGTTTGAACGAAATGTTTCCTTAGCAAAAGTTATTCCGTGTGTTATTGAAAATGACTTTCTATACTGTTGAACATGCATCATTTTGTATTTATGTCGTCTTCTGTTAAAACTAAGTTATATGCATTGCGTTTACGATTTAAAAAATCTTCCTTTTCATCGTCTTTTGCTGCTTTCAGATTATCTATCGGCTGTGCTTACTCGACCATATTGCATCCCGTAACTTGAAGGTGTTGGAAAATATCTAACGTACAAGGTCGTTCAAAGATGTTATATCTATGAAATCTTTCCAGAGAAGTACATTCTTATAAACTTTTCTTTGTTTCTTCAGCTGTGCCCAGTTAAAGTAAATTTATTTACCCTTAGATAAAATGGAAACAATTTTATTATAAAGGTTTTTTTTAAATTTTGAGTGTAGATCATTCAGACACTTTCTATTGAGATTTTGGATTCTGTATCCATTACAACAGAACATTCTCTATAAACAAAATTTTTGTATCCGATGAAACTTCCGGGAAATATCAAAGTGAGACAACCACCTGACTATGTGTTTAAGACAGTAATTAAGTTTCTTTTACTAATGTTCATATTATACAAGTCTCAAGAGCCACTCAAGGTAAAGGGTTACTGAAGGAGTTTGTTATGTGAGCAGTAAGAGGCACTGTTTATGAATATCTGTGGGAGGGATAATTTAGCTTTATATATGAACATGTTAAGATTGTAGTGATTGGAAAACACCTTGGAAGCCTGTTCTACAAAGTAAGGTTTCGTGGAAAGACACTGATCGATTAGACGGTACTTCTAACTAATGCAATACGAAGGTAATGTTTATAGTTCCTCTCATGAAAACCACTGTAGCAGGTCTTAGATGTGTAGTTGAAACTAAGAATTTTAGGTGGTCCGAACGTTCTCCAAGAAGAGATGTAGAGTAGTGAGAGGTTAGAAGCTTTTCGTCTGTGAGTAAAAGTTGTAAGTGGAAAATTATTACAGAGAACGCTGTTTTGATGTTTTTTGCAAAATTCCTGAAATTGACAGTATATATATATATATATATATATATATATATATATATATATATAACGAAAAAGAGAGACAGAAGGAAAGAGAGAGAGAGAGAGAGAGAGAGAGAGAAAGCGATGGACAAACTGTCGTCTAAATTATCTCAAAAATGAAAGTAACATTGATATCTCATTTTAACAGATATATTTACCAAAATTACACAAAAGATATATCTTCAAATAAATCGACACTGACTTCAGTCATGGTTTCAAGTCAACTTCGGAATCCTGTTTAAATCTTCTGGATTGTCTTTTTGTTTAAGTTGGTAACTGCATCCGTAATCCTTGCCTTCAGTTCATCTTTGGTGTTACAAGGAGTTTTGTTGGTCTTTTGCTCAGCCGCAGCCACATTCCCGACACAGTGCAGCACTACCGTCTCAAAGCACTTGAGTCTGAGCTTCTGTAAAAAGATGAATGGAGGCATAACGTCGTAATTGATCACACAAGACATCTTTGTAATCAGCATTAGACTCATCCAATTCTTTTAGAATCTTCAGATTGACTCTTAATATTTGAATGTTTGTATTGAAGGTTTTAGCGCAAATGACACACAAAACAACATACAGTCTCTAAATTTCTGGCGGATTGTATTATTTCATAGTAGTCTTTTTCTCACTGACGGTGGCCAACTGACACTACTACACTGTGTAGTCCTCAAAAGATATATATATATATATATATATATATATATATATATATATATATAAAGTAAAATCGTAGGGGTTTAAAAAAATCATATATAATTATTTACATCCGTATATATATATATATATATATATATATATATATGGATGTAAATAATTATATATGATTTTTTTAAACCCCTACGATTTTCCTTTCATTTTAGGTTTCAGTATAAACTCAATTCAAATTATACATTTAATAAATGGAAAAATTGATATCTCATATGTACAATTTATAACGAACTTAAACAACACTAGTACCAGAAAAAATTCAAATCTAAAATAGGTTAGTACAAAATATGCATCTGGTGATTGCGTAGTGCATTAAACTCCGAGTCGTACTTTAGAGGTAATATATATATATATATATATATATATATATACGAGGGAATACAGAACGAAGAATTCTTACAACGTCCAAAACATTAATTTAAAACAGAGCTCGATATATAATATATAGAGCTGTGAATATTTATTATAAATTACATTTTAGAACATGTACATAATTTTTCTATATATAATCGCTACGAAGGCACGTTCGTTTCAGCATTGAAGCCCCAATGCCTCATCAGGCGATGGGTAAAGTACTGGAAATCCTTTTCTTTTATATTTATTTAGTTTTGTTAGAGGTTTTGGTACGAATTGTCGATACGAGCAATATAGAACTATATAGAGATGACAGACTCATGATAATAAATGAATCAACTGGAGGTAAGGTCGATAAAACTAGAAAACTAATTCATAAAGTCTTTAAATCATTTGCTCTTAACGTAGTGATTAACCCCAACATCAAGCAAGTAGACTTCCTAGACATAACATTAGACTTAGTATCGAACACTTTCCAACCTTACATGAAGAACAATGCGAACCCAATATATATAAACCCCAACTTTAACCACCCACCATCTATTATCAAACACATCCCATCATTAACATACACTCATCCAGTAAATAAATATTTGATAAACACAAGGTAATTTACGATAAAATCCTTAAAGATAGCGGATATCAATCATCAAAAATCAATTCTGTGGGAAAATTCAGAAGTTCAAAAAGCAAAAATAGGAACCGGAAAATTATATGGTGTAACCCTCTTTTTAATTAATCTATTAACTTCAAGCTGGGACATAAATTTCTTCAACTAATAGATAAACATTTCCCCAAAAATAACCCTCTATATAAAATATTCAATAAAAATACAATTAAACTATGCTATAGCTGCTCTAGTAAACTAAACAAAATAATTAAAGTACATAACAACAAAATATTAAAAGCACACAACAAAAATAACTCCAACACTAATACCAGTCCGGCCCATAATTACAAACCCTGTAACTGTAGAAACCCCAACCAATGCCCCATGAACAACAAATGTCTAACGAAATCCCTGATATACATGTGTTCAATCTCATCCATGGAGACATATATATATATATATATATATATATATATATATAAAAATTCTATAAGGTTTAATATTAACAATAAAATAGGTTGTATAACCATAATTAGTATTGACTAATAAATTAAGGTTAATAACCATAATTGCTATTAATTAATATTAATTATATAGTAAGGTTAATAACCATAATTAGTAAAGTTAATAACCATAATTAGAGTAAGGTCAATAATCATAATTAGAGTAAGGTCAATAACCATTACCATAATTAGAGTAAGGTTAATAACCATAACCATAATTAGAGTAAGGTTAATAATCATAACCATAACCATAAGATGAATCATATATTGACTAGATATGAGAATAGAATTTTAAAATTAAAATAAGGTGTTTAAACATAATTAGTACTGACTAATAAAGTAAGGTTGATAAGCATAATTGGTATTGATTAATATTAATTATAAAGTAAGGTTAATAACCATAATTAGTAAGATTAATATTCATAATTAGAGTAAGGTCAATAACCATAACCATAATTAGAGTAAGGTTAATAACCATAAACATAATTAGAGTAAGGTTAATAACCATAACCATAATAAGATGAATCATATATTGACTAGATATGAGAATAGAAATGTAAAATTAAAAATTTAAAAGAGAAAAAGGTTTCCAAACAATGATCTAATTAAAAATCAAAAATTTAAAATTTAAAATTTAATAGAGAAAACGCTTTCCAAACAATGATCTACTTAAAAATCAAAAATTTTAAATTTTAAATTTAATAGAGAAAACGGTTTCCAAACAATGATCTAATTAAAAATCAAAAATGTAAAATTTCATACAAAAAACATATTCCATAAATCCAAAGTTAAGATTAAACATGCAAACTTACATTGCTTGTAAAGACTCTGCTTAAATAAATATAAAAAATACAGTCAATAGACTTATTCCCCTATCTCGCTAAACCCCACCAACACCTCTAACTAAAGACTCTCCCTAAAAAATTCCAACTGTCAACGAAATATCACTCTATCACTAAACCCCAGCCAACACCTCTAACAAAACTAAATAAATATAAAAGAAAAGGATTTCCAGTACTTTACCTATCGCCTGATGAGGCATTGGGGCTTCAATGCTGAAACGAACGTGCCTTCGTAGCGATTATATGTAGAAAAATTATGTACATGTTCTAAAATGTAATTTATAATATATATATATATATATATATATATATATATATATATATATATATATATATATATTGTTACCAAGCACGACTATCTCTTGCGCTCAAACTTTCTTAGTTTTTATACGTTCCAAAGATCCTCAATTTGTCTCTGAAGACTTTTCAGATAGCTTTTCCGATCTGCAAGAGTCTTGCAGCTCTTCCTATGGCCTATTGCAGCTAACCTTTCTGGGTGCTGGCTGTGGAAATGTCGTGTGTCCGCTGGGTGATCGACACACTTTATGGCAAAATATAAATCTATGATCATCATGGATGTCATATTCGTAATTGACATCACAATGACACCGTGTGTTTTTAAAAAAACCTGCTTTTGAAAAGCAAATGCAATCACATTGATCACGTGTAAAAGACACATTCGATCTGCATTCTTGGGGAGGGTTGGAGCGTCTTGTATATTTTCCTGCACGTTTTTGTTGTGCAAACTATACTTTAGTGTTCTCAAAAGTTCAGACACTAGCAGCAATAAGATTTTTCCATGCAAGTCTTTCCCAGGAGTCTACATCTATATGTGTTTCTTTCAGTGAGTCCTTCGGATTGTCTTTATAGGGCTTCGGGGCTTATATACACTATATATATATCTCATGAATATTTGTCAGGTTAGCGGAAAAGTGAGGCAAGTTCAGGGAAGTCATTTTAATGACTAATAAACGAAAGTATTCAGAGTATTTGTTTTATATCTTTAAAAAACTTTGCAAAATCAATAATACTTTTGCTCGTATATACAAATACTTTGTTCCCTGCGTCTTTATTCATAGACGATTTTACACCTGCAGTAAAAAATGACGGAAATATTTGAGAAGTGTTATGGTAATTTACCCATGCACACAATGAACTCTTCTGTTTTTATAAACAAGTATCACTTTCTGCTTTGAGAGAGAGGTCGATTTCAGCAGATAACTCTGACAGCAGAACCAATACAGTCATATGTGATCTCACGTTGCATCAGTTTGTACTACTGTTCCTTGTTAATATATTTGTTTAACTCTATTCCGTCCCCGTGTTTTTATCTTTGGCCCCTAACCAGGCCACAACAAGCAAATTATGTGTGTCTGTGTTACTGTTAATCGAGTGTTAAAAACACGGAACATTTATGCATAGTGTCCATGCATTTCTATAATTATTTCAAATATAAACTCAGTTTAAACTGCAGTAACAAATATTATGTTAAGAAATTATTGGAGAATTTCAAAGATGAAATTCTCCAAAATTTTTAACATCATTTTTCTTATTCAATTTTTTTATTTCAAACATAAAATTCTGCTGATTTAAAACAAATATTAATATTTATTAATCCAGTATTGTGAATGAACTAAACTAAATGTGTTAACCATGCATTAACTTTGAAACTATGATGATAAAATATTTGAAAAGATTATTAGGTGTTTATTCAAAGATTATTCCCCTTGAGCAAGACATGGACAATATATTTAGATATATATGCAACTGAATAAGAAACGAAAAAATATTTATAACGTTCAAAACATTAATTAAAAAACCGTGCATAGTATAGAAATATAGCTATGAATATTTATTATAAATTCCATTTTAGAACATGTTCAAACTACGATCTACTAGAAAAGTGTACATTTTGTTTCGACATTAAAAGAACAAAGATTGTAGTTTAGACATGTTCTAAAATATAATTTACAATATATATATATATATATATATATATATATATATATATATATATATATATATATTATATATATATATATATATGTATATATATAATTAGATAGATAGATAGATATATCTTTATATCTTTTTAGGATTATATATATATTCTTTCCTACTCGATGAAATAATTATTGGAAAAATAAAATAAAAGCCACTGTTAAAGAATCAACACAAGGCAAGAGCTTCTAACAGGTAGTGAAAGTGATAGTAAAGAGAATGAACTGAGCCGACGCTGCCTCGCAATTATCTTCCTCCCATGAACGTTACAGAAGGAATATATATAAATATATATATATATAAAACTTTAACAGCAATTACATCAACGAGACTAAAAGTTATTGGGAAAATTTACTTGTCTGTTTTTGTGTAAAAGACGGAAGTAAAGAAAGGGAGAAGAAAAAGGACAGATCATTGGTACCGGTATATCTTAGATCTGCACGTGAATGACAGTAATGAAAAGAAACACAGTAAAATAAATTAAATCTGAAAATAAGAAAGAAATATGTCAAATTACGACTTCTCAAGGCCACTGTTAAAAAGTCACGAATAAACTTAACACCAAAGCAAACTTGTCAAACATAAGTTAGAATTAATACGATAGAACGAGAAGAAATACAAATGTAAGAAAGAGAAGTTATTGTATAATATAATTTAATTATACGTTTAATAAGAAGAAATTGAACAATTATTTTAAATAATTTTAATTTTAGATTAATTATTAGAAAGTTTGAATTTAAATCTAAGTTTATGACGGCATTTAATTATGAATTATTTTTTTGCTTAGGATAATATTTTCATTTTTTTCAACTAAATATAGACTGAATTTATCTTAAAGGTTATTGGGAGTGCGGGAAAACCTATTAACCTCCAACTCACAATTGGGTTAAGTCCCTTCTCTTTCATTTCCAAACATGTTCGGGAAAAGGAAGTTTCAAAGTTTAGATTGTGCTTAGAAAAAGAGTGTGTATGGCAATGTAAACGTAAACTTGATAATTATTTTTGTTATTTTTTAGGGAGATTTTGACTTGATAGATCACTTGGGTAGACCTACAGTTACCTTTCACGAGCCTTCAAATTGCATAAGGGTATTATACCAGTTTTAATATTAGTACTAATTTTTTAAAGTATATTTTGAGAATTAATGATATTATGTATATTATGTGTGCAAAAATAACTAATTCTAATAGTATTTATATTAAAGATTCTGCATACAAGGTTATTGGTCTCAAAATGCTTACTTACCAATTTAAAAAATATCAATGTTAATGCTCGGTAGTTTACAGAATGGAGCGTTAAACCGTATAACTTTCCTTTTTCTCCATCTACTCATCGTTATAGATGACTCAGATTTAACAACGGGTTTTATATGTAACAATTTGTTCTTAAAGCCGCTTTTTGTATAGTATTTTTTTCATTGATATATATAGTGTCCGCCAAAAATGTATACACGTTTTAAGGAAAAAAACTTGCCTTGCGTAGTTTTATCAAAAAGCGATAACCATGAGTTGGCCCTATCATCTGCATACAATATCAATGCTGAGATTTACAAATGGCTTCTTCAGCAGCATGTTGTACCAAGACTACACCATAATCTTTATGAATCTCCTATTTTCATGTAGGACAATGCACCTTGCCATAAGGCTTAGAAGGTTATGGCTTTATTTGAAGAAGAAGGAATCGCCCTAATAAAGTGTCCAGCCCAGAGCCCTGACCTGAATCCAATAGAAAATGTTTGGAAGATAATTGGAGAAAGGGCACAGAAAAGTAACCCGTAAAACCAGGATAACCTATGGGAGTTATTGAAAGACGAATGGGAGGAAATTACTGATGATTTTTGCAAGAAATTAACTAGATCATGTGGTTGACGATGCAGAGAAGTCATTGAAAATAAGGGGATAGTTACCAAATATTAAATTTTGTTGAGATTGTTTTTCATAATCAAGTATTAACAAGATCGTTCCTTAACTTTTGTTCTGTAGCTTATTTCCTTTGTTCCATTTAATCTTTATTTAAAAAAGACTATTATGTAAATTTTGGTAACTGTGTATAATATTTATGCATTACACCTTAATCTTTATTCGGTAAAAATTTCATTGCTAATCATGCATTACTTTTTAAGTAATACACATATTTATGTCTTTGTCGTTTCCGTTCCTTATATTATGGACGCTACTATATATATATATATATATATATATATATATATTGTACTTTTGCTATTAAAATGTTTTATAAATGCATTATATAGCTACACTGAAATTTTTATGCTTTTAAACAACACCGTTTTTCTTCAGGTGATATAAGTAATACACATATTTATGTCTTTGTCGTTTCCGTTCCTTATATTATGGACGCTACTATATATATATATATATATATATATATATATATATATATATATTGTACTTTTGCTATTAAAATGTTTTATAAATGCATTATATAGCTACACTGAAATTTTTATGCTTTTAAACAACACCGTTTTTCTTCAGGTGATATGTTAAAATAGTGAAAATGATTCATTTTGAAAATATAAAATGATTTCATGGTTATTTAGAAAATTAGGGAATGGTAGTTGAAGAAAAAGCTAGAAATAAGAATATTATTATTATTATATATTATTCAATGTAAATTTTGGACTCAGTCAGTCAGTTAAGTTACTTAACTGACTGATCGTTATTCAGACATTTTTCATTGAATAATATATAATGATAATATTATTTCTGATACACGCTTGGGCGATCATGTCTCTTTTCGATTCATGAAAGAATTTTCCTGCATTATGTTGCCATTTCTTTGTGTGGTAGACTGTATGGCAATTTGTCCTGCTACTTAACCCATATCTCAATGGAGACGAGATGGATTAATACCTTTATCGAGGATATTTGCGCGTAAGTGAATCAACAAAAATTCGAAATTGACCCTCCGATTTTTTGCTCTGATCCTATATCCACTGCACCACAACGCACGTTTGTCTTAACGGCCAAACATACATTAAATACAAAGAGATAGCCACGACTAGGTAGAAAGTGAGCGCAAGTACAAATTGTTCAAATGGCCGGTAATTAAATATGCAAACCAAAGTTAGATGCATAACCAGAATTTGTTTTTGAGAATTAAAAACAAATAAAACTATGGTCCATTCCAAAACATCTGCATAAAATTAATCACTTTTTAAATGTAGCTATCATTATTTCATCTTCGAATATGTTGGTGTCGAATAATTTGGAATACAATAGCAAATATTAGTTTCAGCGATCGCGTCTTAAATCTAAATTGTATTAATGTTTTTTCGAAGGCAAGATAATTAAAGGAGACTGATGAATATCCAAAATTGGACTTTCATCTCTCTCAAGTGGTAAGGATTACGTTTCTAAAACTCTTTTTTTTAAACCTAACCCATTGATCTACTTAGCTTCTTTTCAATGCGTGTACAGTAACACTATAAGAAAATTAGTCTTTCTTGAATTTCTTGGTTATTTTTATATTAGATTAAGGTACGATTGGCATGCAATATTTTCTCTCTAATGTGATAGCAATACTTTCAAGATAATATCTTCATATAATGCTGTGTAAATGTATTTTTTCTCTTTTTACCAGCAATGAACGCTCAATTTTGCTTTCTTTCAATTTAGCAGATCTTTTTTTATATTCACTTCAAACTCATAAGATCGTCACACTGCCTAAATGCCAAACTCTTTTTATTCAGCATGAGATCCTTTAACCTTTGTCTGAGAAATTTACTCAACTCATTCTCAGATGAGGTTCCTTCTCAGATTGCGACCACATGAATTTACTAGTCTTACAAGACTGGCTCTACGTTCCACACTTTTACCGTCAAAATAGCTAAATATAACCGTCACTTCTACAACACATTTTCTTTTCTCGCACTTCCCGCCTGTAGAACTCCCTTCTGTATAATTGCTTCCCTGATAGTTACATTATCCAGAAGTTTAGATGCAACGTCTATTGCCATCTCCTATCTTCTTGATTCTTATGTTTCTATTATACTTTCTTCGACATCGGCACTACCTTTTTTTAATTTTTTCTAACTATAATCCCTTGCGCTACAGTGGCGGTTCTGCTTTGCTAAGGGTGCAACGATTAAAAAAAGAAAAATAATGAATTGGATTTTTTTGTCGCTTGCTATTTTGCTTGAAAATGGAAAAGTATTCTGATCTTGACAGAGCTTACCAGTATAGAAAATCGTGCACATGATCTCGGCTTTTCCTATTGTTTATCATGAGAGTCATATATAAGTGTCTCAGAAACTTTGTTGGAGAACAATTATTTTCTGTTTGTCACAGGCGAGATATGGCGAGCCGCCAACTCGGACAACCTACATTCCTTAGTACAGCCAAAATTAACCTTTACGGCTAGGACCCACCATTCTATTTAGATTATAACAGACCACCGCCATCCCCTCTTTCTTTCAAAATTCTAATTCAACTCTTTATTCCTAACAATTGTTATTAACAAGGCTAATATAACTGCATACAGTAACCCCACACATTGAGTTCCCCTTGAGAATTGCCCTGGTTGAATATTTGGAATACATACACACACACACACCCTCACACACACATATATATATATATATATATATATATATATATATATATATACACGGAATTTTACGAAATCCGTTACGAAATGGATTAACTTTAACATATTTTTAATTTATTTGTTTAAACGTTATTTTTAATGGACACTCGTATTTTAGTAGGATATTCTGCTTTTTATAAAACATTGTATTCATTTACATCGACTGGACTGATTTACCGAGAAATATTATGAGGAAAATATGCATTCTTTGGAAGGATTCGAACATGCATCCTCTAGGGGAAACCGTCATTGGATAAACACATTTCGAAAAATTTTGTATATATATATATATATATATATATATATATATATATAGAGAGAGAGAGAGAGCGTGTGTGTGTGTTTGTGTGGGCGTGTGTTTTAGCACTGAAAACAAAATCAAAAACGAATTACCAAATTCGCCGATGCTGTAAGTTTTCCAATCATTAATGCTCTTAAAAAGGCATAAACTTACATCCCTATACTCATTACAGTTTCCAAATATTGATCACACAACCATTTATTTCTGTTTTAATAGTATGTTTGAGCGATTCGGAAAAGTCAAATTGGCAGTTGATCTAAAAGAAGATCTACATTCTGTTGTTAACTGAAGCCAGGAATGGCTTGTTAATTTTGAAACCTCCAAAACGAAACTCTCTCTTTCAATCGTCTGAGAGAACTCTTTTTACATTCCATCAGTAAATGGCTGATGCTAACCTCCTGGAGAAGTATATCATTGCGCTTTTTTGGATTAACGTTTTCCGCTGAGAAGAAGTGGAAAGATTATATTGAATTAATTACTAGGTCTTCCGTTAAGACAATGGATTCAATGTGTCGTGCTGAACAATTTCTTTTTGCCCGACTCTGTCTTGCATGTTTATAAGTCTTCCATTTGTTCATACTTGGAACATTGCTGCAACATCTTGTCTTGCTCTCTGGCTATATATATTCTTGATAAAATCCGAAGAAAAATCTGAAATGTTATATATTCTGACCTGGCATCTCGGCTTCAGTCCCTTTCCAATCGCCATCGTGCAGCTTCTCTGTGCCTTTTTCCTAATTTGCTTTCATGGTAATTCACTTAATAACGTTTTTTCTATAGTAACTAGACTTTATGAATCTAAGCGTAGTATTATATTGGCGACAAGGTCTCATCAATTTACATTTGATGTAACCATAAGCTCAATGCTAATATTTTCTTCTACCTTATTGGACTCTCTTCCGGCTTCTTGCTTATTGGCCAATTTTGATTTTCAAAACTTTAAATGCAATGTCAATAGTTATCATTTCGTTTTCTTTATTGTTGTTCTCTTATTGTTCTCTCTCCTTGATAGTTTTTTTCATATTCCCTAACACTCAATTAATCCTTGACTCTTAGTGGCTTTATCGTCTTGCTTTAATTACATGATTACAAAAATTCTTAACAATTATGACTTTTCTTTGTTGTAACACTAGAAAAGAGAGCCCGAGAATAATCAATCAGTACATAATAATAGTAAAATCTGCGTGCACTCCTCGTCAACCTCAATATTAAGACAGAAACAGGTTAACGAAAAAGAAAATAGCTCGTGACAAGAAAATGGGAGAAAAGTATAATTTGGATATATCAGTGCTTTAACTGCCTCTATTTTTTTATTCTGTATTAACTAAAATGTCATTTGTAGCAGTTATGGAAAAAAATTACGTCTTCTACATTGAACAAATGGTAAAAGGTTGAACAGAACTTTTCTTGGAAGAAAATAGATTCTGAAACGAAGAAAAAGTGTGATTGATTACTTGAATGACGCTGTTTGATCTCTCATCGATCTGGTATGGGTCAGAACGCCATTAAGGCTTCTGTTCTCGGTCAGTTCTTGCTGCGAGCAGCACTGGATCAAGAGAAAGCAGTGACACGAACGAATAGATGAGAAAAGATGGCGTTAGTCCAAAGCCAGAAAAGATTTGACGAAAGGATTTACAGAAAGGAAATCTTTTATTCGATAGACTAATAGAAAATCTTGTCCAACTTGTTTAGCAGAATAGTATTCGAATGACACACACACACACACACACACACACACACACACACACACACACACACACACACACATACACACACATCAATGGTTCGGAATTGCTAATCGGAGAGTTGAGTTCTAATGGCAGTTGGCTTCGATATACACACTTACGTGCAAAAACCCTCGGGAAAGGCATGAACTCTCTAATTCGCCCTCCAGATGTGGGTTAATTAGTACGACTTGTATCCCTAAACCATTATTATCTCCAAAATAAAATAAAATTGCGTACAAAATATCTAAATTTCAGGAATAAATAACCCATAAAAGTTGATATGCCACTGCGCACAAAGAAACACACCAACTTAAAAAAATGGATTTTTGATGTCATAAACAGGACAATTATATACTACGAGTGTATCCCTGGCGGCAAAAATGACAGCAAAATATATGAGAGTATGACTGACTTTTTCCTTAAGTTATTCCTCCTGAGCGTAACAGGAGATAATATATATATATATATATATATAATAATCTTATTGCTATATTAGAAAGGATTTTTGAAACTTTTGGATCTCCGGAAGACCCCTTCCTACCCCGATGATCATGGATGAAAATGTCGGTGAGAAAATTGCACAATAATATATGCGTGCACATTAACATTTGGTGGTTAACAGTCGTGATTCAAAGACTATTGAACATTTCTTCTTCTTCTTCTTCTTCTTCTTCTTCTTCTTCATCATGTGTCTAGAATGTGTCCTGTTTGACTCCCACTTATCGCCTAGTTTGGAGATCAATTGCTATACTCTTTCTGCTTGAACCAGCTTCCTCTCTTCACTTCTCCCCACTACAATATTCAGATTGTCATTCACTCGTTGTAATGTTCTGAGTCTTTGTAGCGTTGCTGCTTACTTGGGTGAAATGATTAAAACAAGAAGATTCTAAAGAAAGCAGGAATGCTTTGCTTTTTATAAATTCATTTTAGTGTCCATCTCTTTACATCTATGCTTGTAGTATAGAATTCTTAATGGTTTGGTGTCAGCCTCTTCCTTTCTGTGCTTGTGATATAGAGTTCTTAAAGGATTCGTGTCAAACTCTTTACATCTGTGCTAGTGGTAAGAAATTCTTAAAGGATTGGTGTCAGTCTCTTTACATTTGTGCGTGTTGTACAGAATTCTTAAGAGATTCTATTCAGTCGCTTTTCCATCTCTGCTTATTGTATAAAGTTCTCAAATGTTTCTTGTCAGTCTCTTTACATCTGTGCTTGTAGTATAGAATTCTTAAAGGATTGGTGTCAGTCTCTTCTCATCTGTGCCTGTGGTATAGAATTCTTAACGGATTGGTGTCAGTCTTTTTACATCTTTGCTTATGGTATAGAATTTTTATAGGACTGTTGTCAATGTTTTTACATCTGTGTTTGTGATATATAACTTTTAAAGGATTGTCTCTATACATTTCTGCTTGCAGTATAGAATTCTTTAAAGATTGGTGTTAGTCTCTTCCTATCTGTGCTTGTGGTAAAGAATTCTTAAAAGAACTGGTCTCAGTCTCTTTACAACTGTTTTTGTAGTATAGAAATTTTAAAGGATTGGTTGCCAGCGACCTTCTATCTGTGTTTGTGGTATAGAATTTTGAAAGAATTAGTGTCAGCTTATTTACATTTGCGCTTGTTGTATAGAATTCTCAAAGGATTAGTGCCATTCTTTTCGTATTCGTGCTTGTATCCGTGCAGGGCATAGCTTAGAAAAAGATTAAACAGATTATTTTCTCTTTATGTGGTTTGATATATTTCAGTGTTCGTTTTCTCAGTAGGTATGTATGATTTTGGGCGCACCTTCCTCTTAAATTATGCCATTTTTATGGTGAACGAGCCCGCCTGCATATTAATGATACAAGCTGGGTATTACCTTTAATATATGTTCCTCATTAGTAAGATTCAGTGTTTCGGATGAGAATTTTGACTGGAACAAAATGCTAATTATACCGTTTTACCAGAATGCATCCGAGTACAATATGTTCCCCCGGCTGAAGAAAAAGGCACAGGTAGATTAACGTTCATCATACTAAAGAGAAAGCGATCCATCCAGAAAATCGTCTCCAAAATATAGAAAGATAGCCATCCCGACAGTCGATTGATAACGACTTCAGCGAATTTAGTTTGGGTTATGGTGTTTTACGATATATCAACACCTTAATGCAATGCGTTATTCTGTGCCGAGAAGATTTTAGGACAGTTTCGTATGAATCGAACATGTATTCTATCTAAGAAACAAGTTTGTAGATGATGGCTTGGGTTTATTTTCTTTTACAGTAAATCAACCTCAATAGGTTATTCAATGCAGACAAGATTTTATGATATGTTCGTATGAATCGAACATGTATTCTTTGTAAGTAGTCAGTTTGTAAATCAGGTTTCATTGACATTTTTGCAAAGAAGGTTTTTGAAGAATGTATTGCAAGTATTTTTCTATAAAAATCTATTTTTATCTTTTCATAGTGTTTAATCTCATTTTGAGGGTTAAATATTTAGCTATAGCTAGGTCTCTAACAGGTGCTACAATCCTGAGTCAAAGTGGATCTGGTAACAGTCGCAATTAACAGGCAGTCTTACGCTATTTAATACACCCCGATTAGATGCAATGCATCTGGACAAAGCTTCAGCGAAGGAAATCAGTTTGCCAGTTTGTTAATATGTACTTTAAAGTGTAACAAGGACATGTGTTGTGACGCTTCATTTCCATCGCTTTGATTACAGATAGCTACCAATGTAATCCTCCAGTCGGTTTGCATTATTAAGAAATAATTTCTTGCATAGATAAATCGTGAGCAGCCATTGTCAAACCGGCGATTTGCGGTTTTCCTCTACTCGGACCACTACTCATAAGTACTCACCAAAATTGAGCAGGATCGCTCCAAAAGTCGTAACGATTATGATATTTTCTGAACGTGTTCTAATTTTAATCAATTCTACAATTCTTGCCTTTAACTCTATATCATATTGAAACACCGGTTCTCGTCCGAGCAGGATAGTTAAGAAACGTCGAGCCTGGCCAGTACCTAGATGGATGACCACTTCGAAATCTCATGAGATGTAAACTTGGATGTGCTAATGGAGTGCTAGATAGTTGTTCGGAAATGGAAATCGGGTAGTCGACTTCCAATTTCAATCGGATTTGTTATATATGCTTACGTTCAAGTACTATTTGGGAAGGTACGAATCCAATTCTACTTTAACCCTCAAACTAACTATAGACATATATCAGTAAATCATTATCATCTAAAAAATCAACCCTTACAACCAAAAATTAATTTTTGACTTTAAATAAACTGTAAAATGTTAATAAGCCGTTATAAGACAAAATCAAATCAATCTTGTAGCCATTGACTTTAACTGTGTCATTCGACGTCTCAAAATTAGCAGCTGACATACTTAGATTTTATGAAACCGTAGATTTTAATCCCGCGATATTTTGCCAGTGATAAGATTTTGGTGCTGTTGTGGTAAGAGCCAGTTACTCTCCTTACTATCATTAACGGCCTGAGCCATTCATGATAAGCTGTCCTGGGTTATTGGTTAGAAAGAAAAGCAGATAATACTATTAAAGAGACTTGTATAGCTCTAGTATTGAATGCTACCATAACAACTGACTCTATGGAGTTAGCTATTGTGTCTTACCAGATCCCACATCATAACAGGTACGAAAATATATAAAATGCGTATGTGAGGGAGTGAGAGAGAGAAAAAAAGCAGAAATGAAACAAATAAGCATAGAGAGTGATAGAAATGTATAATAGAGTAATAAATTCTTTCCCGAATTTTGTCAAATTCTTAGAATAAATCTAGCTAAGTCTTATACATTTTATGGTTTCTGACTTCAGTTTTTGCTATCAAAACTTTTAAAAGAAAATCCACTAAATTTCGATTCTCCTCGTTTTCTATTGTGGCTTCCAACTTTTTAAAATTTTATTTTCGTTGTTTCTAATTCTCTTGGGCTTTTTCCAGTGGACAAACGATTCTCTGTAGGTTCATTCAATTCAAAGAAACTTGAATAATGTCAACTTTGGTCAAGGATTCGTTGATATTGTTATTGTATCTTTTCCTTGAAAGTTTAGCGCATCGCAGCCACTTTTCAGTTCCCCATGGAGAATTACCTTAGGCTTTCTTTTATCGAATAGCATCTTTACCAGTGCTTGATGCTGTAAACGTTTGCTTTCTATAGATACCATATTAGAACAAGGCAATGTTTCTTTGATCAGTACTTTGTTCTGGATATTTTCAAATAGCAAGAACACTTCAACTTTGCTCCGAGACGTTTTCTCTTTCTACTCATTATTCGTTATTCTTTATTTTCAATTGATTTTTGTTTGTTCATTTGTTTACCACTGTGACCCGATGTTTGAATGACTCGTCTCTCATTCCCAATGGTCAACACAAATGTTAAACTTCGACATTATCTCTGAAAATTTTATTTTTATTTTATGGACAACGTTTTGGCATTTCATAAATTCACCATGGAAAATTCGTTCAGCTATATTTTACTCTGACATCCTCTTCTTCAAAAGTCTTTATTTAACCTCTCTTGATCCTAGTCTATGCGGACACTGCCTTCAAACGACGAAGACAGATTTCTTAGAGATATTATCTTCTGAAGAGTTTTTGTATTTTGATTACTAAAACAAAATGAAGCTCAATCCTGATAATGTTAAGTCTGAATTGTTTTAGACTAAAACTTTTACTGAACTGTTTTTTGACTGGTTATCAATAATCTCTCTTCTTTTTGATCAGAAGGAAGTATTCATCTAGTTTCTGATTGGCTATAAAAGATGAAATAACTAAATTCAATTTCTCTTAAGCAGCAATCCTATATTGTACAGAAGTTTTATTTAAAATTTTAAAAAATCGAATAGCTATTTCAGGTACGTTAATTTCGAAAATTTTCATTGAGAGCCATATTTTCAGAAAAATGTCGAAGCTGTACATTGATGGATGAGAAAACAAAAAACGGAATTTTTGAATACTGGTTTAGAGTTTATTTGTCTGCTGTGTTATTAGAATTTATTCAGCTCCTACAATAAGACCATTCTAAAGTAGTCAGAGTTCCCACCAGAATGTTTTATCAGTGGCCGTAAACCATGTGATACTGGAATGACACTTTGCTATTATACTAGATAAAGTAGCAAAAGAAAGAAAGAGGAAAGGAATAACCATCAATTGTGAAAAGATAGAATATATGGGGGACAGTAAGAGAAAAACAAAAACAACATGCTGACTACGAATTGGAGATGTCAAAATCAGACAAATACAAAAGCTTAAATATCTTGGATGAGTTTTAATAGAGGATTCAAAATATAAGACAGAAACCCAAAGGCTAGAACGCAATGTACTAAGAAAAAGCATAATCTTGTTAAAAACGTAGGAAAGTGTGTTTAAATGTGTGTAATATGAATCCTTCTTATATGACAGTGAATGCTGGACAGTTCTCTCACGGGTAAAGAGTAGAATGTAGATAACTAAGATGTGGTTCTACGGAAGGATACTGAGAATGCTATGAACAGAAGATATAAATAAACAGGACTTTTTAAAGAAAACTGGTAATAAACAGATCACTAATACATAGAATCAGAGTGAAAGTTGAAATTTTCAGGGTGTATAACGAAGAATCGGAGATTGGCGAATTTTATACTTACAGACACTATTAAAGGCAATACTGATTAATGAATTGATTCGTCTTTTTTTTTTCGACTTTTCAACACTTTTTAGTTTATTTAAAGCAAAAAAGAATATATTGTAAGAATATTTTTTATGGAGGCAACACTGATTCAATGAGACAATTCTCACTATCCATACCTAGAGAATAAGAGTTGGATTTATAAATTTCTGAAAATCATTCTCACGTAAATGAATAAAACGAATCCAGCTAAAATTTGAACTCGGTTCTCTGATTAGCAATACCGAGCTATTATTCATTACACTAGCCGTGCATCTAAGCTTACTGCACTTGGTATTCCGAAGAAGTCATCCATTTTGGTACAGACCTGGTTGGGCGTTGTCTAACCTCTGTGATCATACGGAACGAGTATCTTAACGTGATATGGTCGTAAGCAATTGAATGCAAGAGAGAAGCAGATAGTAACCTATATAATGAATTTATGAAAATTGATGGCAGAATAGAGAACAGGGATAATAAAAAGATAAGCATTACTAAGAGCTATAAAGATAGCAAGTTTCAGAAAGCTATGATTGCTTAGGTACTGAAAGAACACAGCACACGGAGAAGTGTTGTCAGAAGATAAGCTGCTGTGTACAATGTGTCGACGGTCGGCAAAGCTACAATCGACGTTCGTGGAAACATTTCGAAAGATGTTCAAGCTGAAAATTTCTTACAAACCAACAATAGCGCGTAAACAAGTCTTTGCTTCTTCGTGTCATTGGTGAGGTACTTCGTTAAGCTGTGTTGCTTTAATGATTTAGTTAGGAACAGAAGCATTAATAATGAACGAGAGGAGGAAAGAATAATCAGAAGTACACTAGATAGCGATTGAAACTGTCTTTAAATTCGGTTATAGTTAGTTGAAAAGTATGCAGCCAGAAGGGAGTTTCACAAACGAGAAGTGCAAAAAAAAAAGTGTTAGCATAGAACTTACGGCTACATATATCCAACTCAACTGTAAATTAACGAAATCTCGACGCCAGTCTAGAACTACGCCTCTTTTTCATAGCAAAGAGCTCCTAGGATAAAATCAACATGAAAGTATTGAAAGAAAAAGCAGAGGGAAGCAACCTTACGGCGTTGGAAAAAAGGATTGAGTCCGAGTGGCCCCATCAGAGCAAATAATATTGCTGATTCTTCTTTGGATGCTTTCCTTCATCGTGTTTCTGGGGCGGTACTTGGTTAAGCTGCGTCGCTGTAATGATATTTTAAAAGATTGTATCACACCGTGCAAGGCAGCAAAGCCATTAAGACACAGGGGGGTTACAGAGGGTGAAGAATTAGGAACAGAAAAATAAATACTGAGCAGAAAGTGGACAGTAATTAGGATGAGAGTAGATAGCGATTGATATTGCATTTACGTTTTTGCAAATTAAAGTTGACGTGGAATTGATATTGCATTTACGTTTTTGCAAATTAAAGTTGACGTGGAATTGATATTGCATTTACGTTTTTGCAAATTAAAGTTGACGTGGAATTGATATTGCATTTACGTTTTTGCAAATTAAAGTTGACGTGGAATTGATATTGCATTTACGTTTTTGCAAATTAAAGTTGACGTGGAATTGATAGAGTGGTAAGGAAATTCTACAGGCGGGGAAAGAAACTGCTAGCATGGAATTTACAGCCATATCTAGCCAGCTCATCTTTAGATGAATGTGTTCTCGATGCCACTCAAATACTGCGCTTTAATTCAAAATATCATATCGAAGAGCTCATCTGAATAGTGATCATGAAAGTATTTATAGAAAAGACAGAGAGAGGTAGCCTTACGGCGATGGAAAAATGACTGAATTCGAGTGGCTACATCAGTACAAATAATATTGCTAATATTTCTTTAGATTTTATCAAAGAGTTCAAAGTAAATAGCAGGGGCATCGGACCATATGTGGTTGTAACATTCTAAGCGTGGATAAATGGTACACATAGATATGCGAGATAGATTCACGAGAAAAAATTGTTTTGCTGAGAACGATAGTCAGAGAAAGCGCAAAGAGTATCTCTCTTGGAGGTTAGCATCAGCCATACTGATGGAAGATAGAGACGAATAATGGAAAAAAGTTTAGTCTAGAAGGCATTAATTTTAACGCCCCCAAAACTAAATTTCTCTTGATTTTCTAAGCATAGCTTAGATGAAGCGCAAGAACGGAAGCATACAGCACCCAATGAGAACCAAATCACTATTCACTCGGAATTGATCTAACGAGACAAGCTTGCTAATCATTAAATTTTATTTGGGTTGCCCAAATATGCGTCCCAAATATAAGTGGATCGAGTCTGAATTTATGATAAGTTTTGGGGGTATACAGTATTATGGTGTTATTTTTTCTTAACAGGTAAATAATTTGTGGGGGGATTTTTTTTCTCTCGAAAGGATCACAAAGTGATGGTAGATGAGAAAAATATTGATTTGACGTATTGGTTTTTATTTTACGGCTTGTGTACCTTTTTCTTTTTCAAACCAAAAATATAATTTACGATTTACTTGTTGGGGCTAAAAATGGTTAAACTCATTAACCCATAGCTTGAGAAAGAAGAGGTGGATTCATACTTAATCAGAGTTTCATAAAAAAAATTATAATGTGGATTTAAAATGGGGGATCAATTCTATATTACAATCATTATATAAACTGCTCCGTGATTTTTGGCCATGTAATTTTGACGCTTTTATATTTCAGGGTATGCAAAAAAAAAAAAAATCTAAAAGACATACCTCTGTACCTAATCTGTATTTGAGTGATTGAGTGATTGATTGATTTATTGATTCGTTTTTACGGCTTATCAATCCTTTGCGTGTATGGTAAAGCCAGAAAATATATTTAGATTGTAAGTATGTTTTTGGAGATAATAATAGTTTAGTGATACAAGTCTTAGTAATTAACCCATAGTTGCAGGGAAGATAAGGATTCATACATTATCTAAATATTTGTGCGTAAGTGAATATAGCTAAATCAAAGGGAATTGAAACTTGGCTCTTCAATTAACAATATCGATGCATTATTCATTACACCATCCGCACATCAAAGCTTAGCTCATCTGGGATTTTGAAGCGGACATTAAATTCTGAAGGTTCGTCGCTGTTTAATTCTAGTGAACGTAAGAGAACCAATTTTTCAACCTGATATAGTCAAAAGCTGAGAAAACCTATAAAAACAAGTTTGCTTTTTAAATTGTCAACAAATGATGCATACCTTTTAAGTCAGGTAACGTATAAGGCAAATAAATAGTCATTACATTTCAATGTTCACCCAACCTTTTCAAAAATAGAAGCGAATCCAATTTCGAGGATGTTTAAAATATCATACACGTAAAAATGAGTTCAGTGCTAATTAATATATTATGTACTTTCGGTGCTATTTAAATTATTATAGACATTGAAAACTATTTCTCTGCTACTTAAAATAATATACTTTTTAAACTCTATTTCGAGGCTATGAAAAATATTATGCACTTTAACCCTGAATTAGATGCTATTTAAAATCTTATGCATATTAAACATTATTCTGATGCTATTTAGAATATTATGCACAGTAAACCTGAGTTTGATACTATATAAAATATTATGCATATCAAAGACGATTTCGATCCTATTGTAACTATTGCCCATATTACAGAATGTTTTGGAGATTTACGAAACGGATTAATAACCGACATATTTTAATTTATTTGTTTGAACATTATTTTTAATGAATAATCGTATTTGGGTATTCTGTTAGAAAAAATATGTATCATTCGAACCTGCGCCCTCTAACAGCACAGTGGGAGCCGGATTAACAACCAACATATTTTAATTTACTTGTTTGGACTTTTTTTTACTATGTTGGTTGTTAATCCATTTGATACATCTCCGGAATTTCCGTAACATTTGTTTACATCAAGATTTTATTTCGGGGTGAAGATGAATATTACTAGAAATGGGGAATGTGTGTTAATAAGGCTTGATTCGGCTTCGTTTAGACAGTGAAATAATTTGTGGTCGAACTGTCTAGGATTAATTGGCGCTTCTCCGCTGGGTCGCAGGTTTGTATCCTGCCGAATGATAAATATTTTCGTAACAAAATTTCTTCGAAATATTGAAGCCGGTGTATATAAATATACTGTTTAATTAAAAACAAAGTAACTACTCAAATACAAGTATCAGTTAAAAATAAAGTTCACACAAATAAATTAAAATATTGCACATCAGCTTCTTTTCTCGCACTTCCCGCCTGTGGAATTCCCTTCCGCATGATTGCTTCCCCGACGGCTACAACCTCCAGGAGTTTAAATGTAAGGTCAGTAGACACCTCCTAACACACTAACTCGCACCCATTCTCTCCAACACTCTCCCTATGTACATCCTAACTCGTCTATCACCCTCCTCCTGACATTTCCTATACCCAATCGCTCTATGTAACCCCCTGCGCTATAGTGGCAGTGGAATGCCTTGCTGGGGTTGATATGATTAAAAGAAAATATGAAAACCGATTTCAATTATATTTATATTTAACGATTTTGATGCTATTTAAACTATTAGGTACATTAAACACTGCTTCTATGATATTTAAAATATTAAGGTCTTTAAACCTAATTTTGATGTTATTTAAAATATTGATCACATCAAACCAGATTTCTAAGTTATTTAAAATATTCACTTTAATTCCGACTTCAACGTAATTTAAAATATTATGCACGTTAACTCTTCCTTGTCCACCATCAGCATGGTTGATGTTAGTCTTCTGGAGGGCAACACACTGCACCACCTTGGTCTAACGTTCTCAACCAACCTGGTGGAGAACGACTACATCGAACCTATAGCTGCATCTACTGCTAGGTAGGTTGGTCATGACTTGGAATCTCCACTTCGGTCACTTTCTTACCGACATGATGTATCTTCCTTCTATCTTTTCAACACATATTTTCTGACAAGTTTTTTTTTCTTGGCGCCCCGTCCACATGAATTTAAGCGAGGTACTGCATTGACATTTAGGCCTCACCCATTTTCTGTTGAAATATTTAAACGAAATCACCATTTCTACACCAACAGTTTCTTTTCTCGCAATTCCCGCTTGTGTAACACATTTCCGTATACTTGCTTCCCTGATAGCTACAATCTCCAAAAATATAAATACAATGACAATTGCCATCTTCTATCATCTTGAATCCCATTCATCTTTTATCTTTTCCTCAATACCCTCTGTACCCAGTCTTTTCTCTATCTGTAACCCCAATTTCGTTTCTCTTTCAAATATCATGCACTTTAAAACCTATCTCGATGTTACATATAAATTCCCCCTAACCGAAAAGTTTGAATACATTACAATTTTTAGAACAAGCTTGAAAAAATGTTAAAATTAATTATTCATATTTATTCATATTATTATAACATTGAAATACATTATATCGACTAAGCTGAATTTCAATTTTCTTTAATGCATCGTAACTTATTTACGTTATTATAATTTAACGTTTGATTTAAAAGATAAATTAAAAGCAAGACAAGATTTCATCTTCTAGAAGAGATGCGCTCGTAATTCAATCGCCTAATTTCTAACTTATACCACCGAAGCTTTAATATAGGTTGACAAAAAAAATGGGAGCCTTTGAAGTTTGTATTGGCACACATGAGCAAGTGGCAACACTACAAAACAGTGGCATAACGAAGTAAAAAAATCCTGCCATTTCAGTAACCGTGGATTAAGATGAATTTCTAAGCAAGTGATGGATGTCATATGAGGCCCATTTTCATCTCACAGGTTCCGTGAATAAGCAGAACTACCGTTACTGAGCAGATAAAAACCCTAATGAAGTTCATGAGCGTCCTTTACACTCTAGTAAGGTGACAGCATGGTGTGCTGTTTCATTACATGGGATCATCGAACCTTATTTATTTTTAAATGAACAGGAGATCTCAGTTACTGCTACTGCGAATCGTTACATGGAGACACCTGAATTGAACAATTTTTCACACGTTTAAGAAACTTGTTTTCAGCAAGATGGAGCGGTATCACACACTGCATGGCAATCACTGGAAGCTGTGCGAGAATTGTTTGGTAAACGTGTGATCTCAAGATTCGGTAATGTTCCATGGCCCCCTAGATTGCCAGATTTGTCCGGTTGTGATTTTTTCTTGTGGGGCTATTTCAAGAGTAAAGTGTACACAACTCGACCAAGAACTCTGGGTGAGTCAAAACAGAAAATTCAGGATGAAATCCACAGTATTCTAGCTAAGATGTTGCCGCACTCAATGTGGAATCTTAACAGCAGATTTCAAGAATGCTTTCGTAGAGGAGGACGCCATCTACAGGACGTAATTTTTTAAAAAAATGAAAATTCCATCATTGTTTCTTAAATGGCATGTTTTAAGGTTTCAATTACTTTGAATAAAATATTTTTCTTCCGTCACTTTTGGCTTTATTGGATTGCTAAAATGTTCCCATTTTCTTGGGGTTACCCTGTATAACAATTAAGAGGTGGTTCCACGCTCCTCAAAGCATCTAATCTCCCGATCATACCCAGGACTTAACAACAACAACAACAACAACAACAACAACAACAACAACAATCATAATAATAATAATAATAATCTGTTATTATTTGATTATATTATTGCATAATTTTTTAACGAATAATTGTTTATTTATCTAGTTTATTTATGTTTTATATTCCATTCTATGATTTTATAAACACGTGATGGGTTTATTTTGCTCTGCTGTACAGAAGAGCTGCAGAGCGGGCAACGGCAAAGGAGTCTCCACATGGACTGAACTTTCGATCAAAACTACCTGAAAGCCTACTGAAAGAATTATGACGAAGAAGAATCAAAGCAACGCTCAGGTGTGGTTGGTCATCATCCGGATCAACAAAATACATGCATCTCATTCACTCACTCCAGGATGGGAGAGATAGGTGAACGACTACAGCAACAAGTACCATCAAGCTAACAACGGATGGGTGCAACTATCGGAAGGTTTAACGTTCGCTCTCTTTTAAAGAAAGAGTCGACAATGTCGGAACTCTTGCGAGCGTTTACCGAGAGAAAAAAGAGGCGGCCAGGTCAGAGAAGTTTCCACATGGATGTAGCTACCTTGATATAGACGGTGAGTGACCCAAACCTTATTCTGTGATCTTTGAATATCGGTTAAGAACTTTTTCATTAATTCTTTTTTGCAAAAATGTGTTGCTGATATTTTCTATTTTTTTTTAACTTTTTGCAAAAATGTATTGCTAGTAGTTTTTATTATTATAAAATTGTTCCTGGTATTTTTACTGAGAATTTATTTATACTTTCATCGTGATTTGAGAATAGTTTAAGGATGAATTATTTTTCCATTGCTGGGAACTTAACAGATGTTACCACCCCGGGTCATGGTGGACTTAGAAACAACAGCAATTAAGATGTGGTACCACGCTTCTCAAAACCTTCTGATCAGAAACCTTCTTATCGGGTGTATTTTATCCTCATACCCAGACAGGGGAACATAAGTCATTCTTCAATGTAAGTGAGAAAGTGAGTGATAATATATTTCTTTGAAAAACTTGAAATGAAATTATTGTACCTTCCAGAAAGGCTTTCTCAGCGAAATCCATCATTCACACTTATAATTCTACCATTTGCTGTACATCGAGTATTGCTACAATATTTGCACTGGTTCATGTCCCGAGATTTTTGGCAAAATTTAAAGAATGATCTGTAATGTAATCGACTTTAACCCAGTATCTCTACCAGTTACTTTCTCACTGACATGGTCTACCTTCCCTCTGTTTTGTCTAAAATATTTTTGTAGCAACAATTCTAATGGATCATTAGTGCCTGGACTAGATTAACTTAAACGTGCTACCAAACTGTTAATCTGTCACCGTTTTAGCGTGGAACAGTTATATTTAACCGTCTATTCTATTCAAACATTTTTTTCACTTCTTGTTGTAAACCTAAAAGTTTACTGCGTGAGTAATCACCAAAACAGAGGTTGGAAATAATATCATATCAACAAGTACATGACGCACAAGTAGTGAAATGCTAATCAGCATAATCATTCTGTATCTACCACCTCCTCACTATGGCGGATGCCCAAGGCAAAATGAGTATTCTGAGTCCTTAAACTCAGTTAAAAATATCCCGAAGGCCCTAAGGTCGGGTCGGGTTCATATCTATTCACCTCAGACGAGATCTATCATTCGGCGGAGATTCGTCTGGGTTCCTCTTGCCCGTAGACAGTGTGGAAGACAGAAAACGATGACTACTAGTCACTATATCATTCTAAATTTACCACCTTCTCACTTGGGTGGATGCACAAGGTGAATGAGGCACAAGGCTAATTAAAAAGAGGATTTAGAGTTCTTAAGCTCAGCCAAAATATCCCGTAGACCCTGCTTAAGGCCGGTTCGGGATCTTGTCTATACAACCCAGACGAGACTCTAATCTTCGACAGAGACTCGTCTGGGTTCCTCTCTGCCCGGAAGCAAAGAGATGATCAAGAAAGTCTTTGTATCTGTATGATCACTCGGTATTTGCCGTCTCCTCACCAAGGCGGATGCGCCACAAAATCAATTAGAGCGGGGATTCTGAGCGTTAAGGGTAAAAAATATCCAGTCGACCCTGATTAAGCCCGGGACGGGCTCTTGTCCATTCACCCAGACGAGATTCTACTCTTCGACGGGGTCTTGTTTAAGACTCTTTCCGCACGGAAGTAGGGAGTTGACCAAGGGAGATTCTAAATCGGTATGATTACTCGGTATTTACCACCTCCCCACCAAGATGAATTAGAGTGGGGATTCCGAGCCAATAAGCTCATCCAAACATATCTTTTTGACCCAGGTTAAAGCTAGGTCGGGCTCTTGTCTATTCACCCCGGACGAAACTCTACCCTTTGGCGGATTTTCTTTTGAGTCTGTTTTCGCTCGGAAACAGAAAGTTAACCAAGAGAGAGTTTGGATAGGTATGATCGCGCTCCGCTTCTCCAAAATTTTACATGGATCCCATCCCGGACATAGGTAGGTATACAACATTTCTCGCCTGTGTATCTCTTTTCTGATTTGTCACTTCCCTGACAATTACAATATTCAAAAATTTAAACTCAATGTCAATCGTCATCTTATATATCTTCTTGAATTATGTTCTTTTATTGTCTTTTCTATTAAATTCTTTTTATTCGCTTTTACTCCCTGTAAGCCCTCACATCTTAGGGGCATTACTCACTTAGGTAGAAACTTACGTAGAACCGAAGAAGACAGTCTGGATCAACGGCCTCATATTATCTATTATTGTTCATTATGCCGAGTGTGCGATCTTGAGGACTAGAGCAGTAACAACTCCGTCGCTTCCGTTGGTGCATAGGCCACCGAGGGGCGTAGTCGATGCTTCTGTAACTTGTCTGTTTTACTACGCAAATCTCTTTATCCTTATGACGACTTCCATGCAAACTACAATATCCAATCATCTAAATGCCGATCGCCATCATATTTCTTCTTGAATCATGTCTCTGTATGTTTCTTTCCCCAATTATTTCCACTGTATTCTTCGTATTCTATGTAACCCCTTGCATCTTAGTAACATAATTACGTGGGTTGAAACGAATAAAATAGTCTGAGTCTACAGTCCCAGAGAATCTATTATTTTTCAATATGCCCAGTGTGCGACATTGAAGATTAGAGAGGAAACTAAAATGGATATCATGGCTCCCGATCCTTCTTAAATTCTTTTATCTTACGGACAAAGTAGACTGGTTTCTAAGCAAGGCTATAGAACCCAATCTTTCCCACAATTTAACCCATAGCTAGAGGAAAAAGATCTACTGCGCTACAGGGCACATCTAAAATAGATAGTATGTTTGACTGAAGAAAATAATGACATAATGAAGAAATTCAAATTCAGTACTATTTCAAATATAAGTTTAGGAAGGAATCCTCCCCACATCGATACTGGCAAACGTGATAACGGCTACTGGAATTGAAAAACATGTTTTCTAAAATCTTGTTTTAAGAGAAATATTTTATAAATTTTCACCGATAGTAGTACAAGCTGCTCGGTGTAGCGATACCAGTTGTAAGTTGATACCTTCTTAAGAAACACATATACAAGATTTACACGGAAGATAGAAATAAGCAAACCTTCTAAGATTCAGGTCAGTGTGCAGCGGACTGCCAGGTAAAGGAAGCTTGTTCTCTAAAGTGGTCCTTAACAGCCGAAAACAAAGAATCTGAAACTTGTTCTTTTATTAACTTTTTCTCACCCCTCCTCACTAACGTTTTCTCATTCTCTTTCACTCTTTGCGTTATAGTAGTATTATTGTCTTTCTGGTGAAATAGTAAAAGACAACCCCCCCCCCCCCCCAAAAAACAAAAAAAACCCAAAACACAATAAAAAACAGGAAAAACAGTTTGTTATGGAAACCATGAGATAGTAGAGGAATTATCTCGAATGTTCTAGTCTTATATAAAAGTGGATAATGAAGTAAACCACTTTTATATATACATATGCTCTATCTTTTATATTGAGCACTTTAACCCATATACATAACATACCTTAAAAATATATTTTATCATATGTTCAGGTTACGATGGATAAATTTTCGTCTAAATTACGCAAAAATGAAACATTGACATCTCATTTTAACATATATTTACCAAAATTACACAAAAACATCTTGAAATACTAAAGAGTAAGTTTATTTAGTAAACTTCGGAATCTTTTGTAAATCTTCTGAACGGTTTTCTTGATTCAGTTGGCTAATACTGTCATAAATCTTGCCTTCAGTTCATCTTTTTTTTATGGTCTCTCGTTCAACAATGCCCCACACATAATAATTAGAGGTTTGCAGTCTGCGAAATAACGTGCTCAGATGAAAGGGGTGATGCGGTCCGAAAAATTGTCTGACAACCATGACTGGACGTTTCAACTGAGTGGCATGGTGCGGAGTCCTGTTGTTAGACATACAATCTTCAACTAGGTACCCTCATGACCCTGGGCAGCACTTCATATAGTCCTCCATCTTAAATCACATGAAATGAAGGCATAAAGTTACCTACTCAAAGTATCCCTATAAACACCTTCATAATCACTATTCGACTCATCCAACTCTTTCCGAATCCTCCAAAATCTCCCCAGATTGACACACAAACACATTAAAATGTTAGTATTGTACTAATGCCAAGCAGTACGCATGGCGTTTCCAAATTTCTGAGTCATGGTGCTCTTTTTCTCACAGACGGTGCTCTGCTGACCTATGCTATACTGTGCATTCAACAAAATAAAAAACAAACATCGAGTATGCTCGAAATGAAAACATTAAAGTCTGCTACTTTACCCATTGCAACTTATATATATAAATTGCAATGAGTAAATTAGCAAACTTTAATGTTTTATATATATATATATATATATATATATATATATATATATATTTAGCAGGTGTTAATAGAACAATGTCCAATACAGTATAAATATACATATTATCCTACGTTTTAAACACTACCCGAACTTTCATTCATTATGCAATCATTAATATTATGAACCGAAAGTTCATCGATTCGAATTATTATTTTAGGTATTAGCGTCTCTTAAGTTAAGGTCGTTATGAACTGTAAATTGCGTGAGTGAGTATTTTTATTTATGAAATGTATAATTTAGTTAGGTTCCTGAAACTCAAAAATGCAATCTGATCCTAAAATCGTGGGAGAGAAAAAATCATATTTCAGTGCTCGGTTATTAGGTTACTAGTTTATTTATATTGGGAACGAAGCGTTCAAATGGCTATTTCTTTATTAATATGTTAATTTATTTCAGTAAAGTAAAATTTAGTTAGACTTATATCGAAACTTAAAATAGGGGATAAGGAGCAAAAATCCTGAGAAAGGAAAAAAGAAAAGAAACAATAAAAAATATATTACAAATATTGTGAAAAGGGACATTACTAGGTTTACTAAAATATTTCTAGGGAAGAAATGAAAATAAAAATAATTAAAAATAGAAAACACTAAAATGAAGTAAATAAAATGGAATGAAATAAGTGAATATGGGCAGATATACTCACGCACATACACATGTAAGTATGCATAAACATAAACATACACATGCATGTGTCCGAATACACAAAAACGAATATACATATATATATTTGAACCTTTATTTATTTAAAATTATTTTTAATGGATACTCATATTAAAGGGAGAGTCTGTTTATATATATAGTTAAACAGTACATTATAATTTCCACTTGTTTTAATCGTTTCAGAAATCATATGGAAAATATCTGTTTACGGCATGAATCGAATCTGCATACTCCCACACCGGAGAGATGTGTCTTACCAATCGACCCACAAAAGGTTTTATGGCAAACAAGATTCAATTTAAACACTGTATAGGTATTCTCCTGATTTTTATCGACCGTTTAATATCTGCCCAGATTTATCGAATGCAAACCAACTCAACCGTAGTGTTACTATAATTTTTTGTGGAATTACTATTATTTTCCAGGTTGGACACGTTTTTATTCAATAACTTATTGTTATGTGTAGCGAGATATATTTATCACAATTTTTAACGCAACTATTACTATCTTGACATTGTTTATATTGAAAATCTTTTTTTAATGTAGAAAAATGATTCAAATATTTGTGGATTAAATTTTGGAAAATTTTTACCGATAATAGTTTTGACGTTATTACTAAAAGGGGAGTTGAACCATATGATATTACGTTTGCATGATTTCGGTATAGGTTTAGCTTCTTTGTTTTTATCAAAGTTTTTTAAATTTACATTCTGATTACTTTTATATAAGGGCTTAGTATATTTCATTGTACTGTTAACAAAAATAGCCTTATTCTTAGGGTTAGAAGATAATCTAAATTGGATAGATTCATATATATTGTTTAGTATTTTGTGGTGATGGTGGTGGTTACAAGCGTTGTGAACATATTTGTGGTTGTGAGAATCTTTAGCATTTGTATATTCCATTATTTAGAAAGTTACGTCAAGGAAGTTGATCGCTTTAGCGATAGTGATGATAGTGATTTTGAGTTTGTGATCTTTAAAAAAAATGATCAGGTCTTTTCTTAGTCGGTCAGTTTCTTGTGAGTTTGTATTTCTTAGAAGGATTAATGCGTCCTGTACAATCCGGTGTGTTTTATTTCGAAGAGATTCCTTAATCTCCACAATAACAAAATGCCGTACCATTCACAGATTTCTTACGAATCAAAAGCACTCACAGCAATGCAGAAATTTGTTTTTTTTTGTTTTCTTTTGTCCACGGGCAGTTGTCATTAAATAGGATACATTGGTCGCTAATTACTAAATACTAGCTAAGTTGAAAGCGGCCGTTAATAGATCTAAAATGAATATCAAAATGTATGAATGTGTATTGATTTTTGTTAATTATTTTGTTGAATCATTCTTTGGATTCAACTGTATTACATCACTGGGTCAAACCCAAAGCATTTTTAGTGAACTGGCACGCTCTTCCCACTATGAGTTTGCTAATTTTACCGATATAATATTTAGAAAGCTTAAGTAGACGGTACTGTGGGTTGTTAATGTTAATAATATTTTTAATATGGTCAGTGACAGAAATTAAAGCCTGTTGTTTGAGTAGGATTTGAATTCCTTCGTCTAGTTTAAGTTCAGTAGCTATTTTGTGTCTGTCTTGTTGATAAAAGTTTCCCAGTTGCTGAGTGCTTTTTTTTTTTTTATAATGTTTATAATTTTTTTCTGTGGATAGTTTTATTGTCTACTGCAGATCAACAAAATAATAGTGACTGGTTTTGCCAGATTTGATCATATATATTACTCATTTTTGTTAGATATGATATATATATATATATATATATATATATATATATCGCTCATTCAGTGAAATGAATTAGAGCGCTCTAGCTATTGGGCGCGTATAATGATATGCGCTAAAAAGTCTACAAACTTCCACCGAACGCCCATAGCCCAGGGGTAGAGTCGCCGACTGACGCCATTTCGGTCGGGTTAATAAGCAATCGGAGTCTAACCGTACTGATGAGCTGTGATACGGCGAAACAGATCTGTCTGCGGATGACAATATTTACGCTCTCACACCCTGACTGAGCACTCTGGAAAAATAGTAGACTTTGATAAACAGTAGCTACTCTGGCGTGTACGCATCGCTCATTCAATGAAATGAATTAGAGCGCTCTAGCTATTGGGCGCGTATAATGATATGCGCTAAAAAGTCTGCCTACTTCCACCGAATGCCCATAGCCCAGACTGACGCCATTTCGCTCGGATTTCAATCCTGGGTAAAAAAGCAATCGGAGTCTAACCGTACTGATGAGCTGTGATACGGCGAAACAGATCTGTCTGCGGATGACAATATTTACGCTCTCACACCCTGACTGAGCACTCTGGAAAAATAGTAGACTTTGATAAACAGTAGCTACTCTGGCGTGTACGCATCGCTCATTCAATGAAATGAATTAGAGCGCTCTAGCTATTGGGCGCGTATAATGATATGCGCTAAAAAGTCTGCCTACTTCCACCGAATGCCCATAGCCCAGACTGACGCCATTTCGCTCGGATTTCAATCCTGGGTAAAAAAGCAATCGGAGTCTAACCGTACTGATGAGCTGTGATACGGCGAAACAGATCTGTCTGCGGATGACAATATATATATATATACATATATAATGTAAAATATATATGTGCGTGTGTACATGATGTACAATTTCAGATATAACTAAAAATATATCTCTAAAAGAATAATAGGATATATTCTGCATGCATAAGGTTTATTTCAGAAAAATGTCCTCAAAAAGTTCCGTGCGTGAAGTTAGAGAAAAAAATGTGCCTACACTAATGTAAGCCAATCATACGATCCGAACAATCACGAACCAATGGCATATAGTATGACGTTGTCGCACATGAAAGGATGCACTTTTTGGTTTATTGTTGATCCGGTTATCTAATGAAGTAACCTCCTTAGTATATGAATAAAACATCTAGAGTTATTCCTGACTCTTTTTCTTTCCAGATTATTTTTCTTTCAATATATTGTTACTCTTAAGCCCAATTAAACTAATTACAATGAAACAATGTGAAGTAATCTTACTGTATGAGAAAAATATTCATTTTTGGATCGAATTATTACATGCGATGAGAAATGGATATTCTTTGACAAGTGTAAGAAACGAGGCCAGTGGATAACCGCATCAACGAAATAAGAATTACTCGTTTTGTCAGTGTGTGTGTGTGTGTGTGTGTGTGTGTGTGTGTGTGTGTGTGTGTGTGTGTGTCTTTAAATATATGCATATTTTTTGTTAAAGTAGATTGGCACTTTGATCGTTAGGGAGGAAAAAAAGTAAGTATGTATTCCCTAGAAACTACTTGCCAAATTTCAAAGTGCATCTTTATTCTGATTGGTTAAAAGAAACACACACATAAATGTTATATCTTCCCACATCCATTAATGACAAACGGATTGTTTCTTGTATTTAAATGAAAATCATTTTCAAAACTAACATCTAACATTACCTGATGACGTGATAGAAATCTCGAAACATAGAAATTTTCGCGTCGCAATGTATTGTAATTTATAATTATATGCTTATATTATGCTCTACAATATTTATTGTATTGTAATTTAAAATGTAAACTATATACATGTGTGTATACATAATGTAAAATTTCAGATATAACTAAAAGTTATATCTGAATTGCAACTGAAACACCAAAGAAAGTATACAAAACTTTCATTACATCCTAAAAAGATAATGGTTACTGTATGGTACTTTTTCAAAGGGTTATTAATTATTCATTCTTGCCTTAAGCGAAAACATTAACAGCAACATCATATTGTGGAGAAACTTAGTGTATACAGGAAAAATTGAAAAAGAAACTTCCTTGACTTGTGGATAGGGTTTGCTTAAGTTTGCTGCATGACAACGCACGGCCGTGCGCTTCTCAATCAACTTCCAAAAGCTGCATAGCCTGAATTATAAATTTTGCCTCATCGTCCGTATTCACCTATCTCTCCTACAGATTATCACTTATTTAAGTATTTTGCTTTTTCATACGCAACAAAAGATTCTCCAAGAAGAGGCAATCGAAGCAGTTGAACAGTTTACCACATCAAAGGATGTTAATAGTTTTAAAAATGGGATCAAAGATTTAGAGATACATTGGAAAACAGTCATTTATCAATATGGTGTCTATTTCAACTCAATAAATTTGTTATTTAATGTTTCAGAAGCGTTTATTCATTTCCTATAAAGTGCGTCATTTCATGCATGACGACCTAATATAAGCTTATCTAACCTAATAAACTAAAACAACCTAATATAAAACAATTATTATCCTTTATATAATAAATATTGTACATTGCGTTAATATTATTATATTCTTATTTTTCTTTTGCTTTTTTTTCGAGTATTGATGATAACTAGTGAGCATCTTACTACTAGCACTGTAAGATTTTTGTTTATCGAGCCGTACAGTATAGTATCTTAAACAATAGCAAACCCAGTCATGTGGTAGATGATGACGGTTACGTTCCATATGTAAAATAAAAATACCAGGTTCTCCCGGATTAGACAGCCGCACTGAATCCTCCGGATTTGAGGATAATTAAAAGCCGTTATTCTTTAATAGTTGTTCTTGCTGTATTCGTTCATTTACCCATTGTTATTGCTATTTTTAATACAATTCTATTATAATTGTGGATGCCTCCCCCTTTGTTACTTTGCATAACTTGTACGCTGTGCTAATACTTTTTTACAGCCTGTTTTGCTCTGAACAAAGTATGGAGGCCACTCAAAGTTAGTAGTTAAACTAAAAGCAGTTTATACGGATAGGAGGGAAGATAAAGATTAGCCGTACACTTCAAGAGATTAAGATAAAAAAAAAACAGGAATGATCCTATTGAGAGTCGGTTTCACAAAGCAGTGGTTAGAGGGAGAAGCTGTTCGAGTGGAACTTACATCTCACCGGTGAAATATGGCGAGCCCTAGTCGTGAAGGTTAAAACAGGCCGAATCAAGGAAGATATTTTGTTCGAGTACTGTCCATGGATTGTTTTGATAGAGCAGTTAGCCACATCCCGCCTATGGGAGTGAGGTTGGAGGATGGAAAATAATTCATCATCCAAAAGGAATTCAGAGACGCGTTTAGATACTATCAAGACCGGAAAGTGATAATTGGGCACAGCTCCCGCCTAAATATGACAACAGTATTCAATGTTCGACCTGATGAGAATTTGACTAGAAAGGAGAGAATATAAAAGTGGTAAACGTCTTCTGATAACTTTTTTTTATAATCATATCGCCCCAAGTAAGCCATTTTACTGCCACTGGTGCGCAGTGGGTTACATACGAGGTAAGTTATGAGAAAGTGACAGGTTATAGGAGGTGTCAGGAAGTGGGTAAGAGAAGGATGAGAATACTGATGAGAGTGGTAAGGAGTGGAGTGGAGAAAGAAGCATGAGAGAGTGGATGCAAGTTAGTTAGATAGGAAATGACTACAGACTTTACATTTAAATTCTTGGAGATTGTAGTTCTCGCGGAAGGAAGTAAACGAAAGAAACTCCACAGGCGGGAAGTGCAAGAAAAGAAACTGATGGAGTAGAATTTGCGATTACATTTTATTGGTTCCACAGTAAAAGGGTAGGACCTAGTTGCTAATCTTGAATAAAGGCTTGAGTAAATTCATATATAGGGGGCACCAGTGAGGTAAGTTCATCGGAGCAGAAGGCGTGAAAGTATTTATAGAAGAAACTCAGGAAAGCCACATTGCACCGGTGAAAAAGTGACAATCTGAGCTGCCAAGTCGGGAGTTCATAAATAATAGACTATTCAGCCAACCACTTATTAGTTGAAGAGTTATGCCTAAGATTTGGTGCCCTGCTCTAAAATTATGAAGAGAACCCGAGAAGAGTTGATCGTACATCACGTGGCTATTTCGTTTTGCCCCACCCAGAGTAACAGTAATGTAGAAAGACTACATATATCTATGAAGTATACTTTGACCAAGAAAATAGGGGATCTTTACATCAATCAGATGCTTGCAGAAGTTCTCACCGTTGTATCTACTGTATGAAATAAAATAGCCTTAAAAGCAGCCCCGAAACATCAGGTGTGATTTCGATGCAAATACGCCATATGTTGAGACGTTTTCTATCTTGTAGCAACAACAATTCACTTTTTCTGATGCGAATAATTATAACATTCTACCAAACTACTAAAATTTAATAAATAATAACCTAAAATATTTAATTATAGGCTTGAAATATAAGATGGCAACTAGGACAGTCCAGTCTGGTAAGCTATTCAATCCTCAAACATATTTACCAAAAAGTACCAAACAAATTACAACTTGCAGTGACACGAGAAATATAAAATATTGCTACTTTTTTCAGAAATTTTAGTGATGCAAGCAGATTTTTTTTATCGGAAAGTGCTCGATATAGGAATGGAATTTGAGCGTTGATAGTTTTAGTGCCAAAAAATTGTCACTTTAACTGAACAGGTTCATTACAACTTGAAGTTTCTTAAAGAAACTGTTATGAGGGCTTTCTCATCATACTGCTTTACATGGAAGAACTTTTTAAATATCTGCACAACAATGCATCACACACACACACACACACATATATATATATAATACCAATAATAATAATAATAATAATAATAATAATAATAATATTAATAATTATTATAATATATTTCAATCCATCTCGAAAAACCCACCGAGTATAAATGCGGAGGGGAAAAAAGGAGAAATAAAAAAATAAACTAAGTACTTGAACATACATCAAAATACTCGTTGAAAAGAAAAAACTCCGAGACGAGAACCGTAACACTAAAGCGCTCAATACAATAGTAGAGCAAACAAATAAAAATAAATCTAACTTAGAGTCAACAGACCTACCTAGGTTTCACCTAACGGATCGTCAGGGCAAGTCGGTTCCTTGACGATCCGTTAGGCGAAACCTAGGTAGGTCTGTTGGCTCTAAATTACATTTATTCTTATATATATATATATATATATATATATATATATATATATATATATATATCCTTGACGAGTGAAGGCATTATAACGGTGTTCTCACTAAACTTAGAAGTCAACATGAACCCGCTCAGTTAAAGAGACAAATTCTAACTGTGAACTAATCATCTAATGTTTTTTCAAATTCATAAAAGGAACTTGTAGAACGCATACCAGAAGTTTAAGGTAAGAGCAGGTCAACATAATATATGTTAAACTTCCGGTTATGCAGTCTGTAAGTCCTTGTTATTCATCCGAAAAAGCATTTCATAATGAAATCAAGGTAGCGTAATCGGCTGATATTTCAAATTAGAATATTTAAATATTTTAAATATTTTAATATTTTAAAAGCTTTTTTTATTTTAAATATGTATATCAATAAGTGTTTACTATATATTTAAAATAAAAAAAAACTTTAAAATATTCTAATTCGAAATATCAGCCGATTATATGTAAGTGTGTGTGCGTGTGTGTGTGTGTGCATGTGTGTGTGTGTGTGTGTGTGTGTGTGTGTGTGTGTGTGTGTGTGTGCAAGCTGCCATCATGAACACATCTGTCAAGCCCTGGTTTACCGCAGCGGATTGTGTCAACTCAAACAATTCTCGGCCAAGTTTTTCATGCTCAACGACTGTTCATTTTCTAAGGTCAAAAGAACCATTCCACAAAAGAACAAATACCCGAAGACAAATAAAAGAGACGAAAAGAGCCCAAAGAAAAGCCATAATTCTTCATTCCTTTAATCATGTTAAACTACCATGTCGTGGGTGCAGATATCGCATAACATAAGGTCTCCAAGAGAAAAAAAAATTACAATGGGATCTCTCATACTAAAATTTCCAACAAAGACGATATATATATATATATATATATATATATATATATATATGTGTGTGTGTGTGTGTGTTTGTGCGTGTGCGTATGTTAAGCTTCTAACTTATAATTTGAAGAAAGAAATATTATATATATATTAATATTAAAGGGTGTGTATTAGATCTCATTGGAAAATCTCCAGTTGGTTGCCTCAATGTTTTTGATTTTTTAATATATATATATATATATATATATATATATATACATCAGTAAATGAATGATTAATGAAAGTTGTATGGTCGTTCACAAGATTTCTTTCATGAAAAAACAATAAAAACCGACCATATATGAGCATCCTTAAAAATAACGTTTATATATATATATATATATATATACACACACACACACACGCGCACACACACACACACACACACACACACACACACACACACACACACACACACACACATATATATATAGCTCTGTTTACGTTGTTCAGACTCTTGTCACTATGTTTATTGTCATATTCATGACTTTTTGGAAGTTGTATGCTTCGGCATTCTTCAGGTGATTGAACAATCCTAGCAATGTAGATACTTTTCGCACAAGATCTAACTTCCACCCTAATTAATATATATGTACACTAGCCCGAAATCTTGAGAAATCTTGTGAATAAAATATGTAAACTTCGACATGTTTACATAAAAAGGTTTTTCGAATATTTAGACTGGTGGATATGTATAAACATACTGTTCAGTTTTTGAAAAGTGTATCTACTCAAATACAAGCAAACATTATAAATAATGTTCAAACAAATTAATTAAAAAATATGTCGGTTAATACCATTTCGTAATATATATATATATATATATATATATATATATATATATATATATATAAGAAGATGTAAAAGAACTACCACAAAATTGTACATTTTATTTCGTCGTTGAAAGAACAATGTCTCAATTATGTTAACTACCGAATGAAACATTGTCGTTTCAACGTCGAAATAAAATGTACAATTTTGTAGTAGTTTTTTAAATGAATGTTTTCAACGTTGTAATTTTATTTTTCATTCTTATATATATATAAAAATTTACTTTTTCTGTATGTTTCATTTATGCGTAAAAAGTGCAACATTAAAGTATTAGAATGCGTAAAACTTTGTTAATTCCACTTCGGAAAAATGACACGGCTTTTGAAGCTAATCACAAATCGACCCCTTTTTTGGCATCTACATAAGAATGAAAGTACTGCTCAGCCTAGGCCATGTTCTATCGACTGGAATAAGTGATAATCGGACGGGTAATTTCTACTGAGGATGACGGGTGGAAGGGGATTTCCAATTTACGCATTTCAAATAGGTTTTCACCTGTTTTGCAGCATATAGCCTAGCGTTGTCGTGTTGAAACAGTTTTTGTCTTGTCTCTGCTCGTATAGCAGCCATTCTTTAATACTCGGCTTAAATGCATCAGTTGTAGTCGATAGTGATTTTGCGTGATGGTTTCGGTCGGTTTGAGAAACTAGTGTAGTAAAATGCACCCAGCTGATCCCACCATATGCAGAGCAGAAGCTTCGAAACATGGATATCAACTTTGCCACTGATGTTGATGCATGGCTGGGTTTCCCTCGCAACCTTCTACCCTTAGCCTTATCGTAGTGTATCCACTTTTCATCACCGCTACGAGGTAAAAAAAATCTTTCATTTTCTGCCATTAACCAGTGACAAGACACCGTTTGATGTCTCTCAACTTCAACTCTTACGACACCCATGTGTGTAGGCGTTGGTTAGACTTTTTGAAATTTTAGTAAGTCTTAATTTTAAGTTTTTTTATTTTTTTATTTTTGCTGTCCTTGTTTCTACTTTTTTGATTGGACTTAAGTCCTGTTAAATTCCTTGTTCCTGTGTATTTCTTTTTTTTTTAGCTAGTTGAATTACTAACCTACCCACAAATCCATTCCTCTGCTGGCCATTAGATAAAATAACTTTCTTTGTCAACTGGCCATAGGCATGTGTGTAGGCGTTGGTTAGACTTTTTGAAATTTTAGTAAGTCATGATTTTGTATTTATTTATGCTTAACTTTAAGTTTTTTTTAATTTTTTATTTTTGCTGTCCTTTTTTTCTACTTCTTTGATTGGATTTTAACTAAGTTAAAACTTAGTTAACTCACCATTCTGAACATTTTTTTTTATAACAGATAGACTGTTTTTTTATAACTATCTCCCGGTTAACACTCCACCCATGACTATTGAACAGGTGAAGAGGCTCATCTCTTGTCCCTGTTTAGGATGTTGTTTCCGGCTTTCTCTTCTCCATTCTTTTCACTCTCTTATTTTTTTCCTCTCCTCAACTGGAGTAGATAGACTAAACTATCTCCCGGTTAACACTTCACCCACGTCTATTGAACAGGTGTAGAGGCTTATCCCTTGTTCCCTGTTTAGGATGTGGTTACCGATTTTCTCTTTTCCAATCTTTACATTCTTACGTAGCCCCCTGCGCTTCACTGGCATTACCTCCTTGCTTGGGGTGATATGATTAAAAAACAAAAAGAAAAAAAACAATGTTTTTACTTTTCAATCATTCCTAATGCTTTCAAACGTTTCTAAACTGTTGTGTGATCAACTGCTAATGATTCCACAAGTTCAGCTTGCACCTGATATGAGTCTTCATGAAGTAATGCATCCAATTCTTCGTCTTCAAACATTTTTGGTGCACCAGAGCCTTCTTTATCTTCAAAATCAAAATCAATATTTTTGAAGAATCTAAACACATCTTTGTATGCTGTTTCCGACAGAGCAAGATTGCCGTAAGTCTCCGCAAAAAGTCTGTGTGCTTTAGCTCCAGATTTCATGTGGATAATGTATTGCAGTAAAATTCTCCAAAATACACAACATCTGACATGTTCAACACTATGAAAAACACTTGGATAAAATGATATAATCGGAATTTCAAGCTTGCTTACTTACAGGTCTTCCTTATTGATGGTTTATAATCTGAAACTACACGCACGCAGTTCTGAGAAGGCTATCTGTTGGAAAACAGCAAGAACTTGTTCAGGGTTAATAATATATATATATATATATATATATATATATATATATATATATATAATATATATATATATATATATATATATATATATATATATATATATATATATATATATATATATATATATATATATATATATATATATATATTATATATATATATATATATATATATATATATATATATATATATATATATATCATAAAACAAAATTTAGATGTTAAAATCCGTCGAATAACCATTTTTACGGGGACTTTCCGGTTTCCTCAGCAACGGAGAAAAACGAAATATTTATTCAAATTCAAATGACAAAAGATTTTATACCGGCAGAAGACAAAAGTTTTTTTCTTCCAAAGTAACATAAAATGGGTCTGGGATTAATAATTTTTGAATTTAAAGATGTAAACAGGGAAGCAGACAGATACCTATGTCTCATATTGGAAGATCTCCCACCTCCCTTTTCTGAGTTGAGAGTTTAAAAGTTGAAAATTAGCCATGTCAGAAATGGTAGTGGAAACGAAAGGAAAAACAAAAAACAAAAACAAAAACAAAAACAAAAAGAACAGAAAAGGAAAAAAGCAAAAGGAAAAAAGAAAAAAAGGAAAAAAGAGTTGAAAGAAGTGGTTGACAGGGAAGTAAGCCAAGAAAAGAAATAAAATTCCCATAGAAACAAAAGAAAACTGCTACCATCAGTGTTTAAAAAACATTGAAAATTTTATCAAAGCGATTTTAGTTTAAATAAATAATGACAGGGACAAATTTAATAGAAAAATTTTGACATACAAATTTAAATATAAATCTTAAATTCAAAATTTAAAATTAAAAGAAAAATATTAACTTCAAGATCTCAAAGGAATCCATTACTGCAAGGATACACACACACACACACACACACACACACACACACACACACACATAAATACACATTCCCGAACATGTATTATTTACATGTGTATTTATGTGTATATGCGTGTGTGTAGGATCGGATTTTTGGGATTTACTGACCTAATTATTCTTTTGGATTTAATATATATATATATATATATATATATATATTCTCTTTTTCGAGATTGAGCACTTTCACCTGCTGACAAATTTACATTGGTGTAAATTTTTTTTATTTTTTTTTTTATAAGCGTTTCACCCCGAGCAAGGCATGTCACTGCCACTACTGTGCAGGGGGCTACGTAGAGAGGAGAAAGGCTGGTTAAATATAGGACATAACAGAGGGTGGGTGATAGGCGGGTGAGGATACCGAGAATGAGGGTTGGGTAGATGAGAGTGTTGTGAGAATAGTTGGGAGTTAGTGTGATATGAGGTGTCTATTGACCCTACATTTAAACACCTGGAGATTGTAACTGTCGGGAAAGCAGACTTGTGGAAGGGAGTTCCACAGGCGGGAAGCGCGAGAAAAGAAGCTGTTGGAGTAGAATTTACGGTTACATCTTATTTGTTTAACTGTAAAAGGGTGGGACCTAGTTGCTAATCTAGTATCTCGTGTAAATTCGTGCTTGGGCGGCACCAGTGATCTAAGCTCATCGGAGCAGAAGCCATGAAAGTACTTGTAGAAGAGGCACAGGGAAGCTACATCACGCCGGTGTGAGAGCGGCTGCAGCCGGTCTGCCAAGTTAGTATCAACCACGTTACAGATCCTCCTTTGTATTTTGTCAAGAAGCCCAAGGAGAGCAGCAGGGGCACCCGACCAGATATGGCAGCAATATTCAATACACGGGCGGATGGTAGATTTGTATATGTGCAGAATAGTTTCAGGTGGGAAAAATTTCCGGGCCCTGCACAGAGAGCCGACTTTCATAGCAGCAGATTTGGCAATGGATTCAATATAGTCATTCCATTTGAGGTCCGCCGAGAGTGTAAGGCCAAGGAGGCGTAGTATTTTACTCTCTGGGAGGCTAGCCTGTCCCATGCTAATGGGAGGTAGATGCGATAGTCTATGGTGGTTAGTTGATAACAGCTTTGTTTTGGAGGCATTGAAATTTACCAACCATTTCCTACCCCAGGTCACTACGGATTGGAGGTCCCTTTCCAGTGCGGCAGCGAGGTTCACTTTGTCGTCCAGACCTGGTTTCTGATCGATGCGGGAGTAGATTGTTGTGTCGTCGGCATACATGCCAACTTGGGATCTAATGGTGTCGGGGAGATCATTAATGTAGATCAGAAATAGCGTGGGACCTAGGATAGAACCTTGAGGGACGCCCGCGTTCGTCTGGTAGTTTTGGGAGGCATGCCCATTTAATACCACCTTTAATGTGCGGTTAGAGAGGAAGGACTGGATGAGGTCAGACAGATGTCCAGTTATCCCATAGCTCCGCAGTTTGCACAAGAGGCCAGCATGCCAGACCCTGTCGAATGCTTTGGAGATATCCAAGGCAACGGTTCGGGCTTCACCATTCTTGTCGAGTGCCTGGTATATGTACTCGGTAATGGTCGTTAGCATATCAGCAGTAGACCTGGTGAAGCGAAACCCATACTGTTTGTCAGAGAGAAGCCCGTTGGTCATAAGGTGCTGAATCACCTCGGCGTTGATAATGGCTTCGAAAACTTTGCCAAAGATTGGAAGGAGACTAATAGGACGGTAATTGGCGGGGTCCGAGGGTTCGCCAGAATTCTTAAATATAGGTACTACGCAGGAGGACTTCCAACAGGCAGGAAAGCAGGAAGCAGATAGGCAGAGGTTATAGAGTTTAGAGAGGACAGAGGAGAGTTCTGGGGCACATTTCTTCAGTACTATGACTGGGATTCCGTCACCGCCGCTCGCTTTGTGTGGGTCAAGTTGCGCAATTATCTTGGCGACCAGCGAGGGCGAGATGAGGACGTTATTTAGTTGAGCCTTAGTTCTGGGTGGGAAGTCTGGTGTAGGTATTCCTAACGAGTCCAGTGTCGAATTGGTTGAGAATTTACGGGCAAAGCACTCAGCCTTGTCGGCTGGGGAGGTGAGAACTTCAAATTGATTGATTAGTGGGGGTATTGAAGTCTTGTTCCTGCTGAGCACGCTTTTGCAGAGACGCCAGTAATCTTTGGAGCCAAACTTAGAGGATGCTATGCGTTGCCTAATTCTGGTAGCAAACGCCCTCTTGGCTTCGTTCAGTACTTTTTTACACTTGTTCCGTGCTGAGGTGAAAAGGCGCTTGTTTTGGTTCGACGAGCAGCTTCGATAGAGCCGGAAGAAATGGTTCCGGTGGGCAATAGCGGCCGAGCAAGCGGGTGAGAACCAGGGGGACGAATTAGGTTTTAGTTGGAATTTTCTGGCAGGGATAAAAGCATCGATGCCAGCCTTAACCCAAGAGGAGACTTCGGAGGCACAGTCTTCGACAGGAAGATCAAAGACGTTGTTCCAGGGGACGTCGCAGAGGAAGTCCCTGAACGAGTCCCAGTCGGCTCTTTGGTAGCAGTATGATATTCTGCTGGTCTGGTTTTCTTGGGAAGAGTTAGTGCGGATTGATATGTTTACGGAGACTACGGCGTGGTCAGAATTTCCAAGGGGGCAGAGTTGCCTGGTAGTGCAGGAGTCTGGGATGGAAGTAAAACAAAGGTCGAGTAAAGAGTCCCTTCCGTTAGGGTTTTTAGAGAAACGCGTGGGGAAGTCCACCACTTGCGTTAGAGCTTGGGCTATTGAAAAGTGCATGGTGCGGATCCCAGCAAGGTCGGTGGCTGAGTTTTCAAGCCACTTGGTGTGGTGGGCGTTAAAATCGCCAAACACAAATATTTGGGCAGATGGGTGAGAAGAAATGGCCCTGTCGATGTTATTAGAGATGCAATCAAGTAACGTACAGTCAGAGTAGGAGGGGGAGCGGTAGAGGAAGAAGAGATAGCTAACCGAGCTTAGAAGTGAGAGACGGAAGCACATGAAGGAATGATCAAGGGATTCAAGAGATGTGACCCTGGCTAGGGGGAGTTGTTCGCTGACATATACACCAAGCCCATGCATATGGACATTGGAGTCCTTCCTGAAGAGAGGAAGGTAACCAGGAACGAACAGCTCTGAAGAGGGGATAGAAGGGTCAAGGTTAGTCTCACATATAGCTAAGATATCGGGTGAGTTAGTTAGAAGGAAAGACTCTACACTATTAAAGTTACTGCGAATACCTCGTATATTTGTGAAGGTAACGCAGATAGGTTTGGGCGAAGCTTCGAAATCTTCTTTTCTCGAACGTCCGCCGATGAGTTCGTGTGTGAAAATCCTGCTGCTGATAAATCAGTCAGTATTCGATCCTGGCTTGAAGCGGGCATTGAATTTAGCTGCACTAATGAGGCGTGATACAGCGAAACAGGCCTGTATTCAGATTATATATATATATTTAACAAATTGGAAAACGTCGTTTACTTGTAACGTTCTTCAAGACCTCATCAGATTAAATTTATGTTGGTGAGAATATACATGCAAACGAAAGAGAAGTGTTGGGAATTTTAGAATTTATTTTTTATCGAATGTGCGTTGTGTTGCAGTGAATATTGGCTAGCAACAAGAAATGGGAGAGTCGATTTCGAACTTTAGTTAAATTCGTTGCATTCAATTACGCGCAAATACCATTGGAAAAGCTAGTTATCCGACGATTCTCCCTCCATTTGTAGGTTAAATAGCAGAACAGATTGAGTTCTGTAACTTTGGTTGGCAACCAGCCTACCGCAGAAAGTAATGGCAACCTACCGCGAAAAAATTTTCTATCCTGTCAGTCATGTCTCTATCGAGATATGATTACCCAACAGTGTATCACGTATGACAATTAACTGAATGACATCTCCACAGATGCACTCACAAACAGCATACACCAACCTTAAAATAAAAACGAAAAAAAACAAAACAATAATATTAAGAGTAAATTGTGAAAACCTCCAGAAGTGCGGATGAAACGAAACTTGTATAGATCCATGCTGATAGGGACAGGTGGGATTCTCTATGGTGGTTGATGGAAAGCAGCTACGTAGAAGCATTAAAGTTTATGAGCCATATTTTACCCTGAAGATCCTTCAGAAGAACAGCAGCGAGGTTATCTTTGTCCGTTTTGGCAGATGTCAAACTGAGGTGGAAGTAAATGGTGGTGTCGTCATAGTAAATGCTTTCTTGGGATTTGATCATATCAGGGAGATCGTTGATGAACATTGGAAAGAGTGTCGGGCCTAGGACGGGATCCTGGGATACACCCGCGTTCGTGTGATAGGATGTAAAGGCCTGTTCGTTCTATACAACCTTTATTATGCGGTTTGATAGGAACGATTGGATCAAACCAAGCAAGCGTCCAGTGATACCATAGCCCTGTAGCTTGCACAGAAGCCAGGCGTGCCAGATCCTATCAGGGCAACAGCGTGAGCTTCAGTGTTTTTATTGGTGATCTGGTAGATCTACTCGTTGATGGTCGTTATCAAATGTTGTGGATTCTTGTTTAGAAAACCCATAATATAATAATAACAAAAACAGATATGAAAGGAAAAATGTAAGTATATTGAATAAAAAATATACACCCTGTACACGGTTAGTAGATTCAGGATTACTTGTTAGTAGGTGTCAAATATATACAAGAAGTAAGTCCGGGTAATAGTCTATATTTTTGCTGACCAACGAGCGGCGGTTCAACTACTCTGACAAACACCAACTCTAACAACAACAACTCATTCTGTGTAGGAAGGATTATTTATTATTATACCATGTAAGAGTCCATAGAGTGACTCCCCAACACCCCCTCCCTAGCATCTTTTTAGGAAGGGTTAATATTTTTTTCGTTTAGGATCTATAATCAAAGGCTCTGGGAACTTCCGCTTCCCGTTGGTTCTTCTGATTTCCGTGTTAGCTTTTGGTTTCTGGATGTCCTCCATAGAATCTTCACATTCTAAAGCTGAGGAACTTGGTTCTTCACCTCGTATTTTTTTAATTTTATACACGTGTCTTCTATGCGTGATTTTTTCCCTTTGATAGTATACATTAAGCTTCCAATTCTACTTATAAATATTCCTGGTTCCCAATACGCCATATTGTTATTAAAAATTTTGAAATTTCGCCGGGCATGCACGATCTTTTCACTTTTGTAGGTGTATTCCGATTATTACTTTTGCCTGGTAATAATTTCTCGAAAACCGATCGGATTTTTCGCGCGAACATCACCTCGGCTGGTGACAGTCCTGATGGTGTTTTCTGGTTTGACGTAATACGGTAGGAATTGCTGTAATGCTTTTTCTGATGATGTGCCTACCGCTTTTTTTAACGCCCTCTTAAGCGTATCTACAAATCTTTCGGCAAGCCTATTTGATCGTGGGTGATAGGTAGCTGTTTTTATATGTCTTATTAGGTACATTTCACAAAAATCTTTAAAATCACCTGATGTGAATTGTGGAACATTATCTGTAACTAAAACGTCAACGACATCGAACTTCGCAAATAGTTCATGCAAACAGCTTATTGTATTGTGGTTGTTGGGTGTTTATATCTAAAAGCTTCCGGTCATTTACTAAAGCTGTCTACTACTATAAAATAGTAATAGCCATTTATAAGTCCTGCGTAGTCTGCGTGTATTCTTGACTACGGTTTGTTCGCCTTTGGCGAAGGTTTTTTTATAATCGGTGGCAATTTTGCTGCCGCCGCACAGTCCTTACACTTTTCCTCCATCTGTGCGATATTCTCATTCATTTTTGGCCAGTAATCATAGCTTATCATTAATGCTTTCATGCGATTTTTCCCGGGATGTCCAACATGAAAGACTTTTAAGATTCTCCTTTGAAGTGACTTTGATATCACGACCATTTCATTATACAGTAGTATATTGCCACAAATTGAGAAACTATCTGCCAATTTTGCGTCTCTGTCTTCAATTTTTTCTTTGTCGTGTTAATAAATTCATCCGCTTCTGCGTTTCTTCTTATCTCTAGCAATGTAACCTGTAGTTCTTTAACCGTGTTACTTAGTACTTTGCTGATTTCATCCTCAGCTCTCAGCGCTGCTATCACTGAGTCTTCCAAAGGTTCACTTTCCTTAGGAATCAACCTCGATAGTCTCTCTGTGTGCCCTATTTTTTTTCGATGGTTAATATTCTAGTTTGAAATTGTAGTTTATTAGTATTGTGCCTCACCTCAGGAGTCTATTCGCGGTATATACAGGTAGTCATTCCTTGGATCCAAATATGGTAAGAAGTGGCTTATGGTCCGTTTGTAGTGTAAATTCACTACCGTATATATATATATATATATATATATATATATATATATATATATATATGAAATCGAATTACGGCGAAAAGAATTCCCAAAATTCTTTTTCTATTTGTGAATAGTTTTTCTCGGTCGGTAGCAATGCTCTCGATGCGTGGCCTACCGGTTTTGTAGTACCATCCTGCAATTTATGTAAAATGCATGCTTCCACAGTGTGAGCTTGCATCACTTGCTACAATAATCTCCAGCCTAGGGCCAAAACGTGTCAAGGTTAAATCTGATGTCAATTTATTTATAATTTCATTTAACGCCATTTTGCACTCCTCCGACCAGTTCGACTGGACATCTTTCTTTATTAATTCGTTGAGGGGTGCCCTCATTTTATGCATACTATCGCTAAACTCTCCATAGTAATTAGCAAGACCGAGTAAGCTTTGCAATTTTGCGATATTTTTAACTCAGGTGTGTTTTCTATTGCTGAAGCTCTCTCTGGGTCAGGTTTTCTGCCATTTTCATTTATGATGTGGCCTAGATATTTTATTTCTTTCAAAAAGAAATCACATTTCTTCTCTTTAATTTTTAACCCAAAGTCTTGTAGTCTTTTAAAAATTTCCTTGATGTGTGTCACATGGTCTTTTAAATTATCGCTTTTAACTAAAATAGCGTTCAGATAAGCTGTAGCGAAATTTTGCCCCATCAACATAGTATCCATCGTCTGCTGAAAAACCGCAGTCGTTACTTTTATCCCAGGTTAGGACGTTGCAACAAATTTGAAGTGAAAATCGTGCTTAAACATAATGCTCAACCTGTATTTAGGAAAAAGAGAAACGTACCTTTCGCCGCAATTGACAAAATAGACAAAGAATTGGAGAGGCTAGAGCAAACTGGGATTATTTTAAAAACTGACTTCAGTGAATGGGCGGCACCGGTTTTTTATGTTAAGAAAGAAAACAAAAAAAAAAACGGAAGAAATCCGCGTGTGTGCAGATTTTTCTACGGGACTGAATAATGCAATTAAAGACCATCACTATCCGTTACCTAGCCCAGAAGAAATATTCACTAAACTTAATGGTGGAAAAATTTTCTCAAAGATTGACCTATGCGAAGCATACTTTCAGATTCCAGTTATGGAAGAAAGTTCCAAATTACTGCGTATCAATACGCCCAAATACAACAGGCTCATCTTTATTGGTGGCCTGGTAAATCTACTCGTTGATGATCGTTACCAAATGTTGTGGGTTCTTGTTTAGAAAACCCACAATATAAAAATAACAAAAACAGATATGAGAGGAAAAATGTAAGCATATTGAATAAAAGATATACAACCTGTACACGGTTAGCAGATTCAGGAATACTTGTTAGTAGGTGTCAAATATATGCAAGAAGTACGGTTAATAGTCTATATTCTTGCTGACCAACAAGCGGCGGTTCAACTGCTCTGACAAACACAAACTCTAACAACAACAACTCATTCTGTGTAGGAAGGATTATTTGTATACCATGGAAGAGTTCATAGAGTGTGTGAAAAGAGGTGACACCCCAACACCAAATAAGCAGTAGACTTGGCAGAACGGAAGTCTAACCGTCTATCTGAGAATAGTTTAAAAAGAGGTGAGATGCTGAATTATTTTTCCTGAGTTCTTAAATACAGGAACCACAGAAGAGGACTTTCAGCAGCCAGGAAAACTGGAAGCAGAGAGGCAGTAATTATAGAGTTTAGAGAGAACAGAGGAGAGTTCATGAGGACATTTCTTCAAGACAATTATCGGGATTCCGTCGCCTCTGCTCGTCTTATGAGTCAAGTTTTGTATTTATCTTAGAGGCCAGAGAGTGGATTATGTAAACATCCCTCAGTTGAGCCTCGGTTCTAAGAGGGAAGTCGGGTGCGGATACTTCAGAAGAGTTAAATGTAGAGTCAGAGAAGAACCTGCAAGAAAAGCACTCGGCCTTGCCCGAAGTGGCTGTGGAGACCCCAGATTTATTGATTAAAAGAGGGATGGAGGATTTGCTGATGTTCAGCTCACATTTTCAGAGCAGCTAGTGATCTTTGGATCCGAACTTGCAGGCTGCTATATGCTACTTCATTCTTTCAGCAAACAACAGCTTAACGTCTTGTAAGATCCTCTTTCACTCATTTCGAGCAGTGGCAATTTGGCGCCTATTATGGTCAGACGCGTGTCTCCGATATAGTCAGAAGTTATTCCTGTGGGCAATGGCGGCAGAGCAGGCAGGAGAGAACGAAGGAGACGAATAAGGTTTTTGACAGAACTTCCTGTCTGGAATGAAAGCATCGTTGCTAGCTTTCACCCAGAGGCGCAGTCCTAAACTGCGAGCCGTTTTTTAATGGACGTAACATTGAAAATCGCGGAACGAATATCAGTCTGCTCTTTGGTAGCAGTAAGAAATTTTGTTGTTAGGAGATTCCTAGGAAGAGTTGGAGTGGGGAGAAATCGTAATGGAAACGACAGCATAATCGGAGTTTCCGAGAGGGCAAAGCTACTAAAAGTCAAGGACAGAAGTAAAGCAGAGATCTTTCTTCCGGCAGATAGATTTCTACCTTGAAATCTTTCGTAGTCTAGTGGTAAGACACGTTCGATCTAACGATGGCATCTCTCCAGTGTTGGAAATATGCAGGTTCGTTTACTGTCGAAAGATAGATATTTTTCAAAGAAGATTTCTCGGACGATTAAGGCAAGTGGATATTATAATGTACTTTTTAATACACACACACACACACACACGCACACACACACACACACACACACACACACACACACACATATATATATATATATATATATATATATATATATTGCTCTCGTTATTCGATAGAGTACTTTAGAGAGTTTAGTTGATTTCATGTTAAACGGAGACTGTTTATGGCATTGCTCCACTCTCTTTGACTAATTGATTGAACGCTTTTGTGTCAAGGTTCGGCTATCAAATTGAACATTCTAAATCATTGGCGTTTGTTTGTATCCTGTGAATAACTCGCTGTAAAAAGCTGTCTATATCTGTCTATATCTGTCGTGTACGCTGATAGTCCAGGGATAAGATGTCGAATTTCGATCCCAGCTTGAAGCCTCACTGATAATCTAGTTGCACTGAGGAGGTGTGATACAGCGAAACAGGCTGATCTGCAGATCACTGTATATATATATATATATATATATATATATATATATATATATATAATAAATTTCGAAATTGGATTTAGCCGATATATTTTTATTTTTTTTATTAAATAAAAAAAATAAAAATATATCGGCTAAATCCAATTTCGAAAATTTCCGTATAATTCCGTATATATATATATATATATATATATATATATATATATATATACGTATATATATATATATATGTGTGTGTGTGTGTGTGTGTGTGTGTGTGTGTGTGTGTGTGCTTCCTGAAAGCTTTCCAGCAGCAGAGAAAAGAAGGAACAAAGAATCAACACATGAATGTTTACTACTATTCAAGTGTACACGTAAAACAAAATATAAGCACAGCTAAACATTTTCTCTTAAATTACGAAAATAACTTTTGAAAAATCTTGTTACATACTGCGTTTTGAGAACATTGTTACAAACGACAGCAACAATTAAAATGAATATCTCATATGACTCAAAGAGAAAATAATGACATTATTAAGATGTTAACTTTCCACACCACTTAGAAAGGTTAGAAAGGAAATCCTCATTAATACCAGAAAAAACGATAACAGCTACTGCATCTGAGAAAGATTAAGAAAACTCTCATCTGAAATGTAGAGGGTGATAATGATTATTGATCTTAAAATACTTATTTTCCTGATAAACTTCTTCTCAGTTAACGAATATGTTATGTTTCCTTATAAGCAAAAGTATAAAATTACCGGACACATATTGTTTCTTTTTAAAAAAACTTTTGTTTTGAGTGCTACTTCTCTGAACAATAGGTTGTAGATTTGAGCCTTAAGTTAATTTGTGGATTTTGAACGTGTTATCTAGCGAGGACAAAATGTAAACTATAAAATTTGGATCCGCCTTTATCCATGAAGACACGAAAACTCCGTAAAAATTGGGATAAAATGACCCTGGACAAAATCCCAATATTCTGTTCCAAAGTTCTTCAAATAAATCACTGTATGAACTAGTTAGAACGACTTTGGTATAGATAATAAGGAAACTGAACATAGAAGGAATGACTTCAAAAGAATGAATACTTAATGTTTCCTTATAAAGAAACAGATAATATTATTGGAAACTTTAAGTTTCTGGCTTAAGTCCTACTTCTTGGAACAATTGTTAGAGGATGTGAGCTTTAAATTAATCAATGGATTCTGAGCAAATTATATTTATTTTTGTATAATAATTTCAACCCAGTCAAGGTAGGACCGCCATTACTGTACAGAAGATTACAGTAAGAGAAAAAGAAAATGGTGTGGAGGATGTTGAAAAAAAAAGATAAGACATGGGTGATAATCAATTAGAAAATGGCAATTGTTATTGCATTTAATCTTTGGTAGATTGTAGCTATCAGGGAATCAAGCAAACAAAAGGGAGTTCCACAAACGTGAAGTGCTAGAAAAGAAACTTTTAAAGTAGAATAGACGATTATATTTAAGTATTTTGAATGTAAAAGGGTGGGACCGTGATACCCATCTAGTAGTATGAATAAATACATATGGTCGGAAAAGCAGTGAAAAAAGCTAATCATAGTAGTTGAATAATTATTCAAATAGACAATTAGAAATAAACTCACAATTCATATCAACAACATATGTTGTTAGATAATTTGTCCAGTATTCATAGATTTCAATTAACCAGAGAATGAAACATTTACTGACTGTTCCACACACTAATACCGAGAAACATGCAACCAATCTTATATTCATGTTATATATATATATATATATATATATATATATATATACAGGAATAGGATGTTCCTATCCTCTTAAATACGTAGACACTATTGGGAAGCGTAAAGCGGTCGCATGTTATCCATACTCTCTCTTGATCAACTCTCTGCTTCTGATCAGAGAAGGTCTCAGATGGTGCTCCGCCCAAAAGGTAGCGACTAGTCTGGGATGAACAAACAAGATCCCGACTCTGCTTTAAGCAGGGTCTACGGACTATTTTTGACCGAGCTTACGGGCACGAATTTCCTACTTTTTAAAGTAAAGTAGTCCTTGTGCCGCATCTTCCTAGATAGGGAGATAATAAATACTAGCAATCACACGTGATCCAAGTTCTTTTTTGTCAGCTCTCTGCATCTGAGCAGAGAGGAGTTCAGACGAGGCTGCACCGAAGGGTAGAATGTTGTCAGGGGTGAATAGACAAATCCCGACAAGAATTTTATGCTTCCGAGTAGAGAGGGACTCAGATGAAGCTCTGCCGAAATCTAGAGTCTCGTCTCTGGTAAAAAAACAAGAGCTCAATCCTACCTTAAGCATGGTCTACGGAATTCATTTTGGCCAAGCTTACGGTCTCGGCTTTCCCTCTTTAATTGGCATTTTGTCGCATCCGCCTCTGTCATCCGCTCTAGTGAGAGGTAGTAAATACCTGCGATCACACCTAATCCAGACTCTCTCTTGGTCAACCTTCTGCTTCCGAGCGGAGAGGGACCCAGACGAGGCTCCGCCGAAGGGTAGAGTCTCAGCTGGGTGAATAGACAAGAGCATGATCCGGCCTTAAGTAGAGTATACGGCTATTATTGGCCTAGCTTACGGACACGGATTTTCTACTTTACTTGGCCTGGTGCCGCATCCGCCTAGTGAAGAATTAGTAAATACCAACGATAACACGTGATCCAAACTCTTTTTTGCCAACTCTGTGCATCCGAGCGCGTCTGGGGTGAATAGACAAGAGCACGACTCGGCCTTCATCGGGTTCTACGTGATAATTTTTTTGCTGAGCGGGTTCGGTATCCCGCTTTAATTGACCTTGTGTCACATCCGCATTGGGCACCTACCTTAGCGGGTACGTAGTAAATACCAGCGATCACACTTAATCCAGAATCTCTCATAGTCAACTTTCTGCTTCCAAGTGGATAGAGACTCAGACGAGGCTCCGCCGAATGGTTAGAGTCTCGTCTGGGGTGAATAGACAAGAGCCCGAAACAGCCTCAAGCAGTGTTTACAGGATATTTTTGGTTGATCTTTAAGGCTCGAAATCCCTACTTTAATTGACCTTGTGTTGTATCAGCTAGCCTTGGTAAGGTGTCAAATACAGAATGATCATACTTGATCCAAACTTTTTCTTGATCAACTTTCTGCTTCAGAGCAAAGAAAAGGACAGATGAGGCTCCACCGAAGAATATAATGGTCTGGGATGAATAGACAAAAGCCCGACCTTGTGTCGCATCCGATTTGGGAATCTGACCAAGTGAAGAAATGAAAATCAGCGACGAAAGCATTCAACCTTGTTTGCAATGGCTGCGAGGACCTCAGATTTATTGATTAAAGGATGGATGGAGGACTTGCTGTTGTTCAAATCCGCCAGTAGTCTATGAACCGGAACTTTCGGGATGATATACGCTGCTTCATTCTCTCAGCAAACAACAGCTTGACGTTATTTATGTTCCTCCTGCACTCATTCCGGGTGAAGGCAAATATGCACGTATTGTGGTCAGACGCGCGGCTCTGATATAGCCGGAAGAAATGTATGATAGATATATCTTTTCGATCTGATACTTATTAGAAAAAAGAAAGTTTTTTTTGTTTTTTTTTTATAGAAAACAATATAATGATGATACCTATCTGCTAATCTTGTGAAGTAATTTATCGGATTCAAATTGAAACAAACCAATAAATCTAAAAATAAAAAAACGCTACATAAAATGATTTAGGTTTTATTTCCTTCACTTTACCGACATTGTTACACCCCGGAAAATAACACATGAGTCGAAGCTTAAGCAGAACATTAATTTCGGACATTGTAAGTGCAGGTTTCTTTAATGATACCCCAGAAAATCACTTTACTATAGGCCCCCATAATTCTGCCAATTGCGCAGTCTTATCTGAAACAATTTCATAGATTGTTTCATTTCGAAATTTCTTCAGCCTGATTATATTGTGGAAGGTAGATATATACTGAAAACGCCGAGTATCCTAAAAGCAATTTCACTCTAGACAATAGCAGTAACTTTATTGTCTCAGTGGATTCTTCCTTACATACTTTTGATAATTCAGCCTTACTCTTGGTGGAAACAACCTAAATCGCATCAGCTATACTGATAGCTTGAGGCAACACTATCTGTCAACTCTTCTACCTGACATTAAAAAAAAATCATTGTATCTTCTTTAAATAATTCGAGTACTCACAACCTGTGGTTAACTGCCACGTAAATTGGACTTGTTCAGACGAATAGTAGGTTGCCATTCCTTCTCGCAGTAGCGTGATTGCCAACCAAAGCTCTCCTGCTATTTAGCCCATAGCTGGATGAAGAAGAAACATATTAATCAGTCAGTTAAATGCCATACGTGATACACGCTTATGCGATCATGTCTTGAAAGAGACATGACTCACTGGCCAGAATATTATTCCGCAGTAGGTTGCTATTACTTTCTGCAGTAGATTGGCTGCCAGCCAAGGCTATAGAACCCAATTTGTCCTGTCATTTAACCCTTAACTGGAGGGAAGAGACGGAATAATACCTTTCCCAAAAGCATTTGCGCCTAAGTGAATGCAACACGTTCAACTGGAATTCGAACTCGGCTCTCAGATTTCTCGTACCGATCCGATATCCTTTGCCCCACAACGCACATCACTGATATACATGTTTCTAGTGCATCAGTTTTACACTTTCTTGCCTCTTTCTTCATTAATGACATACACTTAATTTTTGTCAAATTGAAGGCTATGTTTTGATTTTATATTTTGCAAACGCTCCCAACCTCTGATTCACCCGAGGGAATGCAATAGGTAAGTTTATCATTTTAATTCAAAATTACTATCTCTATTTAACAATGGCAGAGACATTAACGTTAATAATTTTTTATCTTTCGACAACGTAATGCAGCTTTGGATAGAATTGTTTCTTGGACCTCATGTATTTACCTGTGCTATTAGATTGGCGTCATGCTTCCACCATTTTACCGTTGAAATAGTTAAATCTAACCATCTCTTCTACTCAAAGAGTTTTTTTTCTCCCTCACATCTGTCTATGGAATTCCCTTCTGTTTACTTGCTTCTCTGATAGTTAAAATCTCCAAAAGCTTTAATGCAACTTCTATCTTGTCGATTCCCATTCATCTCCTAGACTTTCTTTGACATCCTCTGTGCCTTGTTTTTTTCTTCTTTCACTGTAACCCCTGCGTTGTCTTGGTTTTCTTTGGGTAAAATTATTATAAAAAAAAGCCCAAAGCATATAATATTTCGATATTTCTTCAGTGAAGTCTACTGGTAATCAAATGGAGAGGTAACTAAGTTTGTATTTTTAATAATAGTAATGCTCTCAGGTAACCTGTGTTCACTCTACTCGGTGATCAATATCCCAAAGATAACGTGTCTAATTGCACCCTGACAAGCTCTAAGAGGTTTTTTAGGGACTGGCTCGTCTGACAAACCTTATTAATGATTACTATTACTTGGAAATATTGGTGAACGATAATATTGAATTCCTGGAATTCGATCGTCATAGTCTCAGAAACGGTGGCTACTTCTTCTCTTACATATTGCCCAATAACTAGTTTATAGTTTCCATGTTCTTGGATAATTCTAACGTTGTCCCATTGAATATGAACGCACTCTCTCTAGCAACATGGGCTAAGAGTTTTAGAACAAACCCCTTATTTCGAACCTTTTATTCAGATTGTTCTCGTTCCATCAGTTATATCACTTCCGCTTTTCTTAGTTTAACTCAACTCTCTAACTTTTTGTTCACCACTTCTGCCGCTAGGTATTGAACTCACAACTCTTTGGGTCAAATCATGAAATACAACCAACGCTTTTATCCACTGGGCCATGTGTTGACCCAAAGAGTTGTGAGTTCAGTTCTTAGCGACAGTAGTTGCGAGCATAAACTTAGTGAGATACGTAAGACATCCGGAAGTGCCATGACTCTGGAATGAGAACAATATACCCCAGTGATCGAAATAAATGAGTTCAGTTTACAATTCCTGTCATCCGAAGACGGTCGGAGAGGACAACGGCTGAAACGTCGTGAACATGAAAATAAAGATAAGAACAACAGTCCGAACAATGTAAATAATGTAAATACATACTTTTAGAAATATAGACAAAACTCGTGGTAAAACCTTCTTTCAATCTGTTGCTTATATTTTTCACATCTCCTTCGGAAACTTTTCGGAATAAAACACTTAACGCTTTTCCCTCTTCTGTAACAATTCCACTTCCTTTAAATTGCTTTTCATATCCTTTCACTGATGTTCCATTATTGTCGTTTCATATTCTACAGAATATAATAACCTGAGGTATTCTTCATCGTGTGGGTATCTCTGTGCTACCCGTAATCTGGCTTACACTAACTTAATCACTTCACTTCATAACTTTTCCAACAACGACTCATACGGCTTCAGAATTATCTTAAGGTTTGTGAACCACTTGGACGTGGTTATTATTACTTAACTCATTTTCTTGAAAATCGTATTTTGGCTGCGTCTCTATACCTCTATGGCCACAACTAGTAGCAATATCGCTCGCTGCTTTCATTCACCCATCCCTGTAAACAGATGCAAGAATTAATCTTTTATTCATAATGTACTTCTTTCTCTTAAACTTCTTTACACTCGAATCCCTTCATAATACTCGTCAAACATTTTGTCATAGTTACTACAGTTGTGACCACGCCTGAGAATTCAGTCTCCGCAACGACTGCCAACAGCATATCCGCATATGGTCCCTTCCCTGAACATTGCTGCTCGCACGGCCGCACTGAAACCTCCTGTACCACCTACCTATCTATCGTCAACTTTTGTATGTGTTTCTACTTGTGTTACTTCCTATTTAGGGATAAAATATGCTGCCACCCATCAGTCTTAACATTATGGACAATTCTTTCTCAGTTTGTTGTATTTTTGAGAGAAGAGTATTTCATCCTGTGACTCAATTAATTCCTCCTCCATAAATTTATGGTTCATGGCTACGGTTATCGTTTTCCACGTTCTTGCTCTCTGGCTTCTCACTTGAGAACCTCACTGTACTTTGAGATTTTTTTAGCAACATGGTTTGGCTTCCTTTTGTCTTTTCTGAAAATATTTTCATGGCAACTGCTCTACCGAGCTTTTTTTACTGGTATCCCTTCCACGGGAATTTAAACGTGCTACTAGATTAGCTTTTAGGTCCTCTTCTATTTACTGTTGAAATAGTTAAATGCAACGCGAACAGTTTCATTTCTCGGACTTTTCGCCTGTAGAACTCATTTTCGTTTACTTGCTTCCGTGAGAGTATCTCCAAAAATTTAAAGGCAAAGTAAACTGCCATGTTTTATCTCTTTGAATCCCATTCATTTTTTATGATTTTTAAAAATACCTACTATTATCTCTTAATGTAACCCCCTGCTTAGTAATGACAGTCCAGCCTTACTTAGGGTAAATAAAAAATAATAATAATAAATAAGGGTTACTAAATAACCCATTTTTATTCATTTTCAGATTCACTCTCTGATTCCATTTTCATTGGCTCTTTTTTATTTCTTTTGGTTCCGAACTTCCCAACCATCTACATCAGCTAATTATTAAATCATTAGCACGAGACCCTTTCATTAAAATTTACCTGTCACTATAATAACTTTCTACTGTCTTCACAATCTAACGTTTCCTCTCAATTACATTTGTGGCATTACAGTTTTATTTCTTCGTGTTCTTTCTCATTCCTTTTCCATGTGAATGCTATAAAAGTAATTCATTGCTCACAGTCCCTCTATATTCTCTGCTGTAATACCATTTGTTTTATTAACATCTTAACTATCAATATGATCTAGGACAATTTTATTCACTTCAATATGAACTGTAAATCGTTTTATGGGTTTCTGTTACTTCACCTCATGGCTAATTTATTAGACCCAGACAATCCACTTCAATAGTAATTAGCCACCATTACCAAAATATACATCACATTAAATCCACATGTGACTTCTCACTCGTTAAGGCGTTGCTAGTTTTGCGATGGTATTGTGTTGGCGGCACGGTTCCACTCGATTTAGCTGGCGTTTGTCTGTTCACAACCATCGACAACTATGTCATGTAGTGTTTTTGATCACAGAGAATGAGAAGATCGCTTATGAAGCAATCTTTAGATGAGGAGTGCTCCAACAGCTAGGCGTTACGCCAAAAAAATAAAAATAAATAAATAAATAAATAAATAAATAAAACGAAGAATTCTTTGGAATAATAATTAACTCGAGTTAAAAATGTAATGACTTGGTTTACATATGTTTTGTTATATTCAGCTGTTTTAACTCTTCGCATTTAAAATTAAATGACACTGGGTTCACCTTTGGAGCCTGCAGCTCGTGTTGGTAGTAAATTAAATGTCAAATTTCTGATCTCCTGTGATCTTC